>CM022944.1:83561151-83685904 GCA_012931725.1 Litsea cubeba
GAGCACTTACACTCCGGCGACGCCTAGCAATATATCTTCTGGAGCCAACCTCGTCTCACGTGACTTTCACTGAGATGACACCCTCCAGGTTTCTTCTCCTGAGACTGTGACTTCAAAGTTCACACCCTTCCTGACTGAAGAATTCCCAGCCATTGATGCTTGGGACGATGAATTAGTCAACGAAGAAGAAAGATTGCGGGCTGTTCAGACTTGTTCCCGGAAAATGCTCCATGCAACACAATCACTGAGGATGGTAACTCTGCTGCTGATGCATCCTCAGCAATGAAAAACGACAGCCCTTTGATCCTGAAGACAATCTTCCAAACGAAGACCCTTCTCAAGAGCTCTCGAAGTTGGTAGAGGCACCCGCTCTGGCCGGGACTATCACAAAAATTACAACCAATCTTCCTTTACATATGTAAATCCTTCGGAAAAGATGTTGTAAGCGCCCCTAGTGGCAACAATGATGAACATGCAGGCCCTAAGGAGGCTTTCAAGTATGACTTGATTGAACACTTCAAGCACATACCTGCACGTCTGCACATCCTAGATTTGTTGCGAATGTCTCCACACACTCGTGATAATCTCATCTCAGAATTACAAAAACTGAATGAGGATGTCGACAAACATGCCCCGCAAGTCCTCCAAATTGAAATGGATTACCGGGTCAAAAACTCAGAAGCCTCCTCAAAGGGAGAAAAAGAAACTGAGGGATCATGCATTGAATGCCTCTCGGTTAAAAAAGCAGCCAGTGCAACCATCGCCTTCACAAAGGACGACCTCCTACTTGGCGAAACCAGGCATAACCGACCCCTGTACTTCACAGGGTATATCAAGGAAATGCCTATGCATAGAGTTCAGATCGACCCAGGTTCTGCACTCAACCTTATCTCCACATCGGCTCTTGAAGAGTTGGGCATCCCACCCAGCAAACTGAGCCACACATCTGTATCTATCTTTGGATACGATGGGAGTACTCAAAAGCCTATCGGCAAAATCAGGTTCAAATTGCAGATCGGTGATCTTATCTCTGAGGTCACAGTGTATGCAATAAAGACCCCTTCATGCTACAACATCCTTCTCGGACGCCCTTGGATCCATGAGAATGGTGTTGTCCCTTCAACTCTACATCAATGCATCAAGTTTGTTGGCGACGACGGCATGATACATCGAGTCTTTGCGGATAGAAAACCCTTCAAGGTAAAGAAATCCACTTCGCAGACTCACAGATGTATGAAGTGTGAAAAGAGAAGAAGAGGAGAATCATACAGCATCCTTTGTCGAAAAGTCTCCAGAAAGATAAAGGCAAAGCTCCTCAACAATCACCGGAAGAAAACAAACCATCCGGTAAATCTGAAGAGAGCATTGCAAAACTCCCTTCAATCATCTCCCTCAATCTTCAAAGCCTTTGGTCATCACAACTAAAGTGAAGAAGGCAAAACAAAAGCCTGGGGGCAAATTGTTGTCTCTTTCGTGTCTATCATGCAAGACACGGACTCGGATTCAGAGCCAGAAGACGACACATCGTCAAGCCAAGCTGACACTTCTCAGCAAGTTCAGCCTGCTCTTACTCCAATGGAGACAACTTCTGACATAGAAGATCCTACGTCAGCTTCCTTCGTTGTTCCAGCAACTTCAACAAAGGAAAAGCCGATCTTCTTCCATAGATCGGATGCTTCTTCATCAAACTCCATGCTTGAACCTTTCCAAAATAAAGGTACGCCTCAACTATCCTTATACAGTTCTGTGGCACAAGCTATTATGAAGAAAATGGGCTATGACGCTCAAAACCCAGTCGGTTTGGGAGAAGGACGCGGTATTCTCACACCATTGGGGCCCGTCTTGACCAAAAGCCAGCTGGAAGATTGGAGACTCTACGGCTATGTAGAAAAGTCTTCACACGGGTTAGGGTATGATCCTGACACTCCCTTGAGACAGTTGACACAAAGGCTTAAAAGTCAATATGCTGACCAAGCCTCAACATCTCAAGTCCATGAAGACATCGATCTCCCTGGATATCTCTTTGATGAGTCACCTGACAAAGATCCAGGAAGCTCATCCAATTGGCACGATTTCTCCGAAAATGAAGAGGAGTTGTCCGATGGCACAGACGTGTGGACTTCTGACTCAGAAGAACCCTCATCTCCAAAAGAAGTAGCCTACTTCGACTCGGTTTCAACAGGCGATTGGGATCATCTCATAGCAAGCCTTGGGAAAACTACCGATCAAGAAGACCCGTGGAAAGGAACAAAACCTTGGTCAGGAAATGCCCTTGAAACCCCAGAAGGTTTCGTTGAGCTGGAAGCCTCCGAAAATATTGTGGAGGAACCACCTTCGAACCTTCCAACAGAAGATCCTGTTCAAAAGATAGACTTGGGAACACCAGATAACCCACGTCCTGTATTCATAAGCAAGAATATAAAGGATGAGTTACCCCGAGTATATCGCTTTTCTTCGTGAGTTCGTTGATTGCTTTGCATGGTCTTATGCTGAAATGCCAGGCTTAGACCCCAAAATAGCAGTTCACAAACTCAATCTTCAAGAAGACATCAAGCCTGTCAAGCAAGGCCAAAGAAGATTCCGTCCAGATGTGATGGATAAAATTGAACAAGAAGTTCAAAAACTCAAAAGCGTCGGCTTCATCCGTGAGGAACAACATCCTGAATGGTTGGCCAACATTGTCCCAGTTACAAAGAAAAATGGGCAGATCAGGGTCTGTATTGACTATAGAGACCTGAATGGCGCATGCCCAAAAGATGAATTTCCGCTCCCCATACCAGAGGTAATGATTGATAATACCTGTGGAGTTCGAGCGAATGAATTCAATGGATAGGCTTCTCTGGCTACAATCAGATAAAGATGCATCCTGAGGATGAAAAAACATACATCCTTTCGAACCCCATGTGGCGTGTGAGTGCTACACTGTCAGTGCCATTCGGTTTGAAGATGCTGGATGCCACATATCAGGAGGGCTATGAATGAAAATATTCCAAGAGATATGCAGCACACAGACGGTTGAATGTTACGTTGATGACCTCGCGTCAAAGCAAAAGAAAAGAAGATCATCTCGAAAACCCTTCGAGAAGTCCTTCCTCCGGCTTCGCAAACACAAACTGCGAATAAGTCCATTGAATGCTTCTTCGGCGTTCTCGTCGGTAAGTTCCTCGGATTCTTAGTTCGGAAAGCTGGAATAGAGCTTGAACCCCATAAAAGTCAAAGCCATTCTAGAAATGCCCTCTCCAAGAACCTTGAGAGAACTTAAAGGGCTTCAAGGGAGATTAGGCCTACATCAGACGGTTCATCTCCAATCTTTCGGGGAAATGCCGTCCATTCTCCCGGTTGATGAAAAAAAGGTGTAAACTTTGTCTGGGATGATGACTGTGAAGCTGCTTCCAAGACATCAAGTCATACCTGACAAACCTCCAGTGTTAGCTGCTCCTACCACTGGAAAAACCATTCATCTTGTACACAAGAGCCCTTGATCACTCTTTGGGAGCTCTTGCTTGCGCAAGAAATGATCAAAGAAAAGAAGCTGCTCTATATTACCTCAGCCGCATGCTAGTAGGTGCAGAGCATCGCTACTCTCCAGTCGAAAAGAATGTCTTGCAGTGATGTTCGCCGTACAAAGCGGCGTCACTACTTGCTTTCCAACACAGTCTACCTGGTCTCGAGGGTCAACCTCTTGAAGGTCCTTGTCACAAAGGCAGGTTCTCTCACTGCTCGACTGGCAAAATGGTCCATCCTTCTGTCACAATTTGATATTAGGTATGTACCACAAAAAAGCAATCAAAGGGCAAGCTCTAGCGGACTTCCTCGCAGAGCATCCATTGCCTAAAGATTCTCCACTCAGAGATGATCTCCCAGACGAACCAGTCTACAATGTGGAGACTTTCTCACAAAGTGCCTCCTGGGACATGTACTTTGACGGTGCAACCAGGACAAATGAAAAAAGACAGCTGATCTCGGGAGTTGGCATCCTCTTTGTTAGCCCCGACAATACATGATTCCACACGCTTTCTCGCTACTGGAACCATGCACAACAATGCAGCTGAATATCAAGCTCTGATCTTAGGATTGGAACTCGCCATCGAATCCGGTATCACCATGCTGGAAGTCTTTGGAGACTCTCAACTGATCGTCAACCAGATGAATCAGAAATTTGAAGTCAGGAAGCCAGATTTGTTGCCCTACTACAACAAGGCACAATCACTTCTGCAAAAGTTTGACATCTGTCACATCACCCACATTCGTAGAGGTGAAAACATACGTGCAGATGCCCTAGCCGGACTTGCCGCATCCATGGCAATCCAAGAAGGGGAAAACATGCAAGTCACAGTGTGCGAAAGAAGAATCCTTCCTCCTCTTAACACACACCAAGCAGTTGCTGAATGCCACCAAGTGGTCGGAAGTCGGATTTCAATCCTTCAAACTTCAATTGGCGACTGGAGGGATCCGTTCATTGATTACATTATGTTCGGAATCCTACCTGAAGATCCAAAAGAACGGGTAAGCATCCAAAGGCGAACCCCAAGCTTCCATTTGGATATTCCTTCAAAAATCCTTTACAGGAAATCCTTCAACGGAGTACTTCTACGCTGCTTGTCACAACAAGAGGCTGAAGAAACACTCAAAGAAGTTCATGCTGGTCTTTGTGGAGCTCATCAGGCTGGACCTAAGCTCTATGATCAGATAAAAAGGTTAGGATATTACTGGCCTACCATGGTAGCTGATGCAATGCAATTTGCTAAGCGCTGCCAACAATGCCAAGTTCATGGAGATTACATTCACATGCCTCCAGAATGGCTGCATCCTACAGCGATCTCATGGCCTTTCGAAGCCTGGGGTATGGACATCATAGGTCCTATTTCTCCCCCTTCAAGCAAAGGTCATCGCTTCATCTTCGCCGCTACGGATTATTTCTCCAAGTGGTCAGAAGCATTTGCGTTTAACGAAATGAAGACCTCATCAGTCCTTCAGTTCCTGCGCACCAACATCATTTGTCGTTTCGGCATACCCAAAAGATTCGTCCATGATAACGGACCACAGTTCCGGGATCATCGATTCTACAGGTTCTGCGACAAATACAAAATCCAAAGCTGTCCTTCGACTCCATACAATCCGGCAGCAAACGGGTTAGCAGAAGCTTTCAACAAGACACTCTGCAAAATCCTCAAAAAAATGGTCTCTAGTCACAAAAGAGACTGGAGCGACAAAATGTCTGAAGCTTTGTGGGCCTATCGAACCACCGTTCGAGGACCAACCCATAGCACACCATTCTCCTTGGTCTATGGATGCGAAGCTGTCGTGCCCTTGGAAGTACAAATTCCTTCCTTGAGGGTATCCTTGCAAAATGACATGACTCAAGAAAGCAATGTCAAATTGCGACTCCATGAGCTGGACAATCTCGATGAGAGACGGCTCGTAGCTCAACAAAGCATTGAACTTTACCAAGCACGCATGGCAGGATCTTTCGATAAAAAGGTCAGGCAACGCGCCTACAAAAAGAATGACTTGGTTCTTGCGGTAAAAAGACCAATGGTCTTCGCTCACAAGTCCAAAGGCAAATTCGAGCCAAAATGGGAGGGACCCTACGTCATCGACAAAGTTTTCTCCAATGGCGCATACGCACTCCTAAACATGGAAGGTGACAGATGTATGCTGCCCATCAATGGCAAGTTCTTAAAGCGGTACTACCCTTGAAGACTTACCCAACTGGGTAAGAGCAATGCCTGTACGGCCAAAACCGGTTTCCAGGTACACGCTCGCTAAACCCACCCTTTTTAGAATTTTCATATCAAATGTTGAAATTTCTAGAAATCTAAAACAATGCTTACTTTCATCGTTTCATTGTTCAACAAAAATCCAAGTTTAGGAACCTTTCCCTAACTTGACCAAAATTTTCAACCCTTGAACCCAAAATTCATGGTTTGAAACAAAATCTGGATTCAGGGATTTCCACCCTAGTCCACCCTGCCTTTTACCGCCAAAATGGTTTTAGGTCAAAATTTATGACCCTCGTGTCTTTAAAAAAAAAAATGGTTTTTCAAAAACCGCGAGGAAGCGACGCTTAGTCGATACTCGCACAAATCGGAAGCAAGCGAACCACGTTCGACACTTCCAAAATCGCAGGGAAACGACATTTCGTCGATACTTGCAAAATCCAAAACTGTGGAGACGCAACATTTCAGTTGATATCCACAACCCAAATTTCAAAGGTTCGAAAAAACCTAAAAAACTGTGGAGATGCAACATTTCAGTTGATATCCACAACCCAAATTTCAGAGGTTCGAAAAAAACCTAAAAAACTGTGGAGACGCAACATTTCAGTTGATATCCATGACCCAAAGGTTCGAGAAAACCACAAATTTCAAAAATCGTGGGGAAACGACATCAAGTCAGTACCCGCAAAACCAAAATTTTTGAAAAGCAAGGATGCGACATTCCATCGATACTTGCACCCAAATCCGCGAGGATGCGACATTCCATCGATACTCGCAACCGAATGAGCAAGGATGCGACATTCCATCGATACTTGCAAGAACATTCAGCAGGGATGCGACTTTTAGTCGATACTTGCATTTTTGAAAAACCAAACCGGCTATAAATGCCACAAAACGGCTATAAATGCCACCAAAACAGGCTATAAATGCCACAAACAGGCTATAAATGCCACAAACCGGCTATCAATGCCACCAAAAACAAAACCGGCTATCAATGCCACACAAACAAAAAAACTTGGATTTCAAAAAAACCCGGCTATAGATGCCACAAAACAAACCGGCTATCAATGCCACCAAAATTGGCTATAGATGCCACAAACAAAAAAAAACTCGGCTATCAATGCCACAAGAAAAGCTGGCTCTCATGCCAAAATTGGCTTCCATGCCACAAACAAAAAACCTGGCTTTCATGCCAAAACAATCATTTGACAAAAGATTTTCACAAAATGACAACCTTTTGATCAAATCCCATTTAGCAATTACTTTTATCACAAAAAGATTCAAGTAAGCGTAGGGATAACAAAAAAATCAATCCCATTTAGCAATTACTTTTATTACAAAAAGATTAAAGTGAGCGTAGGGATAACAAAAAAAAAAAGTGTTCACAAGCACTACAAAAAAAGAGTACCAAAAAAATATACATGTGGTACCAAGGAAAAAAAGTGTTCACAAGCACTACAAAAAAAAGAGTACCAAAAAAATACATGTGGTACCAAAAAAAAAAGAAGAGAATGTTCACAAGCACTGCAAAAAAAAAAAAAAAAAAAAAAAAAAAAGAGAGAAGGATGGTTTCTGTATACAGGAGCTCAATCAAAGATGGTCTCCAGCCAAGAGTTCAACTCCCCAAGCAAACTCTTAGCCTCAGCTGTCAAGGATTCCAAGGCACGCTTCTTCAGGAACTTGCCATGAGATGCTGGAGTGGGCTGTACCCCTTCTCTCACACCAGGAAGCTTACCTCGAGCAGCTTGCCATTGTTTATCCTCATCAGACTTCCTTTTGAGAACCCGTTCGGCATCTGCAACCTGGTGAATCAGGACACTCTCCCTGTCGCGAGCTTCTATTATGGCAGTCCACTTGGCAGCGACTTGTGCCTGCAGAAGCTCAAGACGTTTCCTGGCCTCATCGACCTCCCTATCAAGGATGTTAAGGTCATGTGTCAGCTCGATGATGGTTACCTCTTCTCTATTCCTCTTCGGACTGCCACCTTCCTGCTTTCTGTAGCCTCATCTAGGTCAGACTTAGCCTTATCAGCAGGGTCCAGGAACATCTCCTTGAAGAACTGGTCATCAGCCAAACTCACGGTCTCAAACCACTTGTCACCCAGTGCAATGATCCTATCAACGATCGCCCTGGCACCTGTGACATCCAGACCAGCCTCTTCAGCATCACTGAGAATCTCCTGCACATGCTGGATCATGCCAAATCCGACTTCCAAGTGCCCAGAAAGGAGAGTCTCAATCCAAGAGCGCACAACTCGCACCACCACCTTCTTCGCAAAAAGAAGAGATGGCCCAGCTGAGGATTCGCCCAACTCCGTTGGTCGGCTACTCATGTCATCATCTGTTGAAAGAGTAACAAAAGAACTCTTTCCAGCTGAAGCTGCTCCTGCTCGGGAAGGAATCTCAGCGCGAGGAATCTCCTCAATATTGTCAGAGCTGGTCCCAGGGAATCTCTACCTCTGGATCAACCTCTGGCATCTCTTGCTCTGGAAGCAACGGATCCTCCTCTGCCACTTCAAAACCTGCAAAGGAAACACAAAAAGGTATGAATATGACCCTGTTTGAAAATCATTATCAGAGTTATAACTACAAAATACCTTCTTCGACGACTGGCGGAACACTTTCTTCCCCCATGAACTCATCGAAAGCATCATCAACATTTGCGTCCATCGATGGTTCAAAGTCATCAGAACCCTGTGGCAAGTCAGCTGGCAACAAAAAATGTGTTAGTAAGCCAAGTCACAAACAAAAAAAAGAAAGCAAAAGAAGTCGTACCAATTGGAGATTCTGGATTTACTCCAGAGTCCCTCGGTTCTTCTTCAGGTGCCTCAACAGGATCCATCACCACCTCATCGGTTGGGACCTCAGGCATCACCAAGTCTTCCTCTGCTAAAAAAAAAAAAGGAAGAAAAGCAGAAACAAGAAGCAAATCATAACATGGAAAAAATCCCATGAAAAGAAATGGAAAGAGAAAAAGGAAGAATCATACCTTCACCGACGGTCTCTTCTTCTCGGCTTCTCTTCTCCGGAGGCTCGTCAGCATCCACTGGCATATCCTCATTAATAGTAAGAGGAACTTCCAAGTTAGGAGAGCCCTCATGTTGCCCCTTGCTACTATGATGACTCCTCCTCCTCTTACTTCTGCGGGCTCGCTTCTTAGAAGAACCTACCCCGCTGTCAGAGTCAGGTTTCCCACTTGACTCATCACTGGATGGTCTGCTCTTGCCAGTAGACTCCACGGAAGCTTGCCTCTGTGCCGCTTGCATCCAAGCGCCAAGTTCGGCTTCCTCCTGTTCTAGCTGCTCCAAAGCCTCGTCAGGTATTTCTCGAACAGCTTCAGAACCGATGACGCCCTGGTCACCGAGAAAGCCTATCTTGTGCTTCTCTCCAGAAAGGAAGGACCAAACTTCCTCTCGCCGGATGCCATCCGACTTTCCAAGGCCCTTTCCAGATGCCAGCTTCACATCAAGCTCCTTCCTGGAAAGTCCCCGATATGCCGAGAAGCTCTCCGCGAACCACTTCGCAAAGCCGGCAGTCCGGGAAGTCAGCAACACAGGATAAGAAATCATGGCTGTAGTGTCTTCAGCACTATAGAAAGCCCATGCATTTCTCCCGTCCTGTAAGCCTCCAAAGCGCTTCACCATGCTTGAAGGCGCTCCAACAACGCCTTGAGAAAAGCCAAGCTGCAAAGCAAAGCGAGAGGGTACATACGGCTGGATATCGACGAAAAGATGCCTGCGGTACACCATCGTGCCGACACGTATGCTGAAAAGCCACTCTCTCTCTGCATTTGTCAAGGAATAATGCCTTCCCGACCCCGCCCTGGTAGAGTCTCGGGAGGCACCAAAATCAAAAGCCTTCTTCCGCAACTCCGGAGAAAGCTTTACTGAAGATTGCCCCATCTCGACGTCCCTGAACCGTCGGATCCTCATGCGGGCAAACAAAAGTGATTCGGACACGGCTTTGCCCTTAGCCAGTCGAATCATCAGAGGATCATTATCCTGTGCAGCACCCAGCCGATGGAAGCCAGGACAGTGGTATACATACCACGAATAAAAGATATGGGCTGAAAATACCCTATTCATGGGAAGCCCAAGCCGAACTAGAAAAGCAGCAGCCTGCAGTTCGGTACACAGGTAGGAGTAAAGAGCTGGCACCAAAGCAAGCTGCTCTCCAAACGCCATCTGACAAGCCGGGAAAATACAATGCGGCCTGATGTGCGTTCCATCTCCTCCAGCAAAAATAGCCTCACCAAGCCAATAAGTGAGGTAAACAGCGAGATCTCTCCTCAGTGCAATGTCAGGACATATGGCGTTTGTACTTGCACAGAAATCTCTTAACTCTTCTTAGCATGGCCAAGATCTTCTTTGAACTTGGATCCTGAGCTCCAGCTTCCTGGGTCATGCTATCAGAAGGCTCCCTACTATCAAAGAAGTTGGGGAATGAAGAGCAAAAACTCTTCCAACTGCTGGATCTAACTTTCGAACCCCCCTTCTCCTTCAAAAAATCATAGAAGGCGACGAGCTGAAAGTATAGAAGCCTGAACTCCTCAGACTGCCCCTCGAGGACGCTGTCAATCGGCATAAACTCCTCATAGAGTTTGCCGAGAATGGGCAATCCGGTAATAGGCGCTCAGCTCCTTCAAAGAAAAACCAATCTCACCATTCGTCACAACGAAGGTATTGGTTTGAGGGAGGAACGACTCCAGCATAGCCATGAAGGCCTCGTCGGAAAAGATCACGGTCTCCCCAAAAGCGCGGACCGCATCAAAAATCCCGGCTTCCTTCAAAACGGCGCCACCAATCAACAGGACGCGATCAGTCCACGACTTCCACTCGGAGTCAGCATTGAAACGACCTCGAAGTCGAAAAGGCTTGATCCAATTGCTGCCGTCACCGCTGAAAATACCAAGGCCCACCGGTCTCAAATCGACCGACGGATAATCAGAGCCCTGGTAGCCGCTGGATGGCATCAACAGGTCCATGTCAACAGGCGACCTCTCCGTATATCCAGGAGAACCGCCAACAAAAACCCCGGTCTTGATTACATTTGTCCTTCTCACCCAGCTTGGAGGATCTTCCCTCTTGGGGCACGTGGGGCAAGGCTCAGAATCGAGACGGTGCGATCAAACATCGACCGGGTAGTAACAGTCTTCTTCTCACCATTTGCTGTGAAGGAAAACTGAAAAGATCTCCTCTGGTATGTAATGTCGTCAGGGACCGC
This sequence comes from Litsea cubeba, assembly GCA_012931725.1. NCBI lineage: Eukaryota > Viridiplantae > Streptophyta > Magnoliopsida > Laurales > Lauraceae > Litsea > Litsea cubeba. The sequence continues at coordinate 83,572,094 of CM022944.1, forward strand.
ATCACCAAAGAAGAAGGTAGGCTTAGGCAAAATGCTCTGATCTTCCATCAGCCATGGACGACTGCTTACCATGATCTTATAAAATTCCTCTCCCTTGAGAGTGATCAGTCGCTGCCTCATCTCATCTCGGTTGAGGGAGTCGCACTCTTCCAGGTTTCTTTCAACATACTGGACCTTCTCGAAAGCCTGCTGAACGGCCGGATTAGAAGATCTAGAAGATCGACGAGGTACGCTTGTAGCAGGCTCTTTACCCTTGTTCGCTCTAGAGGAACCACCTGAAAAGGATGGAAAAGAAAAAGATCAAACATCAAAATGACAGAATCTCGCTAAAAAAAAATCTGGCGAAATTTTGACATGATGACGGGGCAATTCCGAAGAAAAGGAACTATCCCGAAAGAAATAGAAAGCTTGAAGATGGGCTCAACATCGCTGCGAGCTCCGAAACTCCAAACTTTCGAAACCTAAAAGTCTCCGCAAAATCAGGAAGGGCTCAACATCACTGCGAGCTCCAAGTTCCCAAATTTGCAAACACTTTCAGGTATGCAATCACATCATGCTACAAATTTAATTTACAAATTAAAGGCATGCATGAACATCTAGATTTGCGAAAAAAAAATGCATTATCATGATGAGCAAAAAAAAAAAAAAAAAAAAAAAAAAAAAAAAAAAAAGAAAAGAAAAGAAACTTTCTCTAAAAAAAAAGGGAGGAGAAAGAAAACAAAAAAAAAAGGAAACGAAACTCTCTCAAAAAAAAAGAGGAGGGAAAGAAAAAAAAAAAAAAAAAAAAGAAAGAAATTTTTTTTAGGGGCTGGCCCACAGGCCGTGGCCCACAGGCCACATGGCCGTACGGCCAGATCCGTACGGATCTGTCCGTACGGCCCACATAAAAAAAAAAACAAACATGAAAAAAAAAAAGAAAGAAAAGAAAGCAAAAAAAAACGTGTGAAAAAAAAAAAAAGAAGAAAGGCAAACACGTGAACAAAAAAAGAGAAGAAAAGAAAAAAAAAAAAAAAAAAAAAAGAGAAGAACTTTTTTTTCCTACATGGATTTTCTTGAAAAAGAAGAACTTACTTGAAGCCATTGATGGAGAGAAGAAGAAAACTCTTGAAGATCTTGAAGAAGAAAAGCTCTTGGTCTTGAAGCCCTCTTGAGATTATTGCAAAAGAAAGTAGTAAGAGCAAGAGATCCAACCTTCTCTTTGCTTTTATAGAGGAGAGCAAACCAAAGAAGGAAAGAAGAAAGAGGTAAGTGTTACTAATTAGTAACCTTACCAAAAGAAAGAAATTAGAAAGATTCTTTCCAAAAGAAAGGGATCTTGAGAGATTTTCTCCTAAAATCAATCTATGACGGATTCTTTCCCAAAAGAAAGATATCTTGAGATATCCTATCCCAAAATAAAGGGATCTTGAGAGATTTTCTCCAAAAATCAATCTATGACGGATTCTTTCCCAAAAGAAAGATATCTTGAGATATTCTATCCCAAAAATAAAGGGATCATGAGAGATTCTCTCCAAGTAAAGATATTCTTAGATATTCTCTATCCGAATGAGATATTTTTGGATATTCTTTACAAAAATGACACCATATGAGATCTAAGCCATTTCAAAAGCTTAAGGTCCCATGGGTTAGCCCATATGAGCCAGGTTTGACCACCTAGGCACACAAAAAAAATTTTGGGCTTTTAGTCAAAGAGAAATCCCTCTTACCAAGAGCATACAAAAATGGTTCCATGCCTCTTTTGAGTTGATTGGACCATACAAAAGAAAATTCCAAGCCCCATGAGCTTCCAAAAATCAAACCATCCAGCCTCATCTACCAAATTGAGCCAAAATCTTGAAATTGACATTCCACAAAAATCAAACCAAATCCTGGTCCCCTAACTTGCCACATACAGCCTGTTAGGTCACAAGACCAAAACCAAAAACCAAAACCTGATCCCCTAACTTGCCACATACAGCCTGTTAGGTCACAAGATCAAAACCAAAACTGATCCCCCAACATTCCACATACAGCTTGTTGGGTCACACGATCAAAACCAAACCCGACCCCCTAACCTGCCATATATAGCCTGTTAGGTCACAAGGTCAAAACCCAAATCCACATCCCTGATGTCATCTTCAAAACTTTGCCTCGAGATGGTACGTGATCCCTTTCACCACCATAAAATTCCCCTGGAAGCTCAAAAGGCTACAAATACCAAAAAGAAAGACTGCTCAAAGACTCTTGGTCAAGTCACAGGCTCTCCTTCAAAAAATCTCTTCGAGGCACATCGACTACAAAAGTTAAGCAACTCGCCGCTGTACCTCGAGGGGGCATTTGTTGACACCAAAAATGTCACTTTGTCTTTCCAAGATCCAAAGAGCTACATGAAGTCGCAACCTGCCATAAATAGGCAATGCTGCTTCCAAAAATAAAATCTTGTCAGAATCAAACAAAAACTGCAAGATTCTTCCAGACAGCCAAAAGAGGAGTACACAAGAAGTTTCAAGCCATTTCAAGATCATTTGGCCTAACTTCGCTTCTCCGACAGCCAAATCAAGCCTCTCGGCGGTAAAGCTCTCCGGGACCATGATTTCCAAGACAGAACCTATGGATCATCTTAAAATGACTCCAATAGGTTCCCTGTCAAATTTCAAGTCAATCGGACATCGGTTGACCGCACATCAAACCGCGACATCTTCATCGCGACAAAAAGCAAGTCTGCAGGTGATAGGACCCCAAACGGCTTCGAAACTCAAACAAAAGCCTATGGTTGGTCTTATTTATTGCTCAGCAGGCTTCACACCAAATTTCAGGTCATTCCGACATCGTTTGACCCAGTTTCAGCTTTTGACAGAAAATCGGCAGCTCTGCGCGACAAAGTCTTCGGCTTTCTCAGGAAATTGGAAACTTTGCAAAAAAAAATGCAAGGATTCTCATCAGGTTTCCTACAAAGAAATCAGGCCAATAAATGATCAAAATGTCAAAGAAAAGTACAGAAGAAAAAGAATCAGAAAAGAGCAAAAACGGACGCAAAACGGGACCAGAAAGGGGGAAAACCCCCCCCAGGGTCGCAGACCCCTGCGACCCTGGGCCAGGGTCGCAGGCCCCTGCGACCCTGGCCCAAGGTCGCAGGCCCCTGCGACCCTGGGCCAGGGTCGCCGGCGACCATGGACCCCGGGGTCGCCGGGAAAGCCCCGGAAACCCCGGTTTTCACCGTTTTTTCGCGATTCGAGAAGCCCAGCCTCTGGTACTTTCCAAAATTCATGCTTTTGAGACACCAAGTCCTCTGATATCCGTCCAAAACACGGGTAAATCATCAAGAGTATCAAAGACAGTATTGATCGCCACCCGGTCAACCAAAGAAAAGTGTGCTTTCCACCCGACCGATCGAGAAATCGACAGGACAGATGGCACCGACCCGCTGTTGGCAACAAACACCTGAAATTACATGGTCATCTGATGTCGATCTACATGAAGATCCATCGATGATCATCAACAGAAGAATTCCAAAAGACGTGGCACGGCCCGCGACTCTTCAGCTGCTCGGCGACCACTTAATGCGATTAATTGACTAGCTTTATTACAGTCATTAATCCATTTCCTTGGACGGCCCAATCAGAAGCAAGCATTTGGGAGTTACAAGTCAAGAGATTCATGGCATTTAACCCATGAAACTCCTCCCATCATGGCGATTAAAGGCGATTAAATGCCCTCAATCTCCTCCGGCCAATCAGAAGCCAAGAAAAAGGAGTTACAAAATAAACAAATCAATTTTGTAACTCCTCCCATTATGTGGCTTAATGACATTAAAAGCCCATAAGCTCTCCTAAATGGCTACCAAGAGCCTATAAATAGGAGAGCACTCCAAAGGAATCCAGATCGAAAAAAAAGAGACAGACACACAGACAGAGAGAAGCACAGAAATCCAGAGAAAGGAAAAAGAGAGAAAACTCTGCAGAAGTTCTACACCGGCCACCGCAACAAGGTGACAAAAGTCCCTTGGGGGGCACCCCCCCAAGGTCCTTGCCTTCTCCTCCTGCCTCCAATGGCTTAGATATGGCTTTTCAGCCCGTCTACTCGGTTTTTTATTGGACATAGGACCTTCCTTTGGTCTTTGTCTTCTAAAAACCCGAGGTTATAGCCAAGCCAAGCGAATCAAATAGCATCCTCTGTTCTCATCTGCATGGATGATGGCGAAGCCCACATATGGCTTGCGACCGTCAATCTAAACGAGTCCCCCACAATCTCCTGAGAAGTTAGATCCTCCTTTTCTTGCTTTTCATTGTAGTTTGTATTTTTTTAAAAGAGACAAAAATCACAATTCTTGTCTTTCATTATTGATAAGGATTGTAAATCGGCTATAAACGCCAAAATCGGCTATAAACGCCAAAAATCGGCTATAAACGCCAAAATCGGCTATAAATGCCAAAAAAATCGCCTTTCACGGCAAATCAAGAAAAATGTCTCTTTTCTTAAATATATGTGCAATGGAAAACTTGAAAGAAGTTGATTTCCTTTTTACTTGCGAAGGTTGATCTCCGGATCACCACTTGCAATTCCAAGTAAAAATAGAAAATCTGGCACACCCACAAAAAAAGAAATGTTGATGCACGCCCCTGCCCCCCGGTTACGAAAGGGTCGGACCCGACGGACTCCCACGTCCGCCGACCTCGGTAGAACCAAGCAGGAGCGCGGTCCATCAAAGGCTGCAAACCTTCTTTCACACCGGGAAGCTTATCTCGAGCAGTTTTCCATTGTTTGTCCTCTTGAAACTTCCTTTCAAGAACTCGATCAGCATCTGCAACCCGGTGAATCAGAGCACTCTCCCTATCGCGAGCCTCTGTTATAGCAGCCCACTTGGCAGCGACTTGTGCCTTTAAATGCTCAAGACGTTTCCTGGCCTCATCGACCTCCCTATCAAGGTTGTTAAGGTCATGTGTTAGCCTAATGATGGCTAGCTCTTCCAAGTTCTTCTCTCAGACTAGCTGCTTCCTGCTTTGTGTAGCCTCATTCAAGTCAGACTTAGCCTTATCAGCAGGGTCCAGGAACATCTCCTTGAAGAATTGGTCATCAGCAAAGCCAATGGCCTCAAACCACTTGTCACCTAGTGTAATTATCCTATCAACGATCGCCCTGGCACCTGTGACATCCAAACCAGCCTCTTCGACATCACCGAGAATCTCCTACACATGCTGGATCATGCCAAATCCAGCATCCAAGTGCCCAGCAAGGAGAGTCTCAATCCAAGAGCTAAGAACCCGAACCACCACCTTCTTCGCAAAAAGAAGAGATGGCCCAGCTGAAGATTCGCCCCGCTCCATCGGTCGGCTGCTCATGTCATGCCCCGTCGGAAGAGTAACAAAAGAACTCTTTCCAGTCGGAGCTGCTGGGGAAGAAATCTCAGCACGAGGTACCTCCTCCACTGTGTCAGAATTAGTTGCAGGAGTCTTTACCTCCGGATCAGCCTTTGGCATCCCTTGCCCCCGGTTCTAAAAGAAGCGACGGACTCTCCTCTATCACTTCAGAACCTGCCAAAGAAACACAAAAAGCCAAAGAAACACAAAAAGGTATGAATATGGTCCTGTTTGAAAATCATTATCAGGGTTATTACTACAAAATACCTTCTTCGACGACTGGTGGATCACTCTCTTCCTCCATGAACTCATCGGAAGCATCATCAACATTTGCATCCATCGATGGTCCAAACTAATCGGAATCCTGTGGCAAGTCAGCTGACAAGAAAAATGTTAGCAAACCAAGCCACAAACAAAAAAAAAGAAAGCAAAAGAAGTTATACCAATTGGAGATTCTGTATTCATTCCAGAGTCCTTCGGTTCTTCTTTAGGTGCCCCGACAGGATCCGTCACCACCTCATCGGATGGAACCTCAGGCATCGCCAAGTCTTCCTCTACTAAAAAAAAAAAGAGAAGAAAAGTAGAAACAAGAAGCAAATCAGAACATGGAAAAATCCCATGAAAAGAAATGGAAAGAGAAAGAGGAAGAATCATACCTTCACCAACGGTCTCTTCTTCTCGGCTTCTTTTTTCTGGAGGCTCGTCAGCATTCCCTGGCACCTCCTCATTGATAGTAAGAGGGACTTCTATGTCAGGAGAGTCCTCATGTTGCCCCTTGCTGTGATGATGACTCCTCTTCCTCTTACTTCTGCGGGCTCGCTTCTTAGAAGAACCTGCCCCACTATTAGAGTCAGGTCTCCCACTTGACTCCTCACTGGATGGTCTACCCTTGTCAGTAGACTCCACAGAAGCTTGCCTCTGCGCCGCTTTCATCCAAGCATCAAGCTCAGCTTCCTCTTGTTCTAGCTGCTCTAAAGCCTCATCAGGTATTTCTCGAACAGCTTCAGAACCAATGACACCCTGGTCATCGAGAAAGCCTATCTTGTGCTTCTCTCCAGAAAGGTGAAAGAAACTGCGATTCAGATCTGAATCTCACTAGCGGAAGACATTCATGGCTAATTTGTAACATGACAGATTTTAAAAAATCTGATTTGGGCAGCATAAATCAGCCATAGTGATCGCTTAATTACTCCATGAATTCATGACCAACAAGTGTATAATTAAAGGAGAATGAAGAAGACTATTACCTAAAAGATTTGTAGACTTCAAATCTCTGGAAAAATAGATCCAAATGCCCGAACTCAGACTTGCAACTAGCAAACAAATTGCTGGAATTTCCTGCAGTAGTATTGCCTTTGATCTTCTTCTCTATCTCACTTCCAAATCTGATTGGCTAAGATGGTGGGATCTTAATCTAGGAATTAAGAACTATTTTTCTAAGGAAAAATCTCAGACCTTGAGCTCTCCTCAATGAAGAAGAAAACAATCAAGAAGCTGGACGTGTGGGACTCCTAGGATGCTCTCATAGTGTTGGACGTCCAAGGGAGTGCTTGCTTCATTTTATAGAAAACTTTGGGATAGCTTTCCTAAAAAGTTATCTCTCCTAATTCTCAAAGATGTCCTAAAAGGAAAGTATAATCTAAAGATTTATTTCCTTTTAGAAACACTCTAATTAGAAAAGGAAACTAAGGAACTTCCCATGCAATTAGTAATCCTAGTTGTACAACACTTACTAATTTAAGTTGCTAATCCAAAAAGGAAACTTTCTCATAGGAATACTAATCCAAAGAGGAGTCCAACCTTCCAAGTAGAGAGACCTACTCAAAATTGGAAACCTTACCCATGGAATTCTCATTATGGACGTCCCACATACTAATGCACACCATGGCCCACTAATAATTTATCTAGAATTAAATTCATGTATGCCATCAAAGGCCTATTTGAATTTAAACTCAAAAATTATTTTTCCACTAAAATAATTCAACCACATGTTATCTAAACATTTTAGGAAACCATGCCAATCTTGGAAAGTGACTAGAGAAGGGACCAAAGGACATATTTGCCATTGGCTCCCAAAATGACCAAAATGTCCATGCTAAACCCATAGCAACATAAAGACCATTTTAACCTTAACTCATTCCACTAAAGAGTTATGGTTGAACTCCAAGGACAAATATATAATATAATAAGCTCATCATAAAATGACAGTTGTCTTCGACCTACTAAGTGTAATGACTTGAATGCCCCTCTATGTAACATCCATAATCGAGTCAGGTTATCACATGTACTATCAACCTTCTCGTTTACATCTAAGCCTTAGAACTTCATATCCTTAACATAATCATCATCCGGGTATCATTCTCTTGGTCCAGGGAGCGACCCACAAGTTCAATATCCATATGGAACATCCATATACTAAGATCTTAGATTTTGATGATTAATCGGATAATTCTAAGGGGACGATCATTCCATCATTAGATGGCATAGATTCTATATTGCATCTGCACGTCCCAACTGATCAAGTCCGAGTACCCAAAACACAAAGCTGTTGACCCATGAAAAGAATCTCACCCATAGTGAATTAAAGCACAAGAACTTGACTTCGTCAGTTCATCCACAAATGCTCAAGATTAAGAGCACTGGTCACTCAGTAGCATGAGGTAACTTGATCTCTCTCAGTGATAGTACCTTTTTTTTTAGAGATCACACCTACCATGGTCCTGTTCAATGCATTGCATATGCACTAATGAGATAAATCCGGGAAAGCCCTCCCATGACTTAGGTAAGTCACCCTGAATACAGGAGAGTCTCTCATTATAACTTATACCAAAATGAAGTGCCCAGCTCCATCTCTCAGTTATGAACAAATATGTTGTTTCAAGTGTCCATGAATGAGACCTATCTGTGTGTAGACACTACACACCTAATTCATTTACTAGAAACAATGGGCCTTACACAACCATACATATACACATGTTTAAGTAGAAAATAGTCTTCCATTAAATAACCAATGAATATCCAGTAACAAAAGATGAGACTGCAGCTAGTGGGCTTTAGGGCATACACCAATCCCAACAAAAGGAAGGCCCAAACTTCCTCTCGCCGGACGCCATCCGAATTTCCAAGGCCTTTTCCAGATGACAGGTTCACATCAAGCTCCCTCTTGGAAAGCCCTCGATATGCCGAAAAGTTCTCCACGAACAACTTCGTGAAGCCGGCAATCTGGGAAGTCGACAACACAGGATAAGAAATCATGGCAGTAGTGTCTTCAGCACTATAGAAAGCCCATGTGTTTCTCCTGTCCTGTAGACCTCCAAAGCATTTCACCATGCTTGAAGGCGCTCCAACAACACCTTGAGAAAAACCCAATTGCAGAGCAAAGCGAGAAGGTACATACGGCTGGATGTCGACAAAAAGATGTATACGGTACACCATCGTGCCGACAAGCATGCTGAAAAGCCACTCCTTCTCTGCATTTGTCAAGGAGTAATGCCTTCCCGACCCTGCCCTGGTAGATTCTCGGGAGGCACCAAAGTCAAAAGCCTTCTTCCGCAACTCCGGAGAAAGCTTCACTGAAGACAGCCCGATCTCGACATCCCTGAACCGTCGGATCCTCATGCGGGCAAACAAAAGTGATTCGGACATGGCTTTACCCTTAGCCAGTCAAATCATGAGAGGATCATCATCCTGTGCAGCACCTAGCCGGTGGAAGCCAGGACAGTGGTACACGTACCACAAATAAAAGATGTGGGCTGAAAATACCCTATTCATAAGGAGCCCAAGCCGAACCAAAAAAACAGCAGCCTGCAGTTCGGTACACAAGTAGGAGTAAAGAGCTGGCACCAAAGCAAGCTGCTCTCCAAATGCCATCTGACAAGCCGGAAAAATATAATGCGGCCTGATGTGCATTCCATCTCCTCCAGCAAAAATAGCCTCACCAAGCCAATAAGTGAGGTAAATAGTGAGATCTCTTCGCAGTGCAATGTCAGGACATATGGCGTTTGTACTCGCGAAGAAATCTCTCAACTCTTTTTGCATGGCCGAAGTCTTCTTCCTGTCTTCCCGGGTCATACTATCTAAAGACTCCCTGCTGTCAAAAAAGTTGAGGAACGAAGAGCCAGAACTCTTCCAACTACTGGATCTAACTTTCAAGCCCTCCTTCTCCTTCAAAAAATCATTAGAAGGCAACGAACTAAAAGTACAGAAGCCTAAACTCCTCAGACTGCTCCTCAAGGACGCCGTCGATCGGCATAAACTCCTCATAGAGTCTGCCAAGGATGGGCAATCCAGTAATGGCGCTCAGCTCCTTCAAAGACAAACCAGTCTCACCATTCGTCACAACGAAGGTATTGGTTTGTGGAAGGAATGACTCCAACATAGCCATGAAGGCCTCGTCGGAAAAGATCACGGTCTCCCTAAAGGCGCGGACCGCATCAAAAATCCCGGCTTCCTTCAAAACGGCGCCACCATTCAGCAGGACGCGATCAGTCCACGACTTCCACTCGGATTCAGCACTGAAACGGCCACGAAGTCGAAAAGGCTTCACCCAATTGCTGCCGTCACCGCTGAAAATGCCAAGGCCCACCGGTCCCAAATCAACCGACGAATAATCAGAGCCCTGGTAGCCGCTGGCCGGCATCAACATGTCCATGTCAGTAGCCGACTTCTTTGCATATCCAGGAGAACCGCCAACAAAAACCCCGGTCTTTATTACATTTGTCCTTCTCACCCAGCTTGGAGGATCTTCCCTCTTAGAGCACGTGGGGGGAAGGCTCATGATCGAGACGGTGCGATCAAACATCGACCGGGTAGCAACAGTCTTCTTCTCACCATTAGCTGTGAAAGAGAACTGAAAACATCTTCTCTGGTATGTCATGTCATCAGGGACTGCATCACCAAAGAAGAAGGTAGGCTTAGGTAAAACCCTCTGATCGTCCATTACCCATGGATGACTGCTTACCATGATCTTATAGAATTCCTCTCCCTTGAGAGCGATCAATCGCTACCCCATCTCATCTTTGTTGAGAGAGTCACACTCTTCCAGGTTTCTCTCAACATACTGGACCTTCTCCCAGGCCTGCTGAACGGCCGGATTAGAAGATCTAGCAGATCGACGAGGTACGCTGGTAGCAGGTTCTTTACCCTTGTTCGTTCTGGAGGAACCACCTGCAAAGGATGGAAAAGGAAAAAGATCAAGCATTAAAATGACTAGAATTTCGCTAAAAAAAATCTGGCGAAATTTTGATATGGCTCCGGGGTAATTCTGAAGAAAAAGGAAATATCCCGAAAGAAATAGAAAGCTTGAAGATGGGCTCAACATCACTGAGAGCTCCGAAACTCCAAACTTTCAAAACCTCAAAGTCTCCGCAAAATCAGGAAGGGCTCAACATCGCTGCGAGCTCCAAATTCCCAAATTTATAAAAACCTTTCAGGTATGCTATCACATCATGCTACAAATTCAATTTAAAAAAAATGCATGCATGAACATCTTGGTTTGCCAAAAAAATGCATTTTCATGATGAGCAAAAAAAAAAGAAACTTTCTCAAAAAAAAAAAAGAGAGAAAGAAAAGAAAAAGAAAAAAAAAAGAAAAGAAAGAAACAAAAAAAAAGGAAAGAACTTTTTTATCATCCTATTTCCTACAATGGTGTTTTCTTGAAAAAGAGAACTTACTTGAAGCCATTGATGGGGAAGAAGAAGAAAAGTCTTGAAGATCTTGAAGAAGAAGGACTCTTGGTCTTGAAGCCCTCTTGGGATTATTGCAAAAGAAAGCAATAAGAGCAAGAGATCCAACCTCCTCCTTGCTTTTATAAGAAGAGAGCAAACCAAAGAAGGAAAGAAGAAAGACGTAAGTGTTACTAATTAGTAACCTTACCAAAAGAAAGAAATTAGAAAGATTCTTTCCCAAAAGAAAGATATCTTAAGGGATTCTCTCCCAAAAAGAAATCAATGAGAGATTTTCTCCCAAAAGATAGGAGATTTGAGATATTCTCTCCCAAAGAAAGATATCTTGAGATATTCTCTCCCAAAATAAAGGGAACATGAGAGATTCTCTCCAAATAAAGATATTCTTAGATATTCTTCATCCAAAGGAGATATTTTTAGATATTCTTTACAAAACTGACACTATATGGGATCTAAGCCATTCCAAAAAGCTTAAGGTCCCATGGGTTAGACCATATGAGCCAGGTTTGACCACCTAGGCACTAAAAAAAAAATTTGGGCTTTTAGTCAAAGAGAAATCCCTCTTACCAAGAGCTTGCAAAAATGGTTTCATGCCTCTTTTGAGTTGATTGGACCATACAAAAAGAATTCCAAGCCCCATGAGCTTCCAGAAATCAAACCATCCAGCCTCATATACCAAATTGAGCCAAAATCTTGAAATTGACATTCCACAAAAATCCAAACCAAATCCTGGTCCCCTAACTTGCCACATATAGCTTGTTCGGTCGCAAGACCAAAACCAAAAATCAAAACCTGATCCCCTAACTTGCCACATACAGCCTGTTAGGTCACAAGATCAAAACCAAAATCGACCCCCCAACATTCCACATACAGCTTGTTGGGTCACACGGTCAAAACCAAACCCGACCCCCTAACCTGCCACATACAGCTTGTTAGGTTGCAAGGTCAAAACCCAAATCCACATCCCTGATGTCATCTTCAAAACTTTGCCTCGAGATGGTACGTGATCCCTTTCACTGCCATAAAATTCCCCTGGAAGCTCAAAAGGCTACAAATACCAAAAGAAAGACTGCTCAAAGGCTCTTGGTCAAGTCACAAGCTCTCCTTAAAAAAATCTCTTCGATGCACATCGACTACAAAAGTTAAGCAACTCGTCACTGCACCTTGAGGGGGCATTTGTTGACACCAAAAATGTCACTTTGCTTCTTTAAGATCCAGAAAACTGCATGAAGTCACAACCTGCCATAAATAGGCAATGCTACTTCCAAAAAATCAAATCTTGTTAGAATCAAACAAAAACTGCAAGATCCTTCAAGACAGCCAAAAGAGGAGTAGACAAGAAGTTCGGGCCATTTCAAAATCATTTGGCCTAACTTCGCTTCTCCGACAGCTGAAAAGGAGCTCCTGGCAGCGAAAGCATCGAAGACACCAAATCTTCGATCAGAGCCGATGGATGGTCTCAAAATACATCCAAAAGGCTCCACGTCAAGTTCCGAGTCAAACCGACAACGTTTGACCCTACATCAACCCTCGAATAGCTAAATCAAGCCTCTCAATGGCGAGAACCACCGAGGCCATCACTCATCAGATAGAGCACATGGATGGCTTCAAAATGCTTACAAAGGCCTACACGTCAAATTTCAGGTCATTTCGACAACATTTGACTAGACTTTGACGCTCGGAAGCCAAATCTGGCCTCTCGGCGGCGAAGCTCCCTGGGACCATGATTTCTAAGACAGAGCCAATGGATCATCTTAAAATGACTCCAATAGGTTCCCTGTCAAATTTCAAGCCAATCAGACATCGGTTGACCGCACATCAAGCCGCGACATCTTCATCGCGACAAAAATAAGTCTACTGGTGATAGGACCCCAGAAGGCTTCAAAACTCAAACAAAAGCCTACAGTTGGTCTTATTTATTGCTGAAGAGGCTTCACCCCAAATTTCAGGTCATTCCGACATCGTTTGACCCAGTTTCAGCTTTTGACGGAAAATCGGCAGCTCTACGCGACAAACATTTCGGCTTTCCTGGAAAATTGGAAGCTTTGCACTAAAAAATGCAAGGATTCTCATCAAGTTTTCTACAGGGAAATCAGGTCAATAAATGATAAAAAATGTCAACAAAAAATACAGAAGAAAAAAGAATCGAACAACATCAAAAACGGATGCAAAACGGGACAAAAAGTGGGAAAAACCCCCCAAGGTCGCACGCCCCTACGACCCTGGCCCATGGTCGCCCCCGGAATCCCCATTTTTCATCGTTTTTCGTAATTTGAAGCGTCCGACCCCTAGGATTTTCCAAAATTCATACTTTTGACACACCAAATCCTTTGACATCCATCAAAATCACGGGTCAATCATCAAGAGTATCAAAATCAACATTGATCGCCAACCGGTCAACCAAAAAAGTGTGCTTTCTACCCGACTGATCGAGAAATCGACAGGACAAATGGCACCGACCCGCTGTTGGCAACCAATACCTGAAGTTACATGGTCATCCGATGTCGATCTACATGAAGATCCATCGATGATCATCGCCAGAAGAATCCCAAAAGACGGGGCACGGCCCGCGACTCTTCAACTGCTCGGCGACCACTTAATGCGATTAATTGACTGCTTTATTGCAGTCATTAATTCATTTCTTTGGACGGCCCAATCAGAAGCAAGCAAATGGGAGTTACAAGTCAAGAGATTCATGACATTTAAACCATGAAACTCCTCCCATCATGGCGATTAAAGGTGATTAAATGCCCTCAATCTCCACCGGCCAATCAAAAGCCAAGAAAAAGGAGTTACAAAATAAAGGAATTAAACCCTATAACTCCTCCCATTATGCGGCTTAATGACAATAAAAGCCCATAAACTCTCCTAAATGGCTACCAAGAGCCTATAAATAGGAGAGCACTACAATGGAATCCAGATCGGAAAAATCAAGAGATCGGAAAAACAACGCAGATCCCAGATCAGAAAAAAGCACAGAAATCCAGAGAAAGAAAGAGAGAAAACTCTGCGAAAGTTCTGCACCTGCCACACTACAAGGTGACAAAAGTCCCTTGGGGGTATCCCCCCCCCCCCAAGGTCTTTGCCTTCTCCTTCTGTCTCCAATGGCTTAGATGTGGCTTTTCAGCCCGTCTACTTAGTTTTTTATTGGACATAGGACCTCCTTTTGATCTTTGTCCTCTAAAAACCTGAGGTTATAGCCAAGCTAAGCAAATCAAGAGCATCCTTTGTTCTCATCTACATGGATGATGGCGAAGTCCACATATGGCTTGCGACTGTCAATCTGAACGAGTCCCCCATAATCTCCTGAGAAGTTAGATCCTCATTTTCTTGCTTTTCATTGTAGTTTGTATTTTTCCAAAAGAGACAAAAATCACTACTCTTGTCTTTCATTATTGATAAGAATTATAAATCGGCTATAAATGCCAAAATCGGCTATAAATGCGAAAAAATCGCCTTTCACGGCAAATCAAGAAAAATGTCTCTTTTCTTAAATATATGTGCAATGGAAAACTTGAAAGAAGTTGATTTCCTTTTTACTTACGAAGGTCGATCTCCGGATCACCACTTGTAGTTCCAAGTAAAATATAAAATCTGGCACACCCACACAAAAAAATGTTGATGCACGCCTCTGCCCCCCGGTTACGAAAGGGTCGGACCCAAACGGACTCCCACGTCCGCCGACCTCAGTAGAACCGAGCAATAGAAGCGCTGTCCATCACGGCAGATCTCATTTTATTGGAGATGCAGGATTTTGATGTCATCCTAGGGATGGATTGGTTAGCAGGATACCATGTTACTATGGATTGTTTCCATAAGACCCTAACTTTTAAGTTAGAGGTGACCCAAGCAAGGGTGTTGTTTCAGGGAGAGAGGAGTAATCCTCGTATAGGGTTTATTTCAGCATTGAAGGCTGATAGACTTTTAAGAAGTGGATGTGAGGCATATTTGGCGTTTATCACGGAGGATAAACGGTCCCAAGCGGTGGAGGAGATCCCTATTGTTTGCGAATTCCTAGATGTTTTTCTAGAGGAAATCCAGGATTGCCACCCATCAGAGAGATAGACTTCACTATTGAGTTATTACCGGGGACCGCTCCGATATCTATTGCACCCTACAGAATGGCTCCGACAGAATTGGGAGAATTGAAGATTCAGTTGCAAGAACTATTAGATAAAGGTTTTGTGAGGCCGAGTATTTCACCGTGGGGAGCACCGATGTTGTTTGTGAAAAAGAAAGATGGTTCTATGAGAATGTGCATTGACTACCGGAGATTGAACCATGTGACCATCAAGAATAAGTATCCATTGCCAAGGATAGATGAATTATTTGATCCGTTGCAAGGAGCTGCTTACTTTTCGAAGACTGATTTGAGATCAGGCTACCATCAGTTGAGAGTTAGAGATTCAGACGTACCGAAGACAGCCTTTCGGACAAGATATGGACACTATGAGTTTCTAGTGATCGCATTCGGTTTGACGAATGCACCGGCAGTGTTCACGGCATTGATGAACAAGATATTTGCAAAGTATTTGAATCAATTTGCAGTGGTGTTTATCGATGATATTTTGGTGTATTCCAAGACCAAAGAAGAGCATGAAGAACATTTGAGGATAGCACTCCAGCTTTTGAGAGAGAATCAGTTGTTTGCAAAACTCAGTTGGTGTGAATTTTGGTTGGACCAAGTCACATTTTTGGGCCATATTATCTCTAAGGAAGGATTATCAGTGGACCCGTCCAAGATTGAAGCAGTTATGAATTGGGAAAGACCGAAGAATGCCTCATAAATCAGGAGTATTCTTGGATTGGCAGGGTACTACCGGAGGTTTGTACAAGGATTTTCGTCAATTGCATCACCTTTGACGAAGTTGACAAGGAAGAATGCACCTTATGTTTGGACAGACAAGTGTGAGGCTAGTTTCCAAGAGCTGAAGAAGAGATTGACTACAACTCCAGTCCTTACTTTGCCATCAAGGAGCGGCGGTTTCACCATTTTTACCGATGCTTCGAACATTGGACTTGGATGCGTTTTGATGCAAGATGGGAAGGTAGTTGCATATGGATCACGGCAGTTGAAAGATCATGAGAAGAACAATGCAACACATGATCTTGAGTTAGCAGCGGTTGTTTTAGCATTGAAGATGTGGAGACACTATCTATATGGAGAGAAGTTCGAGGTTCACTCCGACCACCGCAGTCTATAGTACTTGTTCTCCCAGAAGGAGTTGAACATGAGACAGAGGAGATGGATGGAATATATCAAGGACTATGATTTTCCAATCAAGTATCACCCGGGGAAAGCGAATGTAGTTGTAGATGCCTTGAGCAAGAAGTCAGTAAACATGGCAAGTCTTCGAGGAAGTTATGTTGTACAGCAGCTAGAAGAGTTGGGACTAGATTTTCAACCTCTAAGGAAGGGTGTTATGTTAGCAAATATGTCAGTGTCAAAGCCTTCCTTCATTCAGAAGATCAAAGAGAATCAGTTGCAAGACCCAGAATTGGCCAAAATTTCAGAGCATATAGCAGACCGTCCGGACTTTCGTGTTGTGGATGGAGTCCTTGTACTACAGAGATCGTTTATGTCTACCTAATTTGGAGGACTTGAGAAATGATATCATGACAGAAGCTCACAATACCAAGTATTCCATACATCCGGGCAGCACGAAGATGTACCAGAACTTGAAGAACAGATTTTGGTGGAACAACATGAAGAGGGAGATAACAGCTTTCGTCTCTCGATGTATGACATGTCAGTTGATCAAGGCAAAACATCAGAAGCCTCCAGGGTTGCTATGGCCATTAGAGATTCCGGAATGGAAATGGGAGCACATTACCATGGATTTCATCTCGGGATTACCGAAGACTAGTAGAGGCAATGATGCTATTTGGGTCATAGTGGATCGTCTCACCAAGTCAGCTCATTCCTACCGATGAAGACTGGAAAGAAGATGCATATGTTGCCTTTGGCACAGTTATTTGTCACAGAGATTGTCAGTCGACATGGACAACCAGTTTCCATCACATCCGATAGGGACAGCAGATTCATCTCGAGATTCTGGAAGACATTGCATGAGTCTATGGGTACGAAGTTACACAGTTCAGCACAGCCTATCACCCACAGACCGATGGTTAGTCAAAGAGGACAATTCAGACACTTGAGGACATGCTCCAAGCTTGTGTGTTAGATTTCAAAACTCAGTGGGATGAAGCCTTACCGTTGTGTGAGTTTGCTTACAAAAACAGTTTCCACTCGAGTATCGGGATGGCGCCTCTTGAGGCTTTGTATGGCAGAAGGTGTAGGACACCTGTTTGTTGGGAAGAAGTTGGCACTTGCAGTTTCCATAGGCCGACCATTGTTAGTGAGACAAGTGACAAGGTCAAATTGATCCAAGAACGTCGAAAAGTGACCTAGAGTAGGCAGAAGAGCTATGCAGATTCTCACAGAAGGGACATACAGTTCAAAAAAGGAGATAAGGTTTTCTTAAAAGTGTCACCTACTCGTGGAACATTGAGGTTTGGGCAGAAAGGTAAGTTATCTCGGAGATACATTGGACCATATGACATTGTGAGTAAGATTGGTGACGTGGCTTACAGGTTAGCCTTACCACCCGAACTCTCTGGCGTACATAATGTTTTTCATGTATCTATATTGAAGAAGTACGTCCCCGATAGATTGCATATACTCCGTTATGAGCCGTTGCAAATCCGAGAAGATGCTACATATGTTGAGAAGCCTAAGCAGATTATTAACACCAAGGAACAAGAGTTGAGGACACGCACTATTCAGTGGGTCAAAGTGCTTTGGGAGAATCATGGACCGGAAGAAGCAACTTGGGAATTATGGGATCAAGTTCAGAAGAAGTACCCGCACCTACTACCGGAGGTGAGTTTTATTTCATTTGGAGGACCAAATGTCCTAAGGGGTGGAGGATGTAAGACCCCGACCTGAGAGACCTCGATTAGTGTTAATTAAGTTGTGTCTTAGCTATAAGTATGTTTAGTGGATTTGATTTAGTTTTGGGTTAGAATAACTTTTATAATAGCTTTGGGGAATTTTGAGAGCCCTCTTGAGTTGTGGGACCCTTTGGGGGTTCTTGTTATGGAATTGCATGAGCTTGGGGGTTATTCTTGATTTCTTTTAATCGTGTTTTTAATCCCATTTAACTTGTCTTGTTTAGCTTTTCAAAGTTCATGTTGAGCTTGTCCTCGTTTGAAACTCCTAAACTCAACTTTTCTCAATTTGAGGGCAAAACAATCTTTTTACCCAAAATATGGACATGATTTTCAATGTCACCAAAACTTACAAAACTAGATATTTCGTCGAACAACTTTGTCTTCTTCATTGAAGTCCTTAGAGGTCTCGAAATCAATGTTTTGAACCTTAGAAGTTTTTAAGTTGTGGGACCCACTTCACTCTTTGTATATAAAGAAACCATTTCTTCCTCTTCTCATTTCTTGACCTAATTCCTGCACAAGAGAAGCTCCAACAGCAGCCACCAGTTCTTCTTCTTCTTCTTGTTTTCTTCCCCACAAAACACCTAAGAACTATGCTCAAATCAAGAGAAGACCTTCACTAATCTTGTTCACCTCAGTCAAGAGCTTTCATTTGGTACCGTTTTTTAGGGGATTCATCGATATTGAATTCGTCCTTGGGCTAGCCTTGCTTATTTGAAGACCTTCTAGGTAAGAGCTCTTTTCCATCTCCTAGGTTCTTATTTGTTGAGTCTTAGAGAAGCTCCATTTCGATTATTGAAAGGTTTCATTTTGCTTTGCTTGGTTTTTGATTTTTGGGCTTGTATTTGGGATTTTTGTAGATTTGTTGTTCTTAACTTGGAGAGGTGATTAGTGGGGTGATTTGATTAGCATTGGGCCCAAGGCAAGTGGATGAAATGATTCATTAAATGTTAAAATCATATTTATGCATGCTCTTAATTTTCTCATTTATTATTTGATTTGCTTAAATCATGGTTATGACTTGTCTTCTATTGATTTCAAATGCACCTATTAATGTGTCTTTTTATCTCATTCTATCTCTTGCAAATGTGCATTGTTTTATGTTAAATTTGAATGGCTTATGTTGTAATGGATTCCACGTGATTTGAATGGATGGAAAGGAGGTGTTGGGTGAATGCTTTGGAGATTCTAATGGTGGATTTGAAGTGTTGAGAATGGAAATTTAAAATGCAGAAATGGTGGAGTTTTCAACTCAATGTTGTGTAGGGATCTGACCCTTAAAAATGGGAAAGGTTTGAAGGAAGGGAGGACTGAAAACATCTTCAGAAATCACTCCTGTAGTAGTTTCGGTCAGAATTTCGGCTAACCGAAATGTTTTTGGTTCGAATTCTAGAGAGCTGCAATTTTTGTCGAATTCTGATTGTGGCATTTCGGCTAACCGAAAAGCTAACCGAAATATTTTCGGTTCAAATTCTAGAGAGCTGCATTTTTTTTCGAATTCTGATTGTGGAGCTTCGGTTAACCGAAAGTTAACCGAAATATTTTCGGTTCGAATTCCAGAGAGCTACTTTCTCCCCGTTTCTGTACTCGGTCAGAATTTCGGTCAGCCGTAGGTCAGCCTTTCGGCTAGCCGACAGCCAACCAAAAAGCTGACCGAAACCATAGAATTTAATTGATTATTTCCGAAGAATTATGTAAGACTATAGTGAGGAAGAAGGACCATCATTTTAATCTTGTTAAAGATCCTTAGATTTGTCAATGTATGTAAGGTCCCGGAATGTTTTTAATTCTTAAAGAGTACTAAATATTTATCAAACCTAACATACGGAACCCTATACAGATTGATTTAAATCTTGGACCTCCAACACTTGGCCCGGAGATTTATAGAATCCATTTGTACCTGATTTTTACCAGATTTCACTTGTACATTTCAAGTTTCGTGCCTTGTAACTAGTCTTGCCCGGGATATGGTTTTTAGCATAATTGCTATCTTGTTCTTGTTTGACCTGATGTGATATGTCTTATGCTGATGAGCATCTTGCCCCGATATATATATGTATTGTTTTGTTTTCTTGCACATGACCTATGAGTCGGCACCACTAAGCTTGGATGTACCTTATCGGTTTGATCCACTGGTTTGGAGATCCCCTCTTGTCCTGCCAGCTGCAGCCTGGATCTTGCCTTGCATTGCTATCCGATTTGCTACCGTGTTCTTCTCTTGCTATATGTATATTATTATATAAATTCGTTGACTCTCTTCACCTCGTGTGACTAAGGTCAACGTCGTTGAATCTCCTCACCTTGTGTGACCTGAGAGCAATGCCCTGATAACTCTCATCACTTTTGTGAGAGAGGATTTAACTTTGTGTGGTTGCAACCTTGTCAGTTCCTTATTCTTGGTACCTTATTGTTTTATATTGTTCATGCCTTTACCTAATAAATGATGCATTGTCTTTTACGAAATTCATTATTTATACAGGTTTTCAATATAATTCCTAAGGTATCATTATTTCAAATGTATTATCATATCTTTTCACCAACCTGCCAGACCGTCGTGTCTGATCCATTTATTTTGGTACTCAGGTCCCGAACCCATTACCATTGAGGAGCATGAGGAGGCGGTTGACAAACTGCAACGAGTAATTGAGTGGCAAGCTGACGATGTCATGTAGACATTCGGTCAAGCTTAGAGATGCAGTCATGTTTTGGGAGTTGTTATTCAACATCTTTAGGGTTTATTCTTTTGTCATGTATTGGTCTTTGTTGACCATTATTTTGGGGCAACTAATCAACTGATCTTTTGTATATACATTTAAGCTTACTTTTGGGAAGTATGCTAATGATTATTGCTCATTCTGATAACTTGTCATATCAATTATAACACAGTTTTGTCTATGGAATGGAATAGTACTACTATGGTTTGCTACATGCTTTCGCAATATCAAATGTGTATCTGATATGTTTATACGTAAATGAATGGGATGTGTAATCCTCACCGCGGAACCTTGTGGGAAATCACGTGCACGGATAAATGTTTTCTTAATTCCGTGTGCAGATTAGCCAAAGAGATGCACGTGGCGCGGCATCATCAGTCCCGATCCCGGATTTGGTTCCCTAACCCGGTCCGGGGTCGCGACAAGTTTGACCTAGGAAAGGAAAAGGGGGAAAGTGGAAATGGGTGAGGGTTGCACTGTGGGTTAAGGTGAGGAGGTGGGGAAATGATGGGAGTGAGGTGATGAGGTGGGGCTCACATGGGATTAGGTTAGGTGGGGTGGGGTTTAACTTTAGGCAAAATGAGATGGGAAGGTGGGGTTCACATGGAATAAAGGTGGGGAGATGGGGAAAATTACCAAATGGGCATTAGGGTCATTTTGAGGTGGGTTTTGAGCAAATAATATGATGGGTCTAACACATGAATGTCATGTATGATGAAAGCTACTCAATGCACCTAATTATGCTATAAAACTAGATTAACCAACACTAATCTCAATTAATAATGCCAAACCCCCTAATTAAGGCCAGAGGCCTTACAGGAAATAAGATTCTGTCTACTTACAAGCATTTCCAAATAAGTGACCAGTACACGAGCAACTTGCAAATTCAATGAATTTAAAAAATAATTCAATAAAAGTTTGTTATGTGTGCAGATATAAACACAAATCAAAAGGTCCATGCTTCACTATGCTAGTTTCCTCCGATAGGCTAAGATTTAACTTCAGTAGATAGAGTTTCACATCAGATTATCTAAGTTTCACAACTATAGAATCAAGGATAGAAGGAGTAAGACCGGGAAAAGGAAGAGCAGATCATTTATAGATAGAATTTCTTTATAGCATATGGTTTTAATATAACTATTCTCTCAATCTTGTAGCACTTAAATTAAATCGGCAGTGTAACTCGATAAATTTGTGTTTTGACGTAACATATAAATGAACAAGTGCATAGCTCTGCTCTTTGTGTTGCAAATTGTTCAAATTTAGTTTATAACTGATTCTTTATGGTGAAG
Source organism: Litsea cubeba (assembly GCA_012931725.1). Lineage (NCBI taxonomy): Eukaryota > Viridiplantae > Streptophyta > Magnoliopsida > Laurales > Lauraceae > Litsea > Litsea cubeba. The sequence goes on from CM022944.1 coordinate 83,594,074, forward strand.
CCTTGAAAGGTTTTCTTTTTCAAATATTCAATTTTTATCTGAATCTACTTCATTTCAGCATAGGTAATCATTCACTCTCGCAAAAAATGCAGCCATGTTGTTTAAAAAACACTCCAAGTCAAGTTATTTTAAGGAAAGTCGAGTTTCTTAAATTAGTTTACCAATGTGTCCATCTCATGGGTCATCAACACTAATTAGAGCCCTTTCCAAAAATTAGTTTGATTTGACCAATCTTAGTAACTTGCTATGTTTGGATCAGATTTGGAAACATTCTAAATCAAGCATTCATCCATAAATAGAAAATGCTAAAATTAGAAACTAGTCCTCTCCTCCACATGGCCCAAACGGAATAGACTTCTTGGACTTCTAGACTTTCCAAAACTTTGGAATTCCTCAAACTCTTTGGGCAACTCCAAAACACTTTTGGTAATCTTCAAACTCTTTGATTAAGAGTCCAACATCGTTTTCCTTCTTTGTCTCGGACATCGCCAGAATTTACAAATTTAGAAAATTACATAAGCTTCTATGTCTCTGCGGTGAGACTTACATGGTAATCTAAACATGGAATTAAAAGGGTGATAGGGAAATTCACCATGCCTCGCCCTTTCATGAGAAACCAAGGAAACCATGGTGCCCTTTACACTTAGCCTTAAATAAACCAATCAACCATAAAAGAAAGTAAAAGCTTGTGGGCCATATGGAGAGGATGATATAACCTACATCACTACACCATTTCGGGGCTTTTACTACTTCTCATTTACGGCGTGCATTGAATGCAAGCCGTAAATGATATAATAGCATGGCGTGCATGGAATGCGAGCCGTAAAAGGGCTTTTTCTTCTCTTTATTAAGGCGTGCATTTTGCGCGCTGTGAGATCTTATCAATTACGGCGTGCATTTAGGACGCCATAAATTATTGAGCATTTGCGGCTCACATTTGCAAGCCATAAAAATATTAAGGTATCACAGCCCACATGTTGCATGCTGTAAAAGGCCAAGCGATTCAAATTAAGTTCACGGCCTGCTTTGAGATGCTGTAAGATTAATCAACTTTCACAGCCCACATTTCGCATACCGTAAAAAAAGTAACCCGCCAAATTAATATTCCTAACGAAGGGTGGTGAGGGAGGGGAGAATGAGACTAAACTGACCTGAAGTAAGCTGATTAGGATTCTAAAAGGAAGACTTTATGAACTTAAGCATGTAATTTGAGTCACTGCCCAACAGTACAAGTTTATAATGGAAAATGTACCAAAAAGTTCTTGTATTACATGGACGAGCACCCTTTATCCCACCTTAGAATACAAAGATAGAAAAAGAAGTACCTTAATTTTATGAAATTTGAACACTAATGTGGAAAAATGTAATTGATTTCAAGAAAAGCCCTAAATTTTGGAAATAAAAAAATTTAGATCTACACTTTAAAATACTAGATCTAGGGAAAAATAAGTGAGTAACATCAAATCTAACTCAATATATAAAGTCTTTTGGTTCATGAATTAGTGTATCACACAATCTTTACTACTATATCATTCCAACATAATTAAATAGGTTTAATATCATATCTAACAACTTATGATAATAATAGACATCCAAGCACAAAAAAGGAAAGACAACCAGCAAAAGAGTCCTAACTATCATAGTCAAGTGGGATTCTTTTGTTCTGCTGGGTCCGCTCTGTGTGCAGATTTGCACTCTCTTTTTCTTCTTCTTTGATTTTCTTTCCATCCTTTCTCTTCCATACATATTTCACATAAAAATGGACCTCTCTTAGCCTCAGCAAAATTCCTTCAAATCCTTGATACACTAATTCCATTTCATTTCCATCAAAGAAATCAAACATAAACATAAATTTCTTTCATCCATCAAGATATAAGGTTCCTTAAACATAAAGGTTGGTTCAAGATGAATCATTCCAAAAGCAAAACATACCTATATTATGGTAAAACAATGTCTTAAATAAAGAAAGCATAAATCCATACTAAATCATTTCAAGATGAATCATAATAAGACATATTAAAAGTGGAAATACCAAGAAATTACTCATATTGCATAAAACCATTAAATTAACTGAATATTCACTTGCCTTGGGTCAAGAGGAGATGCAAATCACTCTAAGATGGTCCTCTTAAAGTCCCAAGCTCCAAAATCACAAAACCCCCAAAAATAGCTCAAGAAGAAGCCCTAGAAACCAACCATTTTCAAATCTCCATGAAAACTCTTTGCATATATGTCAAAAACATTCTAAATGGTTTGGAAAACCAAGATTTGAAGAAATAAATCTATTGCTAACCTTTTTGAAGCTCAAACAAGGAAGAAGAGCTTGGAAAAGTGGTCTCTCCTAGCTCAAATCTATAGACAATGGTGTCTTTGGAAAGCCAAGAGAGAGGAGAAGAAGATTGGGAGATCAACCCTCCATTTAGCACTCAAGATGAGGGGTTTCAAAGAGGAGAGAGAAAGTGCTGGGAGAAAACCCTAGGCACCCCTCTTGTTGCAGGAAAAATGAAGAATGGGGAAAGAGAAGAACCCATTGTTGTTTTATAAAGGGTTAAGTGGGCTGGGCCCCATGGGCCCCAACATTACAAAGGCTGAAACTAACATTTGTAGGTCCCGAATGAGATCGACGAAGAAGACAAAGTCGATCAACGAAATATTTACTTTCCAAAAAGTCTATTTTCCCTAAATTCTGAAATTTTCGAAATTCAAGTACAGATTTAGTGTGAAAGGTCAATTTTGCTCTTTTCCTCGAAAAACGTATTTTTTGATCATCAAATCAAAACTGTCAAAACATGAAAGTTGTTAAACTTCATAAAATGAGTCAAAAGGAGCAAAAATTGTAGTTTTCCAAAATAAGAATAATTTCTCACAAAAATACAAATCATATGGACCGGGTCAAACCAAAGTCAACGGTCCTCAAATCTCCAAGGCTATGAAAAATCTAGTCGAATTCAAAGACAAAGTCAAACCAACTCAAATCGCACTTTAAAAGCTAAACCACTATGAAAACAATACTAAACAAAGAAATTGGGGGTCGGGGTCTTACATCCTCCCCCCCTTAGAACCCATTTGGCCCTCCAAATGGTCTAAACCAAATCAAAATCAAAACCCAAAAGACAAAAGAAAACACTGACACCCTACGCTGAACCTCGGCAACTGAGATACCCTCTGATCAAACCTGACATTGAGATGCGCCTGCAAACCACATTCTGATTCGGCTGAAGGCTTCACATTGTTCCACATATCTGCTCAAAACATACTTCTCTAACCAAACTAGTGTTTAACAATTCTTCTAATCATCTTTGGTGTCATATGTCGTTCCTGCACTGGATCATTTCTTTTACTTACCTTGTCAGTCACTGTCGGTCCAAGAAACTACAAGTTCTGTCTCTTTCTATTAGCTTGGAATTTTGTGCCTTAAGCCCTACAAAACTGTACACGGTGCTCCTGACGCTTGTACGAAGATGTGATCATAGACATGCTTTCACTGAAAAATCTTCATCCCGGAAAAATTCTGAAACTTCATACACCTACTTATACTATACCATTCAGATTCTGGCTTGAAACCCTTCCATCTGGTCTTGTCTTCGAGGAATTAGTGAAATTGAAATCCTACCAAGTGTTAGTCTCTTCATCCACTGTGATTCGGAATCCTGAAACAATCCATCATCTCCATCAAAGCTATCAACGCAAGCATCTCATGTCAGCACGTTAATTTTGAAGTGAGTGACTTAGAAATCTGTTGGCTCCTCGAATGCATTAATTGTCTTCTGGCCTTCAAGAATATCGTCAGTCCTTCTTCATTCTGAAACCACAAACTCCAATAGGTCTCCTGTCCCTAACTTGGTCTGCTACAACCCAGATGTCACACTGCTATAAACCAGATGTTAAACTGCCATAACTTGCTGAGCTGTTCTGTGTCGAAACTTCGAATGGCTTGCCTCTTCAGATTTCACTCCTCAAGTCTTCTACTTTGACAAGCATAACCAAACTTAGAAACCCAACCTGGGTGTGTTTAAAATCGTAAAGTTCAAGTCTTTCTCCACTATACTCAGAAGTCCATGCTCACTCTGATTCTATCTGCTCGTTGTTCTTGATCTTCTGCTTGATACTGTATCATCAACAAAAAAATAAACCTGCCAAGCCGGCATCATTCCTTGACAAGCTAAAACTTTCAATCCAAATCTCGAAGTAATTTCACCACTTTTAGTTTGTCCTCTAAGGTTCACCAACTAACTAAATCCTCGCAAAAGTGTGGTAGAGTCATATTCTTGAATGGTGCTTGACTGAAATTTTTCACAATCTGGAGTCTGCTCAATCATCTATTTCTGCCTTATACGTACCCTACCTTTCTTGTAAGAACAATTGCCACAGCCTCATCTGAATATTATGTCTTAAGTTCTGCTCACTACCTCAAAAATCCAAACTTGTTTCCAACTGAACCAATACACCCCCTGACATCCATCAACCCTTCAATTCATACACTTCCAAACTCCAACCATAAGCAATTACAACTCATTCCATTCAATGCAAAACAAATCTTAAAATTTTAAACATAACGACTAAAATAATTACTTAGCTGAATTTCATCATTTTAAAGCATAGTAGAAACTGAACCTCCAAATTGTCAAATATAGCTTAATAAATAAAGTTTATCAAAGCTTGAGTATGAAATAACATTATTCATTTTGAAATTCATATTTTCATAACCAAACAAATCATTGAAACACTCAACAATTTCAAATTAGGATTTCAAAAATAAATCAGATTCATATAGTATGACTATACATTAAGCTTTGTTGAAATATGAGTGTTAATTAAACACTAAACCTTATTGAAATCTGAACTCATTTGTTCAAAAAAGTCCTGCAGAAATCTAAACACAACTGAACGTTAAAACAAATGTAGGAATCTGTATATAATTTGAACACAAAAACCCTTAAGAAATTCATCTTGCATAGCCAAAGGAAACAAATCAATGAAATAGAAATTTCACACTATGCTTTGAAAAAGAAACACAATTTTTGTTACATGCTTTTAAAGATCAGTTCATTCACTAGCCTCTACAATCCATCATTAAAAACATCCATCCATTTCCAACCAAACATATACAAAATTTTGAAATCATTAAGGTTTTGAAATGTAGATGTCAACATTTAAGAAAATTAAAACAAGGGCAAAACTCCAAGATCATTGTAAAACAATATCTTAAGAAGATTAAACAAAAATCCGAAACACAAAACCTTATGAAAACAAAATCATTTGACTCATGAAAAGAGTATAATAACATAGTTTATTTCAAAAATAAGCCTTAAAGAAGAAACATAAATCCATGAGCATATATCCCAATCATTTGATTCATTTGCATCTACACGTTGTCCAATCCATTATCCTATAAGTCGGTAAAATCCACAAGGTTTCCTCTGCTGCCGAAAATTATCTTGACTACAACTAACCATCCACTTGGTATTACCGCTGAATCAACTACACTGGCTAAGCTGCAAGTTACAGAAATTCTCAACCAAAACTATGACAAGGCTCATTGAATCCGGGAAACCCCTGAGTCTCTGGCACCAACTTCTAACCTTACTAACTAAGAATCACTTCTCCCTTCATAAAATCGACAGCTCATATGCCTTTTGCAGTCCTTCATCTTGGAAAGATGGTCTGAGTTCACCCAAAATCCACATTTACTTACCTTGATACGCTGCATGATGATCTTCGATTAGCTGAGAGGGGATCTTCAAATACTGCTCAAGTTCTACTTTGGCGGGTAAATGCACATGTATTCTCTCATTAACCACAATGGAGATGCTGAAGGCTAAAAGTCTGCTGATGTTCTCTGAAAACAACATACTAAATCCACAATGTTTCAGTCTCCGACGCGAACACGAGCAAAAGACACTAAATGTGGGTATGGAGACTTTAAATTCTCCCCCACGAAAGAGGAAATTTGGTTGTCCAAATTCCCTAACAACAAGAACTAAAAGAAAAGACAAGCAAAGTCTCCCGAACTAAAAGAAAAGCAGACTCAAATTCAAAGAAACAAAGACAAGAGAAAACAGATCGATACAATCTAATGAATCCTCACCACACGTCTTAATGTCTCTAGAGTGTTTCATTTCCTAGAAACTAACCAGCTCTGATACCAAACCTGTCACACCCCGAAACCGGGCCCTGCAGTGATCCGACCTCGGGATGTGAAAAAAATCTTGGGATTTATTAAAATTTTTATTGTATTTCCCAAGATCCGTGTGAATGAGGATAATAAAATTCCACACAAATTGAACATATTTTTCACGGAAGCTAATCATGGTGTTGCGACCCGAAGTCCGTGGCCATCGGATTCCGTGTTGCACTCGACCAATATCATAAAGCCATCATATAAGCAGACCGGCACAAATCATAATTCAAAGAATACTGAGCTGGTAGTAACAGGACTATTTATCTCCCACATATTGAAATTACAATTAACAAGTGTCTTAATTACAAATCCTAAGAAGAAGGATAACAAAACCATACAAAAGTAATATCCAACTAAATAGAAATACTACCCGCAATAATTAGATACGAACTCCGGTGCCAAACTTGACATCTAGATGATATCAATGGGTAGCCTCTCACGTCACTCCGGCGGCTCAACTGCCTCCTCCGATCAAACACCTAAAAACAGAAGGAGGGAAATCTGGCACCAAACAAACAGGGTCAGACACGACGGTCTGGCAAGCAAATAAACAAGTAATAGGATGATGAACATTTATAAAACCATATAAAATCAAATCTGATACATTTAAAGTTTGGGCATATATGAATAACCAATGTAGACAAGTAAACACTTTATGGATCATTAAAAATGTAAATGAATAGAATAATGATAAACGAATAAATCAATGGCAATCGAATAAAACACTAATCAATTAATAATTCGATGACGATCAAAATAAACCAATGGCATTCGATAAAAACATTGGCAAACTACACATAGCTATATTCTCCTATTACCGAAGTAACAAGAGCAGACAAAACCGTAGCCACTACACGTGGGACCGGAAACAGAATCAAAACCGTAGCCACATACAAGTGGGACCGGCAGATCAAAACGGTTGCCAAGGTCGGTACGGACAGAATCCAAGCTGCAGCTGGCAGACAAATTAAAGATCCTAAGCCGGGTGATCAGCCCGACAAGGTGACCTAAGCCTAGTGGTGCCTTTAGTTTTTAAAACCTGAACCAATACAAATCAAAATAATAATCCCTTTGGCTCATGGGCTCACACTACAAGGCTCTAGCCCCATCTCGCCTCGAGCTTTTATTTTCAAAATACTAGTCCCTTTGGCTCATGGGCTCGCACTACAAAGCTCTGGCCCAATCTTGCCTCGAGGTTTTATTTTCAAAATAATAGTCTTATTGATGTATTTCCGAATGTGGCGAACCACTCAAACCTCCTTCCAAATCGATTCGTAGAAAACATACGAATTACCATGGTAAACCACTCAAATACACATCAAAGTAATTTGTATAAAATCATACGATCAATCCTTTCGAACATGGAAAACCACATGATTCTATATCAAATCACCGATGCTATTCAAATTAGTTTACCGAAGCGTACAAATACATTTTTCTGATCTGGAATGGAATAGAATAATGTAGAATGACTTAATGACTTACCAAGGAACCATCTCAATACACGCTTAACCTTTAAACATTGATTAATAAAAGAATATGTTTGATGCCAATGAAAATCCACAACATTTAAAATGATAAAGTGTGCATTGAGACTTGAAAGATTCCTTTCATCCATAAATCAAACATAAACATAAATTTCTTTCATCCATCAAGATATAAGGTTCCTTAAACATAAAGGTTGGTTCAAGATGAATCATTCCAAAAGCAATACATACATATATTATGGTAAAACAATGTCTTAAATAGAGAAAGCATAAATCCATACTAAATCATTTCAAGATGAATCATAATAAGACATATTAAAAGTGGAAATACCAAGAAAGTACTCATATTGCATAAAACCATCAAATTAACTGAATATTCAATTGCCTTGGTCAAGAGGAGATGCAAATCACTCTAAGATGGTCCTCTTAAAGTCCCAAGCTCCAAAATCACAAAACCCCCAAAAATAGCTCAAGAAGAAGCCTAGAAACCAACCATTTTCATATCTCCATAAAAACTCTTTGCATATATGTCGAAAACATTCTAAATGGTTTGGAAAACGAAGATTTGAAGAAAGAAATCCATTGCTAACCTTTTTGAAGCTCAAACAAGGAAGAAGAGCTTGGAAAACTAGTCTCTCCTAGCTCAAATCTTTAGAAAATGGTGTCTTTGGAAAGCCAAGAGAGAGGAGAAGAAGATTGGGAGATCAACCCTCCATTTAGCACTCAAGATGAAGGGTTTCAATGACGAGAGAGAAAGTGCTGGGAGAAAACCCTAGGCTCCCCTCTTGTTGCAGGAAAAATGAAGAATGGGGAAAGAGAAGAACCCATTGTGGTTTTATAAAGGGTTAAGTGGGCTGGGCCCCATGGGCCCCAACATTACAAAGGCTAAGACTAACATTTGTATGTCCCGAATGAGATCGACGAAGAGGACAAAGTCGATCAACGAAATATTTACTTTCCAAAAGTCTATTTTCCCTAAATTCTGAAATTTTTGAAATTCAAGTACAGATTTAGCGTGAAAGGTCAATTTTGCCCTTTTCCTCGAAAAACGTATTTTTTGATCATCAAATCAAAACGGTCAAAACATGAAAGTTGTTAAACTTCATAAAATGAGTCAAAAGGAGCAAAAATTATAGTTTTCCAAAATAAGAATAATTTCTCACAAAAATACAAATCAAATGGACCGGGTCAAACCAAAGTCAACGGTCCTCAAATCTCCAAGGCTATGAAAAATCTAGTCGAATTCAAGGACAAAGTCAAACCAACTCAAATCTCACTTTAAAAGCTAAACCACGATTAAAACAATACTAAACAGAGAAATTGGGGGTCGGGGTCTTACACTTATGCTGTCATAAATAATATGCTACAATTCTTAAACTATTTTCTTTTAACTTGTGCTTGGGACTGCCTGGGACAAATATACAAATCATCTATTTAATGCATGCAATTCTCAATTTGTGCAGGCTAAAGTCATTTCTCATAGAGTAGATGTCTTTCTTGTGTTCTTGAGGATAGGAACACTTTTTTATGTGCAATTATTTCAAGAAAATAAAATTAATGTAAATCTTGTTACCATATAGTTTGTATGATGTAGTGCTACAAACTAGTATTGTTGGTTCCTATCTAATTGAACCGTCTGAATGGGTTACTACTACTACTACTGAAAAGATGTTTATACAAGGGGAAAGAACAAGTGAAGTGGTGCGTGAGATTGAAATTTGGATCAGATTCTTATCAAGAAGGTAGGAATTTGGATGGATGCGGAATGATTAGTCCGAGTTCAAAACTGAATTTGAATTGGAAACACAGAATGTAGACTTTGTTGCATATGGTGGACTTTGTTGCATGCAGAGATCACCCCCACTATAGACTTCAAGATGCATGTATTATGCGTACTCTGCCTAGCCATAAATAACACATCTGGAAGTCTCTGGCGCAGGCATACTTATCTATTAGTTAAATGGTATGAGTGGTTCTATGAAATCCTTCACACAAAAAATTGTGCATCTTCTTCCGCTGGAACAGTTCAAGCCTTGAAATTTGCACTGGGTATCCATCCACTCTGTATGGACAGTTGTTGGGAACAATGCGTTAACTGATGTCTTCTTGAGAATGGGAGCTATGTATGGCTTGTATTGGATTGCCCCATTTAAACATTAATTTGGTGTTTCTTATTGCTAACATGTTGATCTCCAAAAACCCTAGATGGAGGGACTAGCGTGATGCCTTTTATCAAATGATCAAGCTAACAAAATGAAAAGCTTCTCAACTTAACCAAAAATTCCTATTTTTCATACCAAAAATTGTTGATGGTTTCTTTTTATTATTATATTGATTTTTTAGAAAGGATGATTGAATTACTGTTCTTTTTTCCTTCATTGTTTGATGAGTTTATCTCTTTTTTAGTTTCTGCTTTGGATTCCATGTCTTATCTTCTCTGATGAGGTAAAACAGGCTGGGATTGATTCTTTTGAGTGTTTGACGTTGATGTCTTCTTGTGGGTTTTTGTCTTTCACTAGAAGAAATGTTTTATATCTGTTTCTAAAGTTTAATTTTTCATGTTAGTCCTAATTTCTTTTTGGTTTTGTAACTTCATCATTTTTTAGGCAATGTCATCTATCTTGCTAATTTAACCGCACTTTATTTTATATCAAAAGACTGTGGTTATTATCTTTAGATCTGGATTGCTCTGTTGATGGGTCAAAGAGAGTTTTTGCTTGTTAGTTATAATTTGGTGATGGTTTTTACGATTTTTTTCAAACGAAGTCTATCATTTGGAATTAGCATTTCAATTTTATTTGTTGCTTCTGATTCTCCTATTACTCTATTTGGTTTTTGGATTCAAGAAAGGTGAATCACTTTAGACAATTAACTGGCTCGAGTAGGTGACGAAATAATTTGACGTTATATGAAAGCATAAATCTTTTATTTTAACACGAACATGACTAGAGTCAGGAAAGGTGAATCACTCCAAAGTTAGTCATTTTAACTTAATGATTTTAAGTAGTTAAGAGTTAAGTCATTGGTCGACTTGTTGTTAGTCCTCCTTGGAAATGGAAGAACTTTAATCTTTTGAATTAGTTTTGATGTATTTGTATTCAAGTTTAGCAGTTAAGTCTTTTGCCCATAAAGAATGGATGCACTCATTATATTTAACAATATACTAGCTTCTTGTTTGCTTGGGGTTGAGTTCATTATGGTTATATTTTTTCCATTCCTCAATGTAAAATTTCACCTTCAGAGGTCCGAGGATTTCCAAAATGTAGAATTGCTTTGGGAACAGTAGGCTTCTGTTCGGAATTCAGTTGTCTCCCAAAATGGATGTTGGATTGCCGAGTGGTTGGGCAATCTGGGAAAAGAGTGATAACAGGTTTTAGCTGTTATCATCTTATTATCCCACTTGATAATGAGAAGAAAATGTAGTTGCTTCAGATTGACAGAATCATAAATCTATTTGTGAGTTGAGAAACGAGATAAATTGATTTGTTTTGGAATTTGCCTTTCTAACAGAATCCCTGACTGACTTATTTTAGAGTAGTTTTCAATACTGCCACTGAACGTTGGGTGAACTCAAAATGTTTCTTATCAACCAAACCTGTATTCTGAATTTCTAGTTCTCACTAGACAAGACTTTTTCTTTCTTATTTGCTTGCTTGCACACTAGTATGTACTCTTTATAGGATATCTGTGGTGTTCAAATTCATTTTCAATTTTCGTTGCATTTACGAACATTGGTGGTTAACTTTTTGCAGAGTGTAAGTTCTTAAATTTTGATATGTTTGTTCTCATTTGCAGATTGGACATGACTTTGTCTTTCTTATTTGCTTGCTTGTACACTAGTATGTACTCTTTATAGGATATCTGTGGTGTTCAAATTCATTTTCGATTTCCGTTGCATTTACAAACATTTGTGGTTAACTTTTTTCAGATTGTAAGTTCTTAAATTTTGATATATATGTTTGTTCATCCTGGTGATCATTTTAAGTAATTGAAAATAAAGGCTAATATCTATAAAATATACCAATTCCAGCCACAAAAGGGGACAAGGAAAGACAATCTTGGATTTTTTTCCAAACTTTTTCAGTCCATAAATGATTCAGTTATATCGGTTTTACAATAATTTATGATATAAATGCATAGGAATATTACATCGCTTTAGGCTTAACCGATATGAAATATTACACTTATTATAACAGTTACGTTTATCTTTTATATCGGGGGTACTTATATCGGTTTGAAGTTCACTCAAAAACCGATATTATAGGTCTTTTATATCGGTTTTTAGCCGATATAAAATGCCTTTTTTTTAGTAGTGATGTCAAAAAATAGAGAAATGTGGATGGTAGACTCAAACTCCCATATTGAGTAGGGATTTTTTTCTTAACATGGTGTTGATACCTCTGGATTTTGTCAGATCCAATTGTGCTCTTGGGCCCAACCCAACCAATAAGGAAAACATATGGCAAGCATCAGGACATAGCATTTTCCTAAACAAGGTTAGTCCTAGTCTTGAAAATCATAACATTCAATTTGAAAGGGTAGGAGTGCCCATGGGTTGGGCCTGGGTTGCAACCAAGTTAGATGATATCAGGCTCCAACTACTATGTCTTAGACATGAATCCTAACCCAAATCAAGACCCGGGAATATGATGAATTCAGTCTCACTTGTTTCTTGTTTAATATCCTATAATATTTTCGTGTTGAAAGTGGAGCTACTATGATTTTTTTTGGACTGCTTTGTGGGAGACTATGTTGAATCTTTTACTTATTTACATTTCTTTTTGGGCTGAGACTGAAGATAGCTAGCATGTAGTGTGGATCTTCTCTGTGATGAAAATGAGGTTTTTCTTGTGTATTGTGAAGTTTATTCTATTGGGTTTCTTCAATTTGCAAACAAGAATTTTGTGGTGGGGAGAGTAAAGTTATTCAGACTATTTCATTATATTCTATTTGAAGTTATGCTTTACCACGATTTGTCAGGGAGAAGGTATCACCCATTTGTCTTAAGTTGTTATTGCATTTGAAATACCTATTTTTCAAATATCTTTTAGTAAGTTGTGGGCTATTCTTATATCTTCTAGGGGGCCCCGCTGGAGTCGCACCCATCTAAGTTGGTTGGAAGTAGAGGATCTAATAATCGGGTCTTTGATTTTTACAATATAACAGAGGTTTGTTGATCTCTTTTAATTTACTTATTCTGTTTTTATTCTCAAAGCTGTGAAATCAGTGTATCATCTGTTACAATACAGGTTACTGCAACAGTTACCATGAATCTCAACAAATAATCGATGTTAACTACTACCCTATCAAGACTGCAAGGAGATCAAATATGTGACACAGGTCAATTGGCATAGGAGTACAGGGCCTTGCAGATACTTTTATCTTACTTGGAATGGCATTTGATTCACCCGAGGTGATATTAGGGTCCCAAGAGCATATATTTGATTTCTGTCTCTTCTGTGGTGTGATCTCTGATCTGTCTTTACTTTTGTGCAGGCCCAACAGTTGAACCAACACATATATTTGAGACTATATACTACCACGCATTGAAAGCTTCTGCTGAACTTGCTGCGAAAGAGGGCACTTATGAGACCTACATTGACGATGCTATGTTTGTAGAGTGGCAGATTTGAATGGTTGATCCTTTTCATGTATTTTTTTTCCTTATGATTCAATGATGACATGACAACGATGGAGTTTACTTTCATGTAATGGTAGGTACCTTCGCGAATAAATCCCAATGGAAGAAGATGAAAAGTGCGTGAATCTTGTAAATGAGCAAACAAGAATTCCCTCATTATTTTGGTATTGATTCGAATGGATGACCCTTTTCATGTATTTTTTTCCCATGGCCTATCCAGCTTGTATAGACTGCAAGTCCAGTGTTTTTATTTTTAACTGCAGGTCCAGTGTTTATTTGCAGGTTCTGTTTATATTTTTTATTTTAGTTTATTAATTTGTATTTGTAGCAATAAAAAAATGTGGATTTAATTTTTTTTAATTAAAAAACAATTAAATTTTTTTATAAAAAACATACTTAAGGCGCGTCTTACGAGCCGTAAATTGAAACTCGCCAATTCTTTAATGGCTTGCATTTACAAGTTGTTAAAACATATACTTAATTACGGCTTGCATTTGGAGCCGTTAATCAGATTGTACACAACCCATTTACAGCCCACAAATGCAAGCTGTGCAAAACATTTTTCATTTTAAGTATTCAGGGCTTACTACGTGTGCCATAAACTTAAACACACCAATGCTTTTATGGCACTCAGTTTGCATCGTAAAAGTTTAGTATTTACGGCCTGCTTAGTTGGCCATAAATCTGGTCCAAAAAGTCCTAAGAGCATCATTTTTGGCGTGCATTGATCCTACTTACGGCTTGTATATGCACGCTATAATTACATCAAACCTTTTACGGCAGGAGCTTTTACGGCACTACCCCCGTGAGCCGTAAACTTACATTTACGGCGCGCATTGTACGCTATAAAATCCCTGAAATGGTGTAGTGCATGTTAGTATCTCAACAACCATACAAAACTCACAAATAGGCTGTCAAACAATGCTGGAAAAACAGGACGCCAAAATAGATCCGAAATAAAAAAACTTGAAAAATCTGCACTCTGTCCCTGTGTGCTAGGTTGATCGAGCCCTCTAGCCATTCGTTCAACCGAGCACGGGGCCAGGTCGACCCGGCTGACTAAGGCAGAATTATGGGTTTCTAAAATTCATGTCCAAACACATCCAAAACACTTCTAAAGGCTTCCAATGATTTCCCACCATCATTCCATCATTGTTAAACCCTTTTGTGACTATCCAAACATAGATCTACTAATAAACCAAGTAAATCTATCACAACTGATCCATACATAGCCCTCGCTCTATCCTCTTTGCATCTCATGCAAATATGAGAATAAGCTTACCGATCTAACATGATTAGAGATGAGGTAAGGCTCTGATACCAATTGTTGGAAATAGGTGGGCCACTTGGATAGGTTTCAAAAACTTTTGACCAATTTGATGCAGTGATCAACTATCCAAAAGGCCATAAACCCAATCCAGAATGAATACACTCATTCTTAGTCATCATGATCAGTAAATAAATATATCGACAAGATAGAAACAACAACTAACAAGCAACAAATAAATCTACAACATACAAGGAAGTAGATTATACCTTTGGAGCTCGGTTGTGCTATAATGGAGAAGTTGTGTCTTTCTTTGATGATGAAACTCTTTCATTAATCAAATAGGAATCTCCAAGACCTCTTGATCTTCCACGCTATAACCCGTATCAGATTCTCTTTTCTCAAGAAGATGGGTGGGATCTCCAAGAGAAAGCTCTTAAGGAAACTAGAAGAGAACTAGAAGAGGGAAGAGAAGAAAAACATGCAACAAGTGCACTTGGGGTGAAAGAAATTGCGATTCAGATCTGAATTAGCGGAAGACATTCATGGCTAATTTGTAACATGACAGATTTTAAAAAATCTGATTTGGGCAGCATAAATCAGCCATAGAGATCGCATGAGAACTCCATGAATTCATGACCAACAAGTGTATAATTAAAGGAGAATGAAGAAGACTAATACCTCGAAGAATTGTAGACTTCAAATCTCTGAAAAAATAGATCCAAAGGCCCGAACTCAGACTTGCAATTAGCAAACAAGTTGCTGGAATTTTCTGCACTAGTATTGCCTTTGATCTTCTTCTCTATCTCACTTCCAAATCTGATTGGCTAAGATGGTGGGATCTTAATCTAGGAATCAAGAAGTATTTCTCCAAGGAAAATCTCAGACCTTAAGCCTTCTTCAATGAAGAAGAAAACCTCCAAAGGGCTGGACGTGTGCAACTTTGCACTTTCTATGTTGGACGTGTGCAACTTTGTGACTCTCCTTGTATGGACGTCCAAAGGGAAGGCTCTCTCCCTTTTATAGAAACTTAGGAAACCTTTTCCTAGAAGCTTATCTCTTCTAATTCTCATTATTGTCCAAAAAGGAAAGACTTATTTCCTTTAAGAAACACTCTAATTAGAAAAGGAAACCAAAAGGAACTTCCCATGCAATTAGTAATCCTAGTTGTAGAACACTGACTAATTTTAAGTTCCTAATCCAAAAAGGAAACTATCTCATAGGAATACTAATCCAAAGAGGAGTCCAACTTTCCAAGTAGAGAGTCCTACTCAAAGTTGGAAACCTTACCCATGGAAATCCTATTATGGACGTCCCACATATCAATGCACACCATGGCCCACATACAATTTATCTAGAGTTAAATTCATGTATGCCTTCAAAGGCCTATTTGAATTTAAACTCAAAATTATTTTTCCACTAACATAATTCATCCTTATGTTATCTAAACATCTTAGGAAACCATGCCAATCTTGGTAAGTGACTAGAGAAGGGACCAAAAGGCATATTTGCCATTGGCTCCCAAAATGACCAAAATGTCCATGCTAAACCCATAGCAACATTAAGACCATTTTAACCTTAACTCATTCCACTAAAGAGTTATGGTTGAACTCCAAGGACAAATATATAATATAATAAGCTCGTCATAAAATGACGGTTGTCTTCGACCTACTAAGTGTAATGACCTGAATGCCCCTCTATGTAACATCCATAATCGAGTCAGGTTATCACATGTACTATCAACCTTCCCGATTACATCTAAACCTTAGAACTTCATATCCTTAAACATAATCATCATTCAAATATCATTCTCTTGATCCAGGGAGCGACCCACAAGTTCAATATCCATATGGAACATCCATATACTAAGATCTTAGATTTTGATGATTAATCGGATAATTCTAAGGGGACGATTATTCCATCAGATGGCATAGATTCTATATTGCATCTGCACATCCCAACTGATCAAGTCCGAGTACCCAAAACATAGAGCTGTTGACCCATGAAAAGAATCTCACCCATAGTGAATTAAAGCACAAGAACTTGACTTCGTCAGTTCATCCACAAATGCTCAAGATTAAGAGCGCCGGTCACTCAGTAGCATGAGGTGACTTCATCTCTTTCTGTGATAGTACTATTTTAGAGATCACACCTACCATGGTCCAGTTCAATGCATTGCATATATATGCACTAATGAGATGAATCCGGGAAAGCCCTCCCATGACTTAGGTAAGTCACCTTGAATACAGGAGAGTCTCTCATTATAACTTCTACCAAGATGAAGTGCCCAGCTCCATCTTTCAGTTATGAACAAATATGATGTTTCCAGTGTCCATGAATTAGACCTATCTGTGTGTAGACACGACACACCTAATTCATTTACTAGAAACAATGGGCCTTACACAACCATACATATATACATGTTTAAGCACAAAAGAGTCATTCCATTAAATAACCAGTAAATATCCAGTAACAAAAGATGAGAGTGCAGCTAGTGGGCTTTAGGGCATACACCAATCCCAACATGGGGTTGGGCATGCAACACTTGCACTTTACAAGGGCTGGGCGTGAGTCCCTATGGGGAGAATAGCATGGGACGTCCAGCCCTACATCTCCTCTATTTATAACTTTCTCAAGTGGCCTCCTCTTTAACTAATTGAAAATAGAAGTCTTACTTCAATTAACAATTAGTAACTTTCTCCTTTCTAATTCAAATAGAAGTCTCACTTCCATTATAATTAGTAACTTACTATTACCACTATTAGAAGTCTCACTTCAAATAGAAATAGTAACTTTCTATTTCCTTTTAGAATTCTATTAGAATTAGTATCTTTCTAATAACTTGGGCTAGCGTGGGGACCACTAGGGATTCCTTAGAAAGTTGGATCCAACCGGGACACGCAACCTCACATCTCATATGTAATCCAGGTCCACAATTAATTGCAAATAACTCCACTATATAAATGCAATTGAACTCCAGTCTTAGGAATTTATTACAGAGAAGACCCTAAACTTCCCTATGACCACAAGTAGGCTTCCCATCAATATCCATGGATCAATTAGACCTGTCTTCCAAACTAGATCCACATCTTATTATCCTTGAGCCCGAATTAATTATAATGATCATAGGTACCTTTCCAATTAACTCTTAATCGGAATGGGTGCGCACTTACCAATGATGAATCCATTAATTGGCACAAGGGGATATTAAAGATTGATTTCATCGTGACCATTGAATGGTCTCACAGCTCTACTATCACGTACCCAAACCACAGAGGTGTTGACCTACAATTGGCCTCACTCATTGGTGACTCAAAGCAAATGAATAGATAGAAACTTGAGTTCATTAATGTCTAAGGATTGAGAGCCTATTGCTAGGGAATTATGAGAGCAGACCTTAAAGTAAGGACAATGTTCATAAGGTGCTTCTCATGGTCCTTCAATACATCCAATGTACCAATACTGTGATCCGGAATCTTACATTTTGATGATCGAGACAAATCACACTATTCATAGTGATCAAAGTGTTGCAACCTTGTCAGATGAGATGTCCAATCTCATCATTGGTTGTGAAGATATTTAAGTATAAGATTCGCTACACATGTCTCTCTGTATGTGGATCTTATCCATTCACATGTGTTACATCTAATATACTTGTGGACTCCGGTTCATCTCATGAACCATCATGTCATTCGTATTGGTTATGTGCAAGTAAATAATAAAACACCATTTATCTCATGAAAGGAAAGCAAGAATATATTGAAAAATAATGAAAGTAATCAATTTATTATATCACTTACTGGATTGAGTCCAAATAAACTAACATTATCATCATCCCTACTTCTCAGAACAGCTAGAAACCAGCGTACGTTGCGAGCCGCCAGCGATCGCACAACACATCTCAGTCAACAACTCCTCCGTAGCCCAATAATCTCCGCTCCACCAGCACCATTGTCGAGC
Source organism: Litsea cubeba (assembly GCA_012931725.1). Lineage (NCBI taxonomy): Eukaryota > Viridiplantae > Streptophyta > Magnoliopsida > Laurales > Lauraceae > Litsea > Litsea cubeba. The sequence goes on from CM022944.1 coordinate 83,612,610, forward strand.
ACCAGCACCTTTTCCCCTCTCTCCAGACTTCATCTCAGTAAGAGCAACTAAACCCATATCTTTCTTTTAAACTTCCTTCGGCATAAAAATATCCTTGCATCTAAGTCACCATGAGAATTTTATGACACTCAATTGAAATTCATAGAACTCAATATGAGCGTAAATATGGCAATTGGTATTTGGAGATCAAGTTATGTTTTGAGTAATTTCTTAATTTGAAGTAAGAAGATCTGACAATTGATGAATATTCCTGCCAATTTTGAGAGTTACAAGACATATGTGAACACAAGGAAGATGAGATATATGATTCGGCTTGTTATATCTGAGGTTTGCGACCAAACATCTTTGAGATTATGAGTTTTTGCAAAACCAGTCAAGAAGCATACTTAGAAGTTTTCCATGGTGAGCATATGCTTAGAGGATCTCACATGTGACAATGTAAGCATGAAGAAAGAACGTCTCTAATGGACCGCACATCTACTCGATGCTACCGAGGTCGGCGGATGTGAGAGTCCGTTTGATCCGACCCTTTCGCGCCCGGGGGGCAAAGGCATGCATCAACATTTTTTTTTGTGTGGGTGTACCAGATTTTCTATTTTACTTGGAATTACAAATGGTGATCCGGAGATTGACCTTCAATTCACAAGTAAAAAGGAAATCAACTTCTTTCAAGTTTTCCATTGCACATATATTTAAGAAAAGAGACATTTTATTGATTTGCCGTGAAAGGCGATTTTTTTGCATTTATAGCCGATTTACAATTCTTATCAATAATGAAAGACAAGAGTTATGATTTTTATCTCTTTTGGAAAAATACAAAATACAATGAAAAGCAAGAAAAGGAGGATCTAACTTCTCAGGAGATTGTGGGGGACTCGTTCAGATTGACGGTCGCAAGCCATGTGCGGACTTCGCCATCATCCATGCAGATGAGAACAGATGATGCTCTTGATTCGCTTGGCTTGGCTATAACCTCATATTTTTAGGGGACAAAGACCAAGAGGAGGTTCTATATCCAATAAAAAGCTGAGTAGACGGGCTGAAAAGCCATGTCTAAGCCATTGGAGGCAGAAGGAGAAGGCAAGGACCTTGCGGGGGGTGCCCCCCCAAGGGACTTTTGTCACCTTGTAGTGGTGGTCGGTGCAGAACTTCGCAGAGTTTTCTCTCTTTCTTTCTCTAGATTTTCTGTGCTTTTTTGTGATCTGGGATCTGTGTTTGGGAGTGGTTTTCTCTGGATCTTTGGTGATATTTTGATCTAGAATTCTTTGGAATGCTCTCCTATTTATAGGCCTTTGGTAGCCATTTAAGAGAGTTTATGGGCTTCAAAGCCACATAATGGGAGGAGTTACAAGATTTAATTCCTTTGTTTCGTAACTCCTGGACCTTGGCTTCTGATTGGCCGATGGAGGTTGAGGGCATTTAGTCTCCTTTAATCACCATGATGGGAGGAGTTTCATGGGTTAAATGCCATGAATCAATTGACTTGTAACTCTTGGATGCTTGCTTCTGATTGGGCCATCCAAAGAAATGAATTAATGGTTGTAATAAAGCTAGCCAATTAATTGCATTAAGTGGTCGCCGAGCAGTTGAAGAGTCGCGGGCCGTGCCGCATCTTTTGGGATTCTTCTGGTGATGATCATCGATAGATCATCATGTAGATCGGCATCAGATGACCATATAACTTCAGGCATTGATTGCCAAAAGCGGGTTGGTGCCATCTGTCCTGTCGATTTCTCGATCGATCGAGTAGAAAGCACACTTTTTGGTTGACCGGTTGATGATCAGTATTGATTTTGATACTCTTGAAGACAGACCCGTGATTTTGACGGATGCCGAAGGATTTGGTGCCTCAAAAGTATGGATTTTGAAAAAACACAAGAGTTGCACGCTTCGAAACGCGAAAAAAAGATGAAAAATGGGCCTCTCCAGGGGAAATCCGGAGACCCGAAGCTCCATGGTCACCAGCGACCATGCACAGGGTCGCCGGCGACCATGGGGGGAATTATCCCCTTTTGGTCCCGTTTCGCGGCCGTTTTGAGGTCTTTTCCAATTCTTTTTTCTTCTGTATTTTTCTTGTCATTTTTGCACATTTGTTGGCCTGATTTCCCTATAGAAAACTTGATGACAATCCTTGTATTTTGGAGTGGAAAGTTTCCAATTTTTCGGGAAACTCGAAGACTTTGTAGCATAGAGCTGTCGATTTTCCGTCAGAAGCTAAAATTGGGCCAAACGATGTCGGAATGACCTGAAATTTAAGGTGCAGCCTCCTGAGCAATAAATAAGACCAACCATAGGCTTTTCTTTGAGTTTTGAAACCGTTTGGGGTCCTGTCCCCAGTAGACTTGACCTTGTCGCGAGGATGATGTCGCGCTTTGATGTGCGGTCAACCGATGTCCGATTGACCTGAAATTTGACAGGGAATCTATTGGAGTCATTTTGAGATGATCCACCAGCTCTGTCTTGGAAACCATGGTCCCAGGGAGCTTTGCCGCCGAGAGGCCTGTTTGGCTTCCGAGAGTCAAAGTATGGTCAAATGTTGTCTAAATGACCTAAAATTTGACGTGTAACCCTTTATAAGCATCTTGAAGCCAGCCATGTGCTCTGTCTGATGAGTGATGGCCTCGGTGTTTCTCGCTGTTTGAGGGTTGATGGAGGGTCAAACGTTGTCGGTTTGACTTGGAACTTGACATGGAACTTTTTGGATGTATTTTGAGATTATCTGTAGGCTCTGATCGAAGATTTGGTGTCTCCGATGCTGTCGCCGCCGAGAGCTCCTGTTCAGCTATCGGAGAAGCGAAGTTAGGCCAAATGATTTTGAAATGGCCCGAAACTTCTTGTGTACTCCTCTTTTGGCTAACTTGAAGTATCTTGCAGTTTTTGTTTGATTTTGCCAAGATTTGACTTTTGGAAGTAGCATTGCCTATTTATGGTAGGCTGCAGCTTCTTGTAGTTTTCTTGATGTTGAAGAGGCAAAGTGACACATTTTTTTTATGTGTCAAAAAATGCCCCCTCGAGTTACAGTGACGAGTTGCTTAACTTTTGTAGTCGATGTGCCTCGAAGATGTTTCTGAAGGAGAGCTCGTGACTTGACCAAGAGTCTTTCAGCAGTCTTTTTTTTTTTGGTAGAGTGGCCTTTTGAGCTTCTAGGGGAATTTTATGGTAGTGAAAGGGATCACGTACCCTCTCTAGGTAAAGTTTTGAAAATGACATCAGGGATGTGGATTTGGGTTTTTGTTTTTGACCTTGTGACCTAACAAGTTGTATGTGGCAGGTTAGGGGGTCGGGTTTGGTTTTGACCGTGTGAATCAACAAGCTATATGTGGAATGTTGGGGGGTCGATTTTGGTTTTGATCTTGTGACCTAACAGGCTGTATGTGGCAAGTTAGGGGATCAGGTTTTGGTTTTTTAGTTTTGGTCTTATGACCTAACAAGCTGTATGTGGCAAGTTAGGGGACCAAGATTTGGTTGGATTTTTGTGGAATGTCAATTTCAAGATTTTGGCTCAATTTGGTATATGAGGCTGAATCATTTGATTTTTGGAAGCTCATGGGGCTTAGAATTTCTATTTTTTTTTGTATGGTCCAATCAACTCAAAAGAGGCATGGAATAATTTTTGTATGCTCTTGGTAAGAGGGATTTCTCTTTGACTAAAAGCCCTTTTTTTTTAGTGCCTAGGTGATCAAACCTTACTCATATGGGCTAACCCATGGGACTTTAAGCTTTTGAAATGGCTTAGATCTCATATGGTGTCATGTTTATAAAGAATATCTAAAAATATCTCCTTTGGATAGAGAATATCTAAGAATATCTTTATTTGGAGAGAATCTCTCATGTTCCCTTTATTTTGGGAGAGAATATCTTAAGATATCTTTCTTTGGGAGAGAATATCTCAAATCTCCTATCTTTTGGGAGAAAATCTCTCATTGATTTCTTTTTAGGAGAGAATCCCTCAAGATATCTTTCTTTTGAAAAAGAATCTTTCTAATTTCTTTCTTTTGGTATGGTTACTAATTAGTAACACTTACCTCTTTCTTGTTTCCTTCTTTGGTTTGCTCTCTTCTATAAATGCAAGGGGAGGTTGGATCTCTTGCTCTTATTGCTTTCTTTTGCAAAAATCTCAAGACGGCTTCAAGACCAAGAGTTCTTCAAGAATCTTCAAACTTTTCTTCTTATTCCCATGAATGGCTTTAAGTAAGTTCTCTTTCTCAAGAAAACTCCATTGTAGAAAGTAGGATGGTAAAAAAAAAAAGTGTCTATTTTTTTTTTTTTGGTTTCTTTCTTTTCTTCTTTTTCTTTCCTTTTTCTACGTGTTTTCTTTTTTTTTTTTACACGTGTTTTTTTCTTTTTTTTTCTCGTGCGTTTTCTTTTCTTTTTTTTGGTACGTTTTTTTTTTGTTTCTTTTGTGGGCTATAAGGACAGATCCATACGGATCTGGCGGTACTGCCACATGGCCTGTGGGCCAGTCCTCTTTCTGTTTTTTTTTCTTTTAGAAAGTTTTTTTTTCCTTTTTCTTTTTTTTTTTCATCCAAGATGTTCATGCATGCATTTTTGTAAATTGAATTGGTAGCATCATGTGATAGCATACCTGAAAGTTTTTGTAAATTTGGGAATTTGGAGCTCACAGTGATGTTGAGCCCATCTTCAAGCTTTCTATTTCTTTCGGGGTATTTCATTTTTCTTCGGAATTGCCCCGGAGTCATGTCAAAATTTCGCCAGATTTTTTTTAGCGAAATTCTGTCATTTTGATGATGATCTTTTTCTTTTCCATCCTTTGCAGGTGGTTCCTTCAGAACGAACAAGGGTAAAGCGCCTGCTACAAGCGTAGCTCGTCGATCTGCTAGATCTTCAAATCCGGCCGTTCAACTGGCCTGGGAGAAGGTACAATATGTTGAGAAAAACCTGGAAGAGTGTGACTCCCTCAGCAGAGTTGAGATAAAGCATCGACTGATTGCTCTCAAGAGTGAGGAGTTTTATCAAATCATGGTAAGCAGTCGTCCGTGGGTTATGGACGATCAGAGGGTTTTGCCCAAGACTACCTTCTTCTTTGGTGATGCAGTCCTTGATGACGTCATCAGACACATAGAGGAATAGGGGCGGCTAGCCAGTGAGACAGATGCAACATCCAGTCGTCCACATTCTTCACCAGATCACTGACAGGGCGGCATCCAGCGGCTGAAGCCAAATCAGGGCAAGGCCCGAGGGTGGATCTGATGGTACCCCTACAGCCAAAGGCGTCCAACACGATCTGGCCTAACATGACATGCATTAAATGTGTTATGGGCTGATCCGATTGGCATTAAATGCAATGTGGGCTGGAATGGACCGTATTTATTACTTTGTGGGCTGATCGGACCCTCATTTAATGAATGGTGGGCTGACATGATGACGCCCCTAGACATGCCAAGACGTCATCATGAGCCTCCCCCATGCAACGTAGGCATCTTCCTCTATAAGAAGAGGAGCAATCTCCATTACAGGTATGCGCACCAAAAACCAGAGCTATTACTCTGCCTCTCTTCTTCCTCTCCTTCCTTTGTTCCAGTTCACCTACTGACTTAGGCATTGGAGAGCCTTGCGCCGCTCAGGCCAGGGTCCTCTGACCGTTTGCTCTTCCCTTTCAGGCTTTCAGGCAGCAGGTCATCTTCTTCATTTGGATAAGTCCTGTAAGGCACCCGGATTATTGTGGGTCATAACTTTTCTGCACCTACAATAAGTACGCGATTTCGGAATGGAGGCCATAAAATCTGGGGAAAAGGTGTATGACACCCGGGCTTTTCTCAAAATGTTCTGCGGCAGAGGGCACAATCATACACGAAGGAGTGGTTGACCGTGTAGGTTGGAGGTAATTATGCAACGTCCTTGCCGCTTGACCAACCTCATGATTATTGTTCCTATTTAGATTGGGATTGGGATTGGGATTGACAATTGAATTATCGATGTTTCCCATCGCACTTCTTTGATCCGCCATTGCACTAGACAATCTAGATGGACTAGTAGACTTTGAATTTTCAAGGATTTCTAGAACCTCTTGATCAAAGAATGCACTAATGGAATTAAGAGGGGAGGGTGGCCAATTTTTTTGAATTTTTTTAATTTTATCTAAAAAAATGAAACTAACAAAAAAAAGATTTTAATGTTAGAATGACCCTAAAAGGGCAACCAATCAAATTTTTTTTTTTACAAAGGGGTAATTGTATTAACGAAAAAAGAAGAGAAATTTTACAAAGGCTCAAGGAGCCCCCAAAGAAAGGGGATTACAAAAAGAAACAAAAAAGATCCAGAGAGGCAATTAGAGATCATTGTGAGAAATTCTAAAATAATTGAAGAGGGAACGTAGTTGGTGATTGCAAAAAGGCTTGGAAATCCTCTTCATGGGAAAGCATAGACTGTCCTGCAGCTGAGAGATGATCTGGTTGATTGTAGGATTGTTAACACCAAAAATGTCACTTTGCTTCTTCAAGATCCAGAAAACTGCATGAAGTCGCAACCTGCCATAAATAGGCAATGCTACTTCCAAAAAATCAAATCTTGTCAGAATCAAACAAAAATTGCAAGATCTTTCAAGACAGCCAAAAGAGGAGTACACAAGAAGTTTCGGGCCATTTCAAAATCATTTGGCCTAGCTTCGCTTCTCCGGCAACTGAAAAGGAGCTCCCACGGCGAAAGCATTGGAGGCACCAAATCTTCGATCAGAGCCGATGGATGGTCTCAAAATACATCTAAAAGACTCCACGTCAAGTTCCCAGTCAAACCGACAACGTTTGACCCTACATCATCCCTCGAACAGCTAAATGAAGCCTCTCGGCGGTGAGAACCTCCAAGACCATCACTCATCAGATAGAGCACATGGACGGCTTCAAAATGCTTACAAAGGGCTACACGTCAAGTTTCAGGTCATTTCGATAACATTTGACCATACTTTGACGATCGGAAGCCAAATCAGGCCTCTCGGCGACGAAGCTCCCCGGGACCATGGTTTCCAAGACAGAGCCTATGGATCATCTTAAAATGACTCCAATAGGTTCCCTGTCAAATTTCAAGTCAATCGGACATCGGTTGACCGCACATCAAGCCGCGACATCTTCATCGCGATAAAAATAAGTCTACTAGTAATAAAACCCTAAATGGCTTCAAAACTAAAACAAAAACCTATGGTTGGTCTTGTTTATTACTCAGGAGGCTTCACACCAAATTCCAGGTCATTCCGACATCGTTTGGCCCAGTTTCAGCTTCTGACGAAAAATCGGCAGCTCTGCGCGACAAAGTCTTGGGCTTTCTCGGAAAATTAGAAACTTTGCAAACCAAAATGCAAGGATTCTCATCAGGTTTTCTAGAGGGAAATCAGGCCAATAAATGATCAAAAATATCAAGGAAAAATATAGAAGAAAAAAGAATAAAAAACAGCAAAAACGGACACAAAACGGGACAAAAAGGGGGAAAAACCCCCTAGGGTCGCAGACCCCTGTGACCGTGGAGCCCGGGATCGCCAGGTGGGCCCCGGAAACTCTGTTTTTTGCCGTTTCTTCGCAACTTGAAGCGTCTGACTCCTCTGATTTTCCAAAATTCATACTTTTTAGACACCAAATCCTCTGACATCCATCAAAAACACGGGTCAAACATCAAGAGTGTCAAAATCAACATTGATCGCCAACCGGTCAACCAAAAAAAGTGTGCTTTCTACCCGACCGATCGAGAAATCGACAGGACAGATGGCACCGACCCGCTGTTGGTAAACAATACCTAAAGTTACATGGTCATCCAATGTCGATCTACATGAAGATCCATCGATGATCATCACCAGAAGAATCCCAAAGGACGCGGCACGGCCCGCGACTCTTCAACTGCTCGGCGACCACTTAATGCGATTAATTGACTAGCTTTATTACAGTCATTAATCAATTTCTTTGGACGGCCCAATCAGAAGCAAGCATCCGGGAGTTACAAGTCAAGAGATTCATGGCATTTAACCCATGAAACTCCTCCCATCATGGCGATTAAAGGCGATTAAATGCCCTCAATCTCCTCCGCCCAATCAGAAGCCAAGAAAAGGGAGATGGGGTAGTCTTCAGTGAAGCTTTCTTCGGAGTTGCGGAAGAAGGCTTTTGATTTTGGTGCCTCCCGAGACTCTACCAGGGTGGGGTCGGGAAGGCATTACTCCTTGGCGAATGCAGAGAGAGAGTGGCTTTTCAGCATACGTGTCGGCACGATGGTGTACCGTAGACATCTTTTTGTTGACATCCAGCCATATGTACCCTCTCGCTTTGCTTTGCAGCTGGGCTTTTCTCAAGGGGTTGTTGGAGCGCCTTCAAGCATGGTGAAGCGCTTTGGAGGTTTACAGGACGGGAGAAATGCATGGGCTTTCTATAGTGCTGAAGACACTACAGCCATGATCTCTTATCCCGTGTTGTTGACTTACCGGACTGCCGGCTTTGCGAAGTGGTTCGCGGAGAGCTTTTCGGCATATCGGGGGCTTTTCAAGAAGGAGCTTGATGTGAAGCTGGCATCTGAAAAGGGCCTTGGAAAGTCGGATGGCGTCCGGCGAGAGGAAGTTTGGGCCTTCCTTTCCGGAGAAAAGAACAAGATAGGCTTTCTCGGTGACCAGGGCGTTATTGGTTCTGAAGCTATTCGAGAAATACTTGATGAGGCTTTAGAGCAGCTAGAACAGGAGGAAGCTGAACTTGGTGCTTGGATGCAAGCGGCACAGAGGTAAGCTTCCGTGGAGTCTACTGGAGAGGGTAGACCATCCAGTGAGGAGTCAAGTGGGAAACCTGACTCTGACAGCGGGGCAGGTTCCTCTAAGAAGCGAGCCCGCAGGAGTAAGAGGAGGAGGAGTCATCATCGCAGCAAGGGGCAGCATGAGGACTCTCCTGACTTGGAAGTTCCTCTTGCTATCAATGAAGATATGCCAGTGGATGCTGACGAGCCTCCAGAGAAGAGAAGCCGAGAAGAAGAGACCGTCGGTGAAGGTATGATTTTTCCTTTTTCTCTTTCCATTTCTTTTCATGGGATTTTTCCATGTTCTGATTTGCTTCTTGTTTCTGCTTTTCTTTCTTTTTTTAACAGAGGAAGACTTGGTGATGCCTGAGGTTCCAACCGATGAGGTGGTGACGGATCCTGTCGGGGCACCTGAAGAAGAACCGAGGGACTCTGGAGTGAATCCAGAATCTTCAATTGGTATAACTTCTTTTGCTTTCTTTTTTTTTTGTGTCTGTGACTTTGTTTGCTAACATTTTTTTTTGCCAGTTGACTTGCCACAGGATTCCGATGACTTTGAACCATCGATGGATGCAAATGTTGATGATGCTTCCGATTATTTTATGGAGGAAGAAAGTGTACCGGCAGTCGTCGAAGAAGGTATTTTGTAGTAATAACCCTGATAATGATTTTCAAACAGGAACATATTCATACCTTTTTGTGTTTCTTTGGCAGGTTTTGAAGTGACAGAGGAGGATCCGTCGCTTCCAGAGCAAGGGATGCCAGAGGTTGATCCAGAGTTAGAGACTCCTGGGACCAGTTCTGACAATGTTGAGGAGATACCTCGTGCTGAGATTCCTTCCCGAGCAGGAGCAGCTTCAACTGGAAAGAGTTCTTTTGTTACTCTTCCAACAGGTGATGACATGAGCAGTTGACCAACGGAGTTGGGCGAATCTTCAGCGGGGCCATCTCTTCTTTTTGCGAAGAAGGTGGTGATGCGAGTTCTAAGCTCTTGGATTGAGACTCTGCTTTCTGGGCACTTAGATGCCGGATTTGGGATGATCCAGCATGTGCGAGAGATTCTCGGTGATGCTGAAGAGGCTGGTCTAGATGTCAAAAGTGCCAGGGCGATCATTGATAGGATCATTGAGCTGGGTGACAGGTGGTTTGAGACCATGGGTTTTCCTGATGACCAGTTCTTCAAGGAGATGTTCTTGGACCCTGCGGATAAGGCTCAGTCTAACCTGGATGAGGCTACAGAAAGCAGGAAGCAGGTAGTCCGAGAGAAGAACTTAGAAGAGCTAAACATCATTGGGCTGACACATGACCTTAACATCCTTGATAGGGAGGTCGATGAGGCCAGGAAACGTCTTGAGCATTTGCAGGCACAAGTCGCTGCCAAGTGGACTGTAATAACAGAGGCTCGTGATAGGGAGAGTGCTCTGATTCGTCGGGTTGCAGATGCCAATTGAGTTCTTAAAAGGAAGTCTGACGAGAACAAACAATGGCGAACTGCTCGAGATAAGCTTCCCGGTGCGAAAGAAGGGTTACAGCCCACCCCAGCATCTCATGGCAAGTTCCTGAAGAAGCGTGCCTTGGAATCCCTGACGGCTGAGGCCAAAAGTTTGCTTAAGGAGCTGAACTCTTGGCTGGAGACCATTTTTTATTGAGCTCCTATTTTTTTTTAACAGAAACCATCATTCTCTCTCCTTTTTTTTTTTGGTACCACTTGTATTTTTTTGGTACTTTTCTCTTTTTTTTTGTAGTGTTTGTGATCACTTTCCTCTTTTTTTTTGGTACCACAAGTACTTTTTTTTGTACTCTCTTTTTTTTTGTTATCCCTACGCTCACTTGAATCTTTTTGTGATAAAGTAATTGCTAAATGGGATTCTTTTTTTTTTGGTTTTCCCTACGCTCACTTAAATCTTTTTGTGATAAAAGTAATTGCTAAATGGGATTCTTTTTTTTTTCCTACGCTCACTTAAATCTTTTTGTGATAAAAGTAATTGCTAAATGGGATGCCTCTTTTTTTTGTTTTCCCTACGCTCACTTAAATATTTTTGTGATAAAAGTAATTGCTAAATGGGATTTGACCAAAAGCTTGTCATTTTGTGAAAATCTTTTGTCAAATGATTGTTTTGGCGTGGAAGCCAGATTTTTGTTTGTGGCATGCAAGCCGATTTTTGGCATGAGAGCCGGTTTTGGTGGCATCTATAGCCGGGTTTGTGGCATTGATAGCCGGGTTTTGGTGGCATTGATAGCCGGTTTTTTTTTTTAAGCCAATTTTTTGTTTGTGGCATTGATAGCCGGTTTTGTTTTGTGGCATTCATAGCCGATTTGTTTTGGTGGCATCTATAGCCGGTTTGGTTTGGTGGCATCTATAACTGTTTTGTGGCATTTATAGCCAGTTTGGTTTTCAAAAAAATGTAAGTATCGACTAAAAGTCGCCTCCCTGCTGAATGTTCTTGCAAGTATCGATGGAATGTCGCATCCTTGCTCATTCGGTTGCGAGTATCGATGGAATGTCGCATCCTCGCGAATTTGGGTGCAAGTATCGATGGAATGTCGCATCCTTGCTTTTCAAAAAATTCTGGTTTTGCGGGTACTAACTTGATGTCGTTTCCTCACGGTTTTTGAAATTTGTGGTTTTCTCGAACCTTTGGGTTATGGATATCAACTGAAATGTTGCGTCTCCATGGTTTTTTTTTTAGGTTTTTTCGAACCTTTGAAATTTGGGTTGTGGATATCAACTGAAATGTTGCATCTCCACGGTTTTGGATTTTGCAAGTATCGACGAAATGTCGCTTCCTTGCGATTTTGGAAGTGTCGAACGTGGTTCGCATGCTTCCAATTTGTGCGAGTATCGACTAAGCGTCGCTTCCCCGCGGTTTTTTGAAAAACCTTTTTTTTTGTTTAAAGACATGAGGGTCATAAGTTTTGACCTAAAACCATTTTGGCGGTAAAAGGCAGGGTGGACTAGGGTAGAAATCCCTGAATCCGGATTTTGTTTCAAACCATGAATTTTGGGTTCAAGGGTTGAAATTTTTGGTCAAGTTAGGGAAAGGTTCCTAAACTTGGGTTTTTTTTTTTTTTGAACAATGAAACGATAAAAGTAAGCATTGTTTAAACTTTTAGAAATTTCAACATTTGATATGAAAATTCTAAAAAAAGGTGGGTTTAGCGAGCGTGTACCTGGAAACCGGTTTTGACCATACAGGCATTGCTCTTACCTAGTTGGGTAAGTCTTTAAGGGTAGTACCGCTTTAAGAACTTGCCGTTGATGGACAGCATACATCTGTCACCTTCCATGTTTAGGAGTGCGTATGCGCCGTTGGAGAAAACCTTGTCGATGACGTAGGGTCCCTCCCATTTTGGCTCAAATTTGCCTTTGGACTTGTGAGCGAAGACCATTGGTCTTTTTACCGCAAGAACCAAGTCACCCTTTTTGTAGGCGCGTTGCCTGACCTTTTTGTCGAAAGATCCTGCCATGCGTGCTTGGTAAAGTTCAATGCTTTGTTGAGCTTCAAGCCGTCTCTCATCAAGATTGTCCAGCTCATGGAGTCAGAATTTGACATTGCTTTCTTGAGTCATGTTATTTTGCAAGGATGCCCTCGAGGAAGGAATTTGTACTTCCAAAGGTATGACAGCTTCGCATCCATAGACCAAGGAGAATGGTGTGCTATGGGTTGGTCCTCGAACGGTGGTTCGATAGGCCCACAAAGCTTCAAACATTTTGTCGCTCTAGTCTCTTTTGTGACTAGAGACCATTTTTTTGAGGATTTTGCAGTGTCTTGTTGAAAGCTTCTACCAACCCGTTTGCTGCCGGATTTGTATGGAGTCGAAGGACAGCTTTGGATTTTGTATTTGTCGCAGAACCTGTAGAATCCATGATCCCAGAATTGTGGTCCGTTATCATGGACAAATCTTTTGGGTATGCCGAAACTGACAAATGATGTTGGTGCGCAGGAACTGAAGGACTGATGAGGTCTTCATTTCGTTGAACGCAAATGCTTCTGACCACTTGGAGAAATAATCCGTAGCGGCGAAGATGAAGCGATGATCTTTGCTGGAAGGGGGAGAAATAGGACCTATGATGTCCATACCCCAAGCTTCGAAGGGCCACGAAATCGCTGTAGGATGCAGCCATTCTGGAGGCATGTGAATGTAATCTCCATGAATTTGGCATTGTTGGCAGTGCTTAGCAAATTGCATTGCGCCAGCTACCATGGTAGGTAATCTAACCTTTTTATCTGATCATAGAGCTTGGGACCAGCCCTGATGAGCTCCGCAAAGACCAGCATGAACTTCTTTGAGTGTTTCTTCAGCCTCTTGTTGTGACAACCAGCGTAGAAGTACTCCGTTGAAGGATTTCCTATAAAGGAGTTTTGAAGGAATATCCAAATGAAAGCTTGGGGTTCGCCTTTGGATGCTTACCCGTTCTTTTGGATCTTCAGGTAGGATTCTGAACATAATGTAATCAATGAACGGATCCCTCCAGTCGCCGATTGAAGTTTGAAGGATTGAAATCCGACTTCCGACCACTTGGTGGCATTCAGCAACTGCTTGGTGTGTGTTAAGAGGAGGAATGATTCTTCTTTCGCACACTGTGATTTACATGTTTTCCCCTTCCCGGATTGCCATGGATGCGGCAAGTCCAGCTAGGGCATCTGCACGTATATTTTCACCTCTACGAATGTGGGTGATGTGACAGATGTCAAACTTCTGCAGGAGCGATTGTGCTTTATTGTAGTAAGGCAGCAAATCTGGCTTCCTGACTTCAAATTTCTGATTCATCTGGTTGACGATCAGTTGAGAGTCTCTAAAGACTTCCAGCATGGTGATACCGGATTCGATGGTGAGTTCCAATCCTAGATTAGAGCTTGATATTCAGCTGCATTGTTTGTGCTAGCGAGAAAGTGTGTGGAATCATGTATTTGTCGGGGCTAACAAAGAGGATGCCAACTCCCGAGATCAGCTATCTTTTTTCATTTATCCTGGTTGCACTGTCAAAGTACATGTCCCAGGAGGCACTTTGCGAGAAAGTCCCCACATTGTAGACTGGTTCGTCTGGGAGATCATCTCTGAGTGGAGAATCTTTAGGCAATGGATGCTCTGCGAGGAAGTCCGCTTGAGCTTGCCCTTTGATTGCCTTTTGTGGTACATATCTAATATCAAATTGTGACAGAAGGATGGACCATTTTGCCAGTCGAGCATTGAGAGAACCTGCGTTTGTGACAAGGACCTTCAAGAGGTTGACCCTCGAGACCAGGTATACTGTGTTGGAAAGCAAGTAGTGACGCAGCTTTTGTACTGGCAAATATCACTGCAAGACATTCTTTTTCGACTGGAGAGTAGCGATGCTCTGCACCTACTAGCATGCGGCTGAGGTAATATAGAGCAGCTTCTTTTCTTTGATCATTTTCTTGCGCAAGCAGAGCTCCCAAAGAGTGATCAAGGGCTCTTGTGTACAAGATGAATGGTTTTCCAGTGGTAGGAGCAGCTAACACTGGAGGGTTTGTCAGGTATGACTTGATGTCTTGGAAAGCAACTTCACAGTCAGCATCCCAGACAAAGTTTACACCTTTTTTCATCAACAGGGAGAATGGACGACATTTCCCCGAAAGATTGGAGATGAACCGTCTTATGTAGGCCAATCTCCCTTGAAGCCCTTTGAGTTCTCTCAAGGTTCTTGGAGAGGGCATTTCTAGAATGGCTTTGACTTTTATAGGGTCAAGCTCTATTCCAGCTTTCCGAACTAAGAATCCGAGGAACTTACCCGATGAGACGCCGAAGAAGCATTTCAAAGGATTCATTCGCAGTTTGTGTTTGCGAAGACGGAGGAAGACATCTCGAAGGTCTTCGAGATGATCTTCTTTTCTTTTGCTTTTGACGGCGAGGTCATCAACGTAACATTCAACCGTCTTGTGCTGCATATCTTGGAATATTTTCATCATAGCCCTCTGATATGTGGCACCAGCATTTTTCAGACCAAATGGCATGACAGTGTAACAATACACGCCAAATGTGGTCCGAAAAGATGTATGTTTTTCATCTTCAGGATGCATCTTTATCTGATTGTAACCAAAGAAACCATCCATGAATGTCATTCGCTCGAATCCACAGGTATTATCGATCATTACCTCTGGTATGGGGAGCGGAAATTCATCTTTTGGGCATGTGCCATTCAGGTCTCTATAGTCAATACAGACCCTGATCTGCCCGTTTTTCTTTGTCACGGGGACAATGTTGGCCAACCATTCAGGATGTTGTTCCTCACAGATGAAGCCGACGCTTTTGGGTTTTTGAACTTCTTGTTCAATTTTATCCATCACATCTGGACGAAATCTTCTTTGGCCTTGCTTGATAGGCTTGATGTCTTCTTGATGATTGAGATTGTGAACTGCTATTTTGGGGTCTAAGCCATGCATTTCAGCGAAAGATCATGCAAAGCAATCAACGAACTCGCGAAGAAAGGCGATATACTCGGGTAACTCATCATCCTTTATATTCTTGCTTATGAATACAGGACGTGGGTTATCTGGTGTTCCCAAGTCTATCTTTTGAACAGGATCTTCTGTTGGAAGGTTTGAAGGTGGTTCCTCCACAATATTTTCAGAGGCTTCCAGCTTAACGAAACCTTCTGGGTTTCAAAGGCATTTCCAGACCAAGGTTTTGTTCCTTTCCACGGGTCTTCTTGATCGGTAATTTTCCCAAGGCTTGCTATGAGATGATCCCAATCGCCTGTTGAAACCGGGTCGAAGTAGGCTACTTCTTTTGGAGATGAAGGTTCTTCTGGGTCAGAAGACCACAAGTCTGTGCCATCGGACAACTCCTCTTCATTTTCAGAGAAATCGTGCCAATTGGATGAGCTTCCTGGATCTTTATTAGGTGACTCATTAAAGAGATATCCAGGGAGATCGATGTCTTCATGGACTTGAGATGTTGAGGCTTGGTCAGTATATTGACTTTTAAGCCTTTGTGTCAATTGTCTCAGGGGAGTGTCAGGATCATACCCTAACCCGTCTGAAGACTTTTCTACATAGCCGTAGAGTCTCCAATCTTCCAGCTGGCTTTTGGTCAAGACGGGCCCTAATGGCGTGAGAATACCGCGTCCTTCTCCCAAACCGACTGGGTTTTGAGCATCATAGCCCATTTTCTTCATAATAGATTGTGCCACAGAACTATATAAGGATAGTTGAGGCATACCTTTATTTTGGAAAGGTTCAAGCATAGAGTTTGATCAAGAAGCATCCGATCTATGGAAGAAGATCGGCTTTTCCTTTGCTGAAGTTGCTGGAACAACGAAGGAAGCTGACGTAGGATCTTCTATATCAGAAGTTGTCTCCATTGGAGTAAGAGTAGGCTGAACTTGCTGAGTGTCAGCTTCGCTTGACGATGTGTCGTCTTCTGGCTCTGAATCCGAGTCCATGTCTTGCATGATAGACACGAAAGAGACAACAAATTTGCCCCCAGGCTTTTACTTTGCCTTCTTCACTTTAGTTGTGATGACCAAAGGCTTTGAAGATTTGAGGGAGATGATGAAGGGAGTTTGAATGCTCTCTTCAGATTTACCGGATGATTTGTTTTCTTCCGGCGGTTGTTGAGGAGCCTTGCCTTTATCTTTCTGAAGATTTTCGGCAAAGGATGCTGTGTGCTTATCCTCTTCTTCTTTTTCACCTTCATACATCTGTGAGTCTGCAAAGTGGACTTCTTTACCTTTGAAGGGTTTTCTGTCCGCAAAGACTCGATGTATCATGCCGTCATCGCCAACAAACATGATGCATTGATGTAGAGTTGAAGGGACAACACCATTCTCGTGGATCCAAGGGCGTCCGAGAAGGATGTTGTAGCTTGAAGGGGTTTTTACTGCATACATAGTGACCTCAGAGATAAGATCACCGATCTGCAACTTGAACCTGATTTTTCCGATAGGCCTTTGAGTACTCCCATCGTATCCAAAGATAGATACAGATGTGTGGCTCAGCTTGCTGGGTGGGATGCCTAACTCTTCAAGAGCCGATGTGGAGATGAGGTTGAGTACAGAACCTGGGTCGATCTGAACTCTATGCATAGGCATTTCCTTGATATACCCTGTGAAGTACAGGGGTCGGTTGTGCCTGGTTTCACCAAGTAGGAGGTCGTCCTTTGTGAAGGCGATGGTTGCACTGGCTGCTTTTTTAACCGAGAGGCATTCAATGCATGATCCCTCAGTTTTCTTCTTTTCTCCTTTTGAGGAGGCTTCTGAGTTTTTGACCCGGTAATCCATTTGAATTTGGAGGACTTGCGGGGCATGTTTGTTGGCATCCTCATTCAGCTTTTGTAATTCTGAGATGAGATTATCACGAGTGTGCGGAGACATTCGTAATAAATCCAGGATGTGCAGACGTGCAGGTATGTGCTTGAAGTGTTCAATCAAGTCATACTTGAAAGCCTCCTTAGGGCCTGCATGTTCATCATTGTTGCCACTAGGGGCGCTTACAACATCTTTTCCCGAAGGATTTACATATGTAAAGGAAGAATGGTTGTAATTTTTGTGGTAGTCCCGGCCAGAGCGGGTGCCTCTACCAACTTCGAGAGCTTCTTGAGAAGGGTCTTCATTTGGAAGATTGTCTTCAGGATCAAGAGGCTGTCGTTTTTCATTTGCTGAGGATGTATCAGCAGCGGAGTTGCCATCCTCAGTGATTGTGTTGCACGGAGCATTTTCCGGGAACAAGTCCCGAACAGCATCCAGCAACCTTTCTTCTTCATTGACTAATTCATCATCCCAAGCATCAATAGCTGGGAATTCT
Source organism: Litsea cubeba (assembly GCA_012931725.1). Taxonomy (NCBI): domain Eukaryota; kingdom Viridiplantae; phylum Streptophyta; class Magnoliopsida; order Laurales; family Lauraceae; genus Litsea; species Litsea cubeba. The sequence goes on from CM022944.1 coordinate 83,630,093, forward strand.
TCAGTCAGGAAGGGTGTGAACCTTGAAGCCACAGTCTCAGGAGAAGAAACCTGACAGGGTGTCATCTCAGTGAAAGTCACGTGAGACGAGGTGGCTTCAGAAGATACATTGCTAGGCGTCGCCGGAGTGTAAGTGCTCTCATCAGACGATGCTTCGGAAGAGCCATAATCCCGAATTATCACATTACAGGAAGCTCTGACGGGAGACGTTGCCTGATCGGAGTCAGACTCATCCTCGGATGTAAGAGGATCGTCTATCCAGCAATTTTCTCCTTTTTCAGGAGTTAAGGGAGGATGTACCTGATGGTCTTCAGGGACTTCAGGCTCTGGATTGCGAGGAGGCTCGTTGACGCGGTCTTGCTCTTGTTCTAGAGCGAGACGCTGCAAGATCCTTGCATATTCTTCAAGATCAGGCACGGGAGCCAAATCTTCTTCTTCTTCATCTCTTTGTGGCTCAACATGATTGATTTCCACTGGAGTAATGAGAGGTGTTGGGTCAGCAGCATTTTCTTGTAAGCCTCTCGGTCTTCTTCATCATCAGACCAAGATCCTTGTGGCTGTAGAGGGTTAGACCAGATTACTGGCATAAGATGAGTCTCAGGAACCCATTCTTCATCGGAGAGGTATTCTCCTATTTCAAGGGACTCCTCCCACTCATCTGTGTAGTTGGATTCGAATCCATCATCGGTGTCACTGGACTCGTATCCATCAATGGAAAATCCAATTACCGAATTGCAAGAGTATGATGTCTCCTGCGTGGCTTCTTTGAATTGAGGTGGCATGAAATCATTGAGAGTGAATTTTCTTACCCCCTTTGAAGTCTCTGGAAGGGATGTTTTTGTTACCTCCAGTGAAGCGGTAGAGGAAGCCTCTGCCTTTTCTTTGACTTCTTGTTTTGGCTGGATCTTCTCTTGCCGTTTGAGCTTGAGGAGATGCTTCCTAGCCTGCCTTTGCTGCTGAGCTGTAGGCTTTGTTTTCATGACCTCCCAATTTTCATCTTCCAGGAGATCGGGATGTACCCATATGGGTTGTCCGTCTGGTGTGGGGTAAGGAACCAGTTCCTCGGATGCTTGGATTGAGTTTATCTCCTTGAAGGAAGTAGTGATCTTCTTCTTCGGTGATTTTGATGTTTGTCCACATGTCACCATGTTGATGGAGGCAGACCCATAGTTTTTGTCAAAAGTGATGACTCCGTTTTTCCACATCTCGTTTATTTTCTCCCTCACAACAAAGCATTGATTGAGAGGATGCGAGATCATCTGGTGGTATGGACAGTACCGAGGATCGTTGGTTTTGCCAACATCACCCGGTCTTTTGGGTTCAGGCAAGGTGAGCTTGCCGTTTGCCACAAGAGCTCCGAAGATTTCATCAACATCTTCATCAAACGGGTATTTCTTTCTTTGAAGGCATCTGAGAGTTCAAGTCTCTTACCCGCAGCTTTGTTTTCAGCTTTCTTTGGTGGCTGAGGAGCTGACTTGGTCTGCACATTGAGGACCTTTTTCTTCTTTGGTTTAGAGGTTGCAACGGCGGTTGGCTCTTTTCTTGATGATTTCTGACTATTGAGGTCTTTAATCACCATTTCAGCTTCCATGGAAGCTTCTAGGAGTTCTCCCAGGTTTTTTGATTTGTTGCCGATGATCATGGAGCGGATTCTGGCTCTCATGTTATTTCGGCAGATGTCGACTAGCGACGCTTGTGGCAATACATCAGAGCATTTGTATGCCATTGCTTTCCACTTGTGAATGAAGTCATATGTTGACTCATTCTCCCCCTATTTTAGGCTGCACAGCTGAGCCATAGTAGCGGGATGTTCCTGACCTTTGAAGTGAGTCAGGAAGCGTGTCTCTAGCATGGCCCAGTTTTGGATGGAGTCCTCCGGCAAAGTGGAGCACCAATCGAAGGCTGTACCTTTTAGGGTACTTGCAAAGAGGCGGATCTTGAGTGCATCTTGATCCGCGATAGCTCCAGTCAGGATCTTAAAGTGGATGACGTGCTGTCTGGCTGATCCTTTCCCCGTATATGTTTGGAGAGTAGGATGCTTGAATTTGGTGGGGAACGGGACCGAGTCCATCCATAAGGGATATGGTGGTATCCTCTTCTTTTGCTTTGGCGAGGATACTGTCTACGTCCTTTTTGGTAAGGGCGCGTGACTCATTTTCTTCTCCATTTACCTCATCGTCTTGATGATTCGGAGGAGGTTCATTGTTCGCCCGATTTTGGAAGGCGAGGAGAAGGTTTTCCATCAGAGTTTTAATCCTCTGTTGGCCTTGTTCCAACTGCTGGATGCTGGTGATCGCATCATCTATAGGTGGATTGCGGGGTGGTGGCTCAGAATTTGTAGCCAAGACGTTCATCCTTCGTGATTCGAACGAAGAAACTGTCCTGGTGACTGAGCTGGGGCTCATTCTTTTTGAAGAAGAGCTTGAGGAAGGATCACTCTGCCGTCCTTTGCTTGAAGGAGCAGGGGATTCTTCTGAATGTCTTCTTGTCCTGGAGACGCTGCGGGTCATCGGACGTCGGACATGGATTTTTGTTGCTGACTTTTGTCGCCTTCTGGTTTTTCCAACCATATGGACGGCAGCAACTTGGTTGGGTCTATCTTTTTCGACCCATTTGGGAGAGACTTGAAGTGTAGGAGGCTGGGTCCTTTGCTTTTCTAGTCTCTTTTGTCTATACGACGCGCGGCAGCGTATGCGACGAGCAATTTGAGCTTCGGTCAGCTCTGGCTGGGCTTTGACGATGAAGGATGTGCTCCTTTAGGCACAGCAGCCGAGCCTGTCTTCTTTGCAGCTGGGCAAGGATAGGATGCAAACCCTGTCCTTCGCCTGTTGCAGCGAAGCATTGAATTTTTGGAGTTCGGCCCCTGTAGAGATAAAGGGTCGAACTGCAGGTTTGTAGGCCTTAGCAGGTGCTTACAGAGGCCTTGTGATGCATGATCTGATTTTGGGCTTGTAGGAACAAGTCGGCTCATGCTGGGATGACTTGGAAGTCAGGTTGGAGATGGGTCTCTCCTCTTTCGTGTAAGCAAGAGGGTAGAACTGGTTCTCCTTGAGTGGGGCCAGGAATGCTGGCCTGTTAGATGTTTGGGACCTTCTTTGTTTTAGTGAAGGTCTTAGGGACCAAGTCTTGGGAGAGACCTGGTCGTTTGCTGGTCGAGGCTTCGTGGGGCTGCCACGGGCATCGGGCCTTCTGGTGCTCGCCTTTGGTGTCACGGTAGTGACACGTTGAGAGGCAAGTTTCTACTTCTTGGAGGGAGCAGTTTGTTCCTCGGGAAGTGGGAATGGTCCCAGCGTCCCAAAGACGATAGTCCGGGGAGTCGAGGTCGACCCGGAGTTCAGAGAGTTGCCGAGGGAGTTGATGCTTCGGCAGCTGATGGGGCGCTTGTAGATGCGCGCAGTTTGCTTATGTTGAAGCATGACTTGGTGCTTGCTCTCATCGAAAGTAATGGTAAGCGATGCTACCATTGTTAGTTTTTTTCGAAAAAATTTCTGAAACAAGACCACATCCATTAGTAATCACAAGAATATAATAATCATAAATGGGAAGTTCTATGGTTTTGTCTTTTCAAATTGCTCGAGGAAGATGACCCAAGCAGTATGAAGAAGGCAAAACGCCATAGAGGGTACAACTGTTCTGATCGCAGGTATGGTAAGCCCAGAATGAGCGTCCCAGTGACTGCTAGAAGCAATTGTGAACTTAAATTCGACTTACCGAGAAGCAGAGCTTGCTCGAGGTAAGAAGAATATAAAGTTGGAGTTATAAATGTGCCGGTCGCAATACAGTAGACCCTAAAAGGGCGTACTAGTACCGCTAGACACAAATGTTTTGAGACCGCATCCATGAGATGAGATTCTCTGTTTTGAAAGGTCAAGATTGGATTCATCAAAGAGAGCAGATGGTATTCCGATCTGAACACGGGCTCAGCGATTTCCGCGAGCGCCAGTGCTCAGAAAGAAATGAACTATAATTTCTCGGATCTGAATCCAAAAATGACGAGTTTTTTTTTTTGAAAGGCCAATATTGGGTTCATCAAAGAGAGCAAAAGGCACTCCAATCTGAACACGGGCTCAGCGATTTCCGCGAGCGCCAGTGCTCAGAAAGGAGAAGACTAAGATTTCTCCAATCTAAACCCAAAATGACGGAAGTTTTTTTTTTTTTGAAGAATTTTTTTTAAGAAGACTTTTTTTAAAAAAAATCTTTTTATTTAATTTTTTTTTTTAAAAAAATTTAAGATTTTTTTATTTTTTATTTTTTATTTTAGAATTTTTAATTTTTTTAAAAAAAATTATTTTTTAAAAAAACTTATTTTAAAAGACGAGAGAGTACACATAGGTCTCCTAACCCGGTCTTATGAAATCTTGATTGATAGAATTGCCCCCAGGTAAGGGTAGGATTACTTAATGAACCCGTTTGGAGGACCCTTGCCTAGAACAGTCAAGCTGTCCCACACTCTGGACAAGGCTTTTCTTGAATCAACCATGATCAAAGAACGCAGTTGGTTTAACCTTAGTGGTCTATGTCTTTTTTTTGTTTTTTTTTTATATTTATTTTTTTTTTACCTTTAATGAACTCATCGAAGAGAAACGATGGCCCAAAACCTTAGTCGAACAAGCTCAACATTTCTGCAAGCGCGATGAACGATAGGAACGGATCAAGGTTTCTTAATTTTGAATTCAAAATGAAAAATCTGATTTTATATATATATATATTTTTAGATCTTTAATGAACTCATCGAAGAGAAATGATGGCCCCAAACCTTAGTCGAACAGGCTCAACATTTCTGCAAGCGCGATGAACGATAGGAACGGATCAAGGTTTCTCAAATTTGAATTCAAAATGAAAAAATCTGATTTTTTTTATATATATATATTTTTTAGATCTTTAATGAACTCATCGAAGAGAAACGATGGCCCAAAACCTTAGTCGAACAGGCTCAACATTTCTGCAAGTGCGATGAACGATAGGAACGGATCAAGGTTTCTCAATTTTGAATCCAAAATGAGAAATCTAATTTTTTGTTTTTTTTTTTGAAAAGAGAAAAAGTGGAAATAAATTCAAAGAATTAGAAATTTTCAAAAAATCTCATCTCATTTTTTTTTAGATGCAGAATCCAACATGGCCACCAATCAACAAGTAGCCAAAGAATCAAGAAAAGAAGTATAAGCATAGAGCAATAGATATGATATGCAAATATTTCATTTCTAGCATCGTGTTCTCAAATGAACGGGTCCCACCGGGTGTGCCAGCTTGATGGACCGCGCTCCTGGCGCCTGGTCCTACCGAGGTCGGCGGACGTGGGAGTCCGTTGGGTCCGACCCTTTCGTAACCAGGGGGCAAGGGGCGTGCATCAACATTTCTTTTGGGTGGGTGTGCCAGATTTTCTATTTTACTTGGAATTGCAAGTGGTGATCCGAAGATCAACCTTCGCAAGTAAAAAGGAAATCAACTTCTTTCAAGTTTTCCATTGCACATATATTTAAGAAAAGAGACATTTTCTTGATTTGCCATGAAAGGCGATTTTTTTGGCATTTATAGCCGATTTTGGCGTTTATAGCCGATTTTTGGCGTTTATAGCCGATTTACAATTCTTATCAATAATGAAAGACAAGAGTTGTGATTTTTGTCTCTTTTAAAAAAAATACAAACTACAATGAAAAGCAAGAAAAGGAGGATCTAACTTCTCAGGAGATTGTGGGGGACCCGTTCAGATTGACGGTCGCAAGCCATATGTGGACTTCGCCATCATCCATGTTATAATTTGAGATACTATGGAGAGTTTTGATGAAGTGTCCAGCATGATTATGTGTTGGAATTACAGTCAACACATTGTCACAAACATTGCAAACAAGTGTGGTGAAGTACAACAACACAGCTATGAACCAACTGTTGTTGTGCTTATATCTTCACATCTAACATCTGGATTAAAAAGTGGTCAACATGACTTTTGTGCATCAGTGAGAGGACTTGATTTTTGGTTTTGGAATCGGGTTGATCTGACTTTAGGTTTTAAAGTAATGGCCCGGACAGCGGGACAACTCTATCTCTCTCAGGTTGCTGTTTTCCTTAACTAGTCAGCTTCAAGGTGTTTTTACTCTACCTTCCAGTCAATCTGGGTTAAATCTCAAAACATGAAAGTTGTAGCCCTCTGATATCTTTCATTTGGCTCAAGAATCATGTCATTTCAAGCTCAGAAGAGGAAGTTATGAATTTTTTAGTGGAGATATATTTTGCAGTTTTTCTGCACTGCGAGATTAATATATCTTCTGGGTAGGTTGCTATGGGTCCCATTATGTGCTGGATAGTAATAAGCAGATGGCCCATCATATTCATCTGACCCCAATGGTAAGTCAGCCTAGCCAAAACGAGAAATTTCATGTTGGGTTCTTTTGCTTGGCAAGAAAGCCAAAAAGATATTCCTCCTATCTTTTTGTTGTGAGCAATTTCCTCTATTGGCTAGAGATCCAATTTTTTAGGATTTGAAAATAAGAGAGATTTTGAGAGAAGGGTGATGGTGAGAAGAAGGTGCTGCTGGGGTTGCTGTGTTGCACGTTTCTACAGCAAGTGTGGACGAGAATGTGCTCATGAAGGTGATGATGATTCGTCCATAGATAAGTGTCTCTCTGTTTATGCTTTAAATTTCAATTTGTAAGGGATTGAGAGAGAGAGAGATTGTAGAGGGGAAGGGCTGTAAAAAGTTCTAAACTTTTATTCTGTAAAACATCAAGTGGGTGCTTGGTGTTGGGGATTTGGTGATCCTGTTTGTGGGTGCAGACATCTTGGAAAGGGAGTAGGTGCTTCCTAGATAGTGGGTGCTATCTGAAACTCAAGGGTTGGTTGCGACTAAATAGATTCAGACCTATTCCGGATCGGTGTTCGGATAGTCTTTGAATCGTGGACGTAGCCTTTTGGTGAACCACGTTAAATCTGTTGTCCTTGTGTGTGATTTGATCTTTTGTTATTGAAATTGGACCTGGTTTTTAAGAAATCACTGATTCACCCCCCCCCCTCTCAGTGATCGCGATATCCAACAATTGGTATCAGAGCCAAGTTCCCTTGATAAGCTTAACACGCTGAGGGTGATCTCTTGTCAAATCACATGGCATCTAATACAGGGAATATGAAAGCACCTTTGTTTGATGGTTCTAATTACTCCTTCTGGAAGATCAGAATGCAGGCCTTCATCAAATCACTTGGCTATGATGTCTGGGAGGCTGTCAGAGTCGGTTACAATGCTGCCATCGTACCCATTGATGCTGCAACGAAGAAGTTAGCAGACAATGACTCCAAGGCGCAGAATGCACTCTTTAGTGGCCTTGTGGACAGCGAGCTGGTCAAAGTTATTGCATGCAAAACAGCCAAGGGAATATGGGACAAGTTGCAAAGTATTCATGAAGGTGATGAGAAGATTAAAGAGGCAAAGTTGCAAACTCATCGCTCTCAATTCGAGTCTCTTCGCATGGAGGAAAGCGAGAATGTTGACTCTTACTTGCAACGAGTGAATGAAGTCACGAATGACATTCGTGGACTAGGGGAGGAGATTAAGGAACCAGTCATCGTCAAAAAGGTTCTAAGATCTCTTATTTCCCGGTTTGATTCCAAAGTCTCTGCCATTGAAGAAGCTAAGGATCTAAATGCTTTCACCATGGATGAATTGCATGGTTCACTCACTACCTACAAGATGCGCATAGGCAAGACATCCTCATCTGATAGAGAAGCGGCCTTCAAAGCTCAGAAAAAGGGGAAAGAGATTGCTGGTCATGATGCTGATACTAAGGATGATGAGCTTGAGGCTCAACTTGTTAGAAAGCTGAAGAAAGGAAGCAATGGAAAGTACAAAGGGAAGCTACCCTTTAAATGCTTCAATTGTGGAGGTGTTGGTCACTTTGCTGCGAAGTGTCCGCTGAAAGAAGACAATGATAATGACTCTTATGCTGATAAGAGTAAAGGGAAGAAAAATTTCAGAAAAAGGGGCAAAGCAAAAAACTTTGTAAGTCAACAAGATGACAGCACGTCTGAAACTTCAGACGATGATGGATCAGCTGAAGCTCTCTTCATGGTTACTGTTGAAGAAGAAGAGGAGCAAGAGCTGGAAGAGGAAGAGAAGGCTGAGATCAATCTTGAAGAAGAACTCATTGCTGCACTTGAGGAGCTTAGCATGGAACGTAAAACAAGTAAGAAAAATCTGAAACTTCTTCATGAATCTGAAAGTTCAGTTATTGCTTTGAAAACTCAAGTTGAAGAATATAAAAGAATGGTGGAAGTCCTTGAAAATCAAATAAGTATCAAAAAGGAAGAGGCTATGAAACTTGAAACTAAAATCGCTAGAGCAAAGGCTGAAAACTTGGAAAGTAGCCAAAAACTCAAAGCGCTCCAAGCGATTGAAGGGACAATGAAACTCAATGAAATTCTGAAAGTTCAAAAGCCCTTCCACAATAAATTTGGTATTGGATTTGAGACCGGAGAGTCCTCTAAGGCTGCACCTTCTTTGTTTATGAAACAAAGTGCTATACCTCTCAAGGCTACAAAGATTCAAATTCAGCCTAGTATTGAGATGGTCAATAAGAAAAGGTTTGTGGAGTTTAACCAGCCACCTAAGAAAGGAAGAATGTTCAGATTCTATGGTTATTGCTTTCATTGTAATAGATATGGAGATAAAAGAGCTGATTGTAGATTCTATGTTAGAAACAGTCCATTAGTGACTAGGAACCCTTTCTCAATCCTAAACGGCCACAAAATTGAGTGCCATAAGTGTTATAATTATGGACACTTGGCTAGGGATTGTAGGTTGCCTACTGCTAACCAATTTCAGGTTGAAAAGAAATCCAAGTTAGTCAAGGCTTGGAGGGCAAAGAAAAGTGCAGAAAATTTCAAGGAATCGCTCATTGTGCAAATGGCATTCAATGCACAAAAGAAGGCAGCACCATGGGTCCTTGATAGTGGCTGTTCAAGCCATATGACAGGTGATAAGGATAAATTCATCAAATTACAGCACTATGAAGGCGGATCAGTGAAGTTTGGTAACAATGATGGTGCCAAAATCTGCGGAAAAGGTGTTGTTCAGCTAATGGCAAACAAGATCAGATCAGAAGAAGTCTTATATGTGTCTGGACTGAGACACAACTTGCTAAGTGTGAACAAGATCTGTGACAAGGGCCACGAAGTTGTCTTCACAAAGAATGAGTTTGCTATCAAGAAGTGTAGCAACGGCAAAATAGTGGCTACTGGATCTAGGACTGCTGGAAATCTCTATACATTGTCAGATGGAGCTGAAAAGACTTGCTTGATGAGTCGGACAGAGGAAAGTTGGTTGTGGCACAAACGCCTCGGGCATCTAAGCTTTGATAACATGTCAAAGATTTGCAATTCAAAGGCTGTAAGAGGTATGTCTACAGTTGAAAAGCCTTCCAACCCCATTTGCGACTCTTGCCAAAAGGGAAAGCAAACGAGGGTAATGTTCAAGTCAAAGGAGCATCATTCAAAGAAACCTCTTGAGCTAGTGCACATTGATCTCTGTGGACCGATGCGAACTCAAAGCACCAATGGAGATAAGTATTTCATGTTATGCATTGATGATTATACTCGTATGACATGGGTATTGTTTCTTAAGCATAAACATCAAGCACTTGATCGTTTTAAAGTGTTTAAAGCACAAGTTGAAAATCTAATTGAAAAACGTATCAAGATTTTAAGGTCTGATCGTGGAGGCGAGTTCACATCTGAAGAGTTCACTAAGTATTGTGAACACCAAGGCATTCAAAGACAATACTCAGCCCCTAGAACTCCACAGCAAAATGGAGTTGTGGAACGGAAAAATCGCACCGTGCAAGAGATGGCTCGCACAATGCTAACTGAAAGCAAGCTGGCTGACAAATATTAGAAGGAGCAATTCATACGGCTGTATACATTCAGAATCGATGCTTGATCAGGCCACATGAAGACAAAACTCCCTATGAGCTATGGTTTGGGAGAAAAGCAACAGTCAAGCACTTCAGAGTCTTCGGTAGCAAGTGTTATATCAAGCGGCTCGAACAAAATCCGGGCAAATTCGAAGAAAGAGCTGATGAACGTATATTTCTGGGTTACTCCTCCTCTAGTAAGGCTTACCGGTGTCTTAACAAAAGGACCAGAAAGATCATAGAAAGTGCTGATGTTAGAATTGCTGAACATCATGAATCCATGCCTATTTCTAGTGAAGGAAGCACAATTTATGAAAACCTCTCTGAATCAGAGAATGAAAGGTCTGAATCCAATGCATCAAGGGACGGTTCAGAAGTCGCCTCTCCTATTAAACATAGGACTTGGGTAGAGCAACACCCTAAGGATCAAATCATTGGAGATCCTAAGGTCGGTGTTCAAACTAGACAAAGTGTAGTTAGTAATTATTCACTTGTGTCCACCATTGAACCCAAGACTGTAGCTGAAGCCAGTCTCGATGAAAGTTGGTTGAAAGCTATGCATGAGGAGTTGGAGCAAATTGAGAAGAACTCCACATGGGAACTAGTTCCTAGACCTACTGATAAGAATGTTATTGGTACTAAATGGGTCTTTCAGAATAAGCTAAATGAAGATGGTCAGGTCATAAGAAACAAAGCAAGGTTGGTTTGTAAAGGCTATGCTCAAGTTGAAGTCATAGATTTTGAAGAGACCTTTGCACCGGTGGCTCGTCTGGAAGCCATTCGTATGTTTCTTGCATTAGCTGCATACAAAACCTTCAAGGTATTTCAGATGGACGTAAAGTCAGCTTTCTTGAATGGATTACTTGAAGAAGAGGTCTACATTGAGCAACCTGATGGTTTTTTCATTAGCAAAAATTCAGACCTAGTGTGCAAGTTGAAAAAGGCTCTTTATGGACTGAAACAAGCGCCAAGGGCGTGGTATGCAAGGCTGGACCTCTATCTCCGCAAGATCAGGCTTTGGAAAAGGACTGGTTGATAGCAATCTTTATGTCAAAACAGAGTTAAGCAAACAGCTGGTTGTTATTGTTTATGTCGATGACATAATCTTTGGCGGAAATGATGAAGAATTGTGCAGGAATTTTGCTGAAGAGATGAAGAAAGAATTTGAGATGTCAATGCTTGGAGAACTGAAGTTCTTTCTTGGTTTGTAAGTTCAGCAGCTGAAACATGGTATCTTCATATCACAGATGAAGTACATCAAGGAAATGCTGAAGCGTTTTAACATGGAAGACAGCAAGCCAGTGAGCACACCAATGTCAACGAACACAAAGCTAAGCAAAGATGATAAGGTTTCGTCCGTTGATCACACCACCTATCGTTCTATGATAGGAAGCTTGCTTTACTTGACTGCTACAAGACCGGATCTTCTACAAGCAGTATGTATGGTGGCTCGATTTCAAGCATCACCAACTGAGACGCACCTTAGCAGTAGTAAAAAGGATCTTTCGATATCTGAAAGGTACTATGGAGCTTGGTATCTGGTATCCCAAAGGCAAATCCTTCACTCTTGTTGCATACTCTGACCGATTGGGCTGGATGTATAGATGATCGCAAGAGTACAAGCGGTGGTGCATTCTATCTCGGTGAAAGGTTGGTGGCATGGCACAGTAAGAAGCAAGATTCAGTATCTCTTTCGACAGCGGAAGCAGAATATATTGCAGCGGCAACTTTTGTACGCAAGTGCTGTGGATGCGGCAAATGCTCTCTGATCTAGGAGTTCAGACAACTGATCCTACGCCGATCCTATGTGACAACACGAGTGCAATTCACATCTCTAAGAATCCTGTTCAGCACTCTCGAACGAAGCATGTTGCAATCCGCTATCACTTTCTCAAAGAAAAGGTTACTGCTGGAGTGGTAAAGTTGGAATACGTTCCAACCACTGAGCAAGTGGCTGATATCTTCACAAAGCCACTCCCAAAGGAAGTCTTCGATTATCTTCGCAAGAAATTGGGAGTTACTCACTCTCCAAAGACTTAGAAGACCTTCAAGGAAGAGGGAGGAGGCACTCATGCTTATTTTATTTGCTTCCCTGAACAGTCCCTTTGGATTTGTTGTCAAAGGGGGAGAGAATGTGCAGAACAAGACTCTGAAACCGTCATCAGTGTTTCATTTCGGCCAGAGACTATGAGAATTAGCATGATGACAGGGGGAGTCTATGATATTGATTATTGAGGAGCTGTCAATATGATGGTAACTGATAGAAGAGCAGCGCTGACATAAGAAGATCAGAAACTTGTTTGCAAGTAACATGAAGATCAACATGTTCCATGTGTTGCCAACAATTCCAAAGGGGGAGATTGTTATAATTTGAGATACTGTGGAGAGTTTTGATGAAGTGTCCAGCATGATTATGTGTTGGAATTACTGTCAACACATTGTCACAAACATTACAAACAAGTGTGGTGAAGTACAACAACACAGCTATGAACCAACTGTTGTTGTGCTTATATCTTCACATCTAACATCTGGATTAAAAAGTGGTCAACATCTCTTTTGTGCATCAGTGAGAGGACTTGATTTTTGGTTTTGGAATCAGGTTGATCTGACTTTAGGTTTTAAAGTTATGGCCCGGACAGTGGGACAACTCTATCTCTCTCAGGTTGCTGTTTTCCTTAACCAGTCAGCTTCAAGGTGTTTTTACTCTACCTTCCAGTCAATGTGGGTTACATCTCAAAACATGAAAGTTGTAGCCCTCTGATATATCCTTCATTTGGCTCAAGAATCATGTCATTTCCAGTTCAGAAGAGGAAGTTATGAATTTTTTAGTGGAGATATATTTTGCAGTTTTTCTGCACTACGAGATTAATATATCTTCTGGGTAGGTTGTTGTGGGTCCCATTATGTGCTGGATAGTAATAAGCAGATGGCCCATCATGTTCATCTGACCCAAATGGTAAGTCAGCCTAGCCAAAATGAGAAATTTCATGTTGGGTTCTTTTGCTTGGCAAGAAAGCCAAAAAGATATTCCTCCTATCTTTTTGTTGTGAGCAATTTCCTCTATTGGCTAGAGATCCAATTTTTTAGGATCTGAAAATAAGAGAGATTTTGAGAGAAGGGTGATGGTGAGAAGAAGGTGCTGCTGGGGTTGCTGTGTTGCACGTTTCTACAGCAAGTGTGGACGAGAATGTGCTCATGAAGATGATGATGATTCGTCCATAGATAAGTGTCTCTCTGTTTATGCTTTAAATTTCAATTTGTAAGGGATTAAGAGAGAGAGATTTTAGAGGGGAGGGCTGTAAAAAGTTCTAAACTTTTATTCTGTAAAACATCAGGTGGGTGCTTGGTGTTGGGGATTTGGTGATCCTGTCTGTGGGTGCAGACATCTTGGAAAGGGAGTAGGTGCTTCCTAGATAGTGGGTGCTATCTGAAACTCAAGGGTTGGTGCTCTTTGTTGTTGGTGCGACTAAATAGATTCAGACCTATTCCGGATCGGTGTTCGGACAGTCTTTAAACCGTGGACGTAGCCTTTTGGTGAACCACGTTAAATCTGTTGTCCTTGTGTGTGATTTGATCTTTTGTTGTTGAAATTGGACCTGGTTTTTAAGAAATCACTGATTCACCCCCCCCCCCCTCTCAGTGATCGCGATATCCAACAATCCATGCAGATGAGAACAGACGATGCTATTGATTCACTTGGCTTGGCTATAACCTCAGGTTTTTAGAGAACAAAGACCAAAGGGAGGTCCTATGTCCAATAAAAAACCGAGTAGACGGGCTGAAAAGCCATGTCGAAGCCATTGGAGGCAGAAGGAGAAGACAAGGACCTTGGGGGGGGGGTACCCCCCAAGGGACTTTTGTCACCTTGTAGCGGTGGTCGGTGTAGGATTTACGCAGAGTTTTCTCTCTTAGATTTCTGACGCCTTTTTCTGTCTGAGTTTTCGAATTTTCTGCAGTCTGTTGTCTGTGTGTTTGTGATTGTTTTTTTCTTCTTGGAGAGCTCTCCTATTTATAGGCTTTTAGGTAGCCATTTAGGAGGGTTTATGAGCCTTAATTGTCATAAAGCTACATAAAGGGAGGAGTTACAAGATTGAATTCTTTATTTTGTAACTCCTTTTTCTTGGCTTCTGATTGGCCAGAGGAGATTGAGGGCATTTAATCGCCTTTAATCACCATGATGGGTGGAGTTTCATGGGTTAAATGCCATGAGTCTCTTGACTTGTAACTCCCGGATGCTTGCTTCTGATTGGCCCGTCCAAAGAAATGGACTAATGACTGTAATAAAGCTAGTCAATTAATCGCATTAAGTGGTCGCCGAGCAGTTGAAGAGTCACGGGCCGTGCCGCGTCTTTTGGGATTCTTCTGGCGATGATCATTGATGGATCTTCATGTAGATCGACATCGGATGACCATGTAACTTCTGGTGTTAGTTGCCAACAGCGGGTCGGTACCATCTGTCCTGTCGATTTCTCGATCGGTCGGGTAGAAAGCACACTTTTTTTTGGTTGACCGGGTGGCAATCAATGTTGTTTTTGATACTCTTGATGATTAACCCATGTTTTTGACGGATGTCAGAGGATTTGGTGTCTCAAAAGTATGAATTTTAAAAAATACCAGAGGCCGGACGCTTCGAATCTCGAAAAAATGGCGAAAACCGGGGTTTCCAGGGCCTTCCCGGTGATCCCGGGCTCCAAGGTCACCGGCGACCCTGGGCCAAGGTCGCAGGGGCCTGCGACCCTGGGGGGTTTTTCCCCCTTTTGTCCCGTTTTGTGTCCGTTTTTGCTGTTTTTTAATTCTTTTTTTATTCTGTATTTTTCCTTGACTTTTTTGATCATTTATTGGCCTGATTTCCCCGTAGAAAACCTGATGAGAATCTTTGCATTTTATTTTGCAAATTTTCCAATTTTCTGAGAAAGCCGAAGACTTTGTCGCACAAAGCTGCCGATTTTCCGTCAGAAGCTGAAACTTGGTCAAACGATGTTGGAATGACCTGAAATTTGGGGTGAAGCCTGCTGAGCAATAAATAAGACCAACCATAGGCTTTTGTTTGAGTTTTGAAGCCGTTTGGGGTCCTATCACCAGTAGACTTGCTTTTGTCTCGATGAAGACGTCGCGGTTTGATGTGCGGTCAACCGATGTCCGATTGACTTGAAATTTGACAGGGAACCTATTGGAGTCATTTTAAGATGATCCATAGGCTCTATCTTGGAAACCATGGTCCCAGAGAGCTTCGCCGCCGAGAGGCCTGATTTGGCTTCCGAGCGTCAAACTATGGTCAAATGTTGTCGAAATGACCTGAAATTTGACGTGTAGCCCTTTGTAAGCATTTTGAAGCCGTCCATGTGCTCTATCTGATGAGTGATGGCCTCGGTGGTTCTCGCCGCCAAGAGGCTTGATTTAGCTGTTTGAGGGTTGATGTAGGGTCAAACGTTGTCGGTTTGACTCGGAACTTGACGTGGAGCCTTTTGGATGTATTTTGAGACCATCCATCGGCTCCGATCGAAGATTTGGTGTCTCTGATGCTTTCGCCGCCAGGAGCTCCTTTTCAGTTGCCGGAGAAGCGAAGTTAGGCCAAACGATTTTGAAATGGCCCGAAACTTCTTGTGTACTCCTCTTTTGGCTGTCTTGAAGGATCTTGCAGTTTTTGTTTGGTTCTGACAAGATTTGATTTTTTGTAAGTAGCATTGCCTATTTATGGCGGGTTGCGACTTCATGTAGCTCTTTGGATCTTGAAGGGGAAAAGTGACATTTTTGGTGTCAACAGAAATCTTCGGGGCTCTTGTGGCAAACGGCAAGCTCACCTTGCCTGAACCAAAAAGACCGAGTGATGTTGGCAAAACCAATGATCCTCGGTACTGTCCATACGACCAGATGATCTCGCATCCTCTCAATCAATGCTTCGTTGTGAGAGAGAAAATACACGAGATGTGGAAGAATGGAGTCATCACCTTTGACAAAAACTATGGGTCTGCCTCCGTCAACATGGTGACATGAGGACAAACATCAAAATCACCGAAGAAGAAGATCACTACTTCCTTCAAGGTGATAAACTCAATCCAAGCGTCCGAGGAACTGGTTCCTTACCCGACACCAGACGGACAACCCATATGGGTACATCACGATCTCCTGGAAGATGAAAATTGGGAGGTCGTGAAAACAAAACCTACAGCTCAACAGCGAATGGCTGGCTAGGAAACATCTCCTCATGCTCAAACGGCAAGAGAAGACCCAGCCAAAACAAGAAGTCCAAGAAAAGGCAGAGGCTTCCTCTACCGCTTCACTGGAGACAACAAAAACATCCCTTCCAGAGACTTCAAAGGGGGTAAGAAAATTCACTCTCAATGATTTCATGCCACCCCAATTCAAAGAAGCCACGGAGGAGGCATCATACTCTTGCAATTCGGTAGTTGGATTCTCCATTGATGGATACGAGTCCAGCGACACCGATGATGGATTCGAATCCAACTACACAGACGAGTGGGAGGAGTCCCTTGAAACAGGAGAATATCTCTCCGATGAAGAATGGGTTCCTGAGACTCATCTTATGCCAGTAATCTGGTATAACCCCCTATAGCCACAAGGATCCTGGTCTGATGATGAAGAAGATCAAGAGGCTCTACAAGAAAATGCTGCTGACCCAGCACCTCTCATTGCTCCAGTGGAAATCAACCATGTTGAGCCACAAAGAGCTGATGAAGAAGAAGATTTGGCTCCCATGCCTGATCTTAAAGAATATGCAAGGATCTTGCAGCATCTCGCTCTAGAACAAGAGCAGGACTGCGTCAACAAGCTTCCTCGCAATCTAAAGCCTGAAGTCCATGAAGACCATCAGGTACATCCTCCCTTAACTCCTGAAAATGGAGAAAATTGCTGGATAGACGATCCTCTTACATCCGAGGATGAGTCTGACTCCGATCAGGCAACGTCTCCTATCTGAGCTTCCTGTAATGTGATAATTCGGGATTATAGCTCTTCCGAAGCATCGTCTGAGGAGATCACTTATACTCCGGCGACGCCTAGCAATGTATCTTCTGGAGCCACCTCGTCTCACGTGACTTTCACTGAGACGACACCCTCTCAGGTTTCTTCTCCTGAGACTGTGACTTCAAAGTTCACACCCTTCCTAACTGAAGAATTCCCAGCTATTGATGCTTGGGACGATGAATTGGTCAACGAAGAAGAAAGGTTGCTGGATGTTGTTCAGGACTTATTCCCGGAAAATGCTCTGTGCAACACAATCACTGAGGATGGCAACTCTGCTACAGATACATCCTCAGTAAATGAAAAAGGACAGCCTGTTGATCCTGAAGACAATCTTCCAAACGAAGACCCTTCTCAAGAAGCTCTCGAAGTTGGTAAAGGCACCCGCTCTGGCCGGGACTACCACAAAAATTACAACCAATCTTCCTTTACATATGTAAATCCTTTGGGAAAAGATGTTGTAAGCACCCTTAGTGGCAACAATGATGAACATGTAGGCCCTAAGGAGGCTTTCAAGTATGACTTGATTGAACACTTCAAGCACATACCTGCACGTCTACACATCCTAGATTTATTGCGATTGTCTCCTCACACTTGTGATAATCTCAATTCAGAATTACAAAAGCTGAATGAGGATGTCGACAAACATGCCCCGCAAGTCCTCCAAATTGAAATGGATTATCGGGTCAAAAAATCAGAAGCTTCCTCGAAGGGAGAAAAGAAGAAAACTGAGGGATCATGCATTGAATGCCTCTCGGTTAAAAAAGCAGCCAGTGCAACCATCGTCTTCACAAAGGACGACCTCCTACTTGGCGAAACCAGGCACAACCGACCCCTGTACTTCACAAGGTACATCAAGGAAATGCCTATGCACAGAGTTTAGATCGACCCAGGTTCTGCACTCAACCTCATCTCCACATCGGCTCTCGAAGAATTGGGCATCCCACCCAGTAAACAGAGCCACACATCTGTATCTATCCTTGGATACGATGGGAGTACTCAAAGGCGTATTGGCAAAATCAGGTTCAAGTTGCAGATCGGTGATCTTATCTCTGAGGTCACAGTGTATGCAATAAAAACCCCTTCATGCTACAACATCCTTCTCGGACGCCCTTGGATCCACGCGAATGGTGTTGTCCCTTCGACTTTACATCAAGCATCAAGTTTGTTGGCGACAACGGCATGATACATCAAGTCTTTGTGAACAGAATGTTGGATACCGCGATCACTGAGAGGGGGGGGGTGAATCAGTGATTTCTAAAAACAGGTCCAATTCAACAACAAAACAAGTCAAATCACACAATCACACCAGATTTAACGTGGTTCACCGAAAGGCTACGTCCACGGTTCAAAGACTGTCCGAACACCAATCCGGGACAGATCTGAATCTTATTTAGTCGCACCAACGACAAAGAGCACCAACCCTTAGTTTTAGATAGCACCAACTATCTAGGAAGCACCGACTCCCTTTACAATTTATCTGCACCCACAGATAGGATCACCAAACCCCATACACCAAGCACCAACTTGATGTGAAAACAGAATGGAAGATAAACTCTGTCTACAGCCCTTCCCCTCTACAATTCTCTCTCTCTCAATCCCTTACAAATTGAAATCTAAAGCATAAAAGAGAGACACTTAACTCATGGACGAATCACCATCTTCTAGAGCATAATCTCGTCCACAATTGCTGTAGAAAACGTCTGATAATGCAGCAACACTGTTGACACCAAAAATGTCACTTTGCCTTTTCAAGATCCAAAGAGCTACATGAAGTCGCAACCTGCCATAAAAAGGTAATGCTACTTCACAAAAAATCAAATCTTGTCAGAATCAAACAAAAACTGCAAGATTCTTCCAGACAGCCAAAAGAGGAGTACACAAAGAAGTTTCAAGCACACTCAAGATCAATTTGGGACCTAACTTTCGCTTCATACCGACAAGCCAAATCAAGCCTCTCGGTGGTAAAGCTCTCCGGGACCATGGTTTCCAAGACAGAGACCTATGGATCATCTTAAAATGACTCCAATAGGTTCCCTGTCAAATTTCAAGTCAATCGGACATCGGTTGACCGCACATCAAACCGCGACATCTTCATCGCGATAAAAAGCAAGTCTCAGGTGATAGGACCCCAAACGGCTTCAAACTCAAACAAAAGCCTATGGTTGGTCTTATTTATTGCTCAGAGGCTTCACACCAAATTTCAGGTCATTCCGACATCGTTTGACCCAGTTTCAGCTTCTGACGGGAAATCGGCAGTCTGCGCGACAAAGTCTTCGGCTTTCTCAGGAAAATTGGAAACTTTGCAAAATAAAATGCAAGGATTCTCATCAGGTTTCTACAGGGAAATCAGGCCAATAATGATCAAAATGTCAAAGAAAATACAGAAGAAAAAAGAATAAAAAAAGCAAAAACGGACCAAAACGGGACCAAAAGGGGGAAAACCCCCCAGGGTGAGACTGACCCGCCAGGGCGCAGGCCCCTGCGACCCTGCCAGGTGAGGCCTGCGACCTGGCCAGGTGCCGGGACCATGGACCCGGGTCCCGGGAAGCCCCGGAAACCCCGGTTTTCACCTTTTTTTCGCGATTCGAAGCGTCCAGCCTCTGGTATTTCCAAAATTCATCTTTTGAGACACCAATCCTCTGAATCCGTCCAAAACACGGGTAATCATCAAGAGTATCAAAACAATTGATCGCCACCCGGTCAACCAAAAAAAGTGTGCTTTCCACCCGACCGATCGAGAAATCGACAGGACAGATGGCACCGACCCGCTGTTGGCAACAAACACCTAAAGTTACATGGTCATCGATGTCGATCTACATGAAGATCCATCGATGATCATCACAGAAGAATTCCAAAAGACGGGCACGGCCCGCGACTCTTCACTGCTCGGCGACCACTTAATGCGATTAATTGACTAGCTTTATTACAGTCATTAATCCATTTCCTTGGACGGCCCAATCAGAAGCAAGCATTGGGAGTTACAAGTCAAGAGATTCATGGCATTTAACCCATGAAACTCCTCCCATCATGGCGATTAAAGGCGATTAAATGCCCTCAATCTCCTCCGGCCAATCAGAAGCCAAGAAAAAAGAGTTACAAAATAAAAATTCAATTTTGTAACTCCTCCCTTATGTGCTTATGACAATTAAAAGCTCCATAACCTCCTAAATGGCTACCAAAAGCCTATAAATAGGAGAGCATCTCCAAAGAATCAGATCGGAAAAACAGCAGACAGACACACAGACAGAGAGAAGCACAGAAATCTCAGAGAAAGGAAAAAGAGAGAAAACTCTGCGAAGTTCTACACCGGCCACCGCACAAGGTGACAAAAGTCCCTTGGGGGGCACCCCCCCAAGGTCCTTGCCTTCTCCTCTGCCTCCAATGGCTTAGAATGGCTTTTCAGCCCGTCTACTCGGTTTTTTATTGGACATAGGACCTCCTTTGGTCTTTGTCTTCTAAAAACCCGAGGTTATAGCCAAGCCAAGCGAATCAATAGCATCCTCTGTTCTCATCTGCATGGATGATGGCGAAGCCACATATGGCTTGGACCGTCAATCTAACGGTCCCCCACAATCTCCTGAGAAGTTAGACCTCCTTTTCTTGCTTTTCATTGTAGTTTGTATTTTTTTAAAAGAGACAAAAATCACAATCTTGTCTTTCATTATTGATAAGGATTGTAAATCGGTATAAACGGCTATAAACGCAAAACGGCTATAAACCAAAATCGGCTATAAATGCCAAAAAAATCGCCTTTCACGGCAAATCAAGAAAATGTCTCTTTTCTTAAATATATGTGCAATGGAAAACTTGAAAAAGTTGATTTCCTTTTTACTTGCGAAGGTTGATCTCCGGATCACCACTTGAATTCCAAGTAAAATAGAAAATCTGCACACCCACAAAAAAGAAATGTTGATGCACGCCCCTGCCCCCCGGTTACGAAAGGGTCGGACCCAGACTCCCACGTCCGCCGACCTCGGTAGAACCAGCAGGAGCGCGTCCATCAAGCTGGCACACCCGGTGGGACTCGTTTATTTGAGAACACGATGTAGAAATGAAATATTTGCATATCATATATTTTGCTCTATGCTTATATTCTTTTCTTGATTCCTTGGCTACTTTTAATTGGTGGCCTATGTTGATTCGCAAAAAAAATGAGATGAGATTTTTTGTTTGGAAATTTCTAATTCTTTGAATTTATTTCCATTCTTTCTCTTTTCAAAAAAAAAAAATTAAAAAAAAAAACAAAAAAAAATCAGATTTCTCAATTTGGATTCAAAATTGAGAAACCTTGATCCTTCCTATCGTTCATCGGCTTGCAGAAATGTTGAGCCTGTTCGACTAAGGTTTTGGGCCATGGTTTCTCTTCGATGAGTTCATTAAAAAAAAAAAATATATAAAAAAAAAATTTAGATTTTCAATTTGGATTCAAAATTGAGAAACCTTGATCCTTTCCTATCGTTCATCGGCTTGCAGAAATGTTGAGCCTGTTCGACTAAGGTTTTGGGCCATGTTTCTCTTCGATGAGTTCATTAGAAAAATAAAAAAAAAAAAAATAAAAAAAAATAGATTTTCAATTTGGATTCAAAATTGAGAAACCTTGATCCTGTTCCTATCGTTCATCGTCGCTTGCAGAAATGCTTGAGCACTGTTCGACTAAGGTTTTGGGCCATGGTTTCTCTTCGATGAGATTCAATAAAATCAAAAATAAAACTAAAAAATAAATATAAAAAAAAAAAAAGACATAGACCACTAAGGTTAAACCAACTGTGTTCTTTGATCATGGTTGATTCAAGAAAAGCCTTGTCCAGAGTGTGGAGACAGCTTACTTGTTCTAGGCAAGGGTCCTCCAAACGGGTTCATTAAGTAATCCTACCCTTACCTGGGGGCAATTCTATCAATCAAGTTTCATAAGACCGGGTTAGGAGGCCTATGTGTACTCTCTCGTCTTTTAAATAAAAAAAAAAAAAAATTAAATAAAAAAAAAAAATAAAATAAAAAAAAAAAAAAATAAAAATTTCAAAAAAAAACTTAAAAAAAAAAATAAAAAAAAAATAAAATAAAAAAAAAGTTTTTTTAAAAAAAAAATCTTGAAAAAAAATCTTCAAAAAAGAAAACTTCCGTCATTTTGGGTTTAGATTGGAGAAATTTTGGTCTCCTCCTTTCTGAGCACTGGCGCTTGCGGAAATCACTGAGCCGTGTTCAGATTGGAGTGCCTTTTGCTCTCTTTGATGAACCCGATATTGGCCTTTCAAAAAAAAAAAACTCGTCAATTTTTTATTCAGATCCGACAAATTATGGTTCATTTTCTTCTGAGTACTGGCGCTCGCGGAAATCGCAGTGACCGTATTTAGATCGGAATACCATCTGCTCTCTTTGATGAATCCAATCTTGACCTTTCAAAACAGAAAATCTCATCTCATGGATGCGGTCTCAAAACATTTGTGTCTAACGGTACTAGTATGCCCTTTCAAGGTCTACTGTATTGCGATCGGCATATTTGTAACTCCAACTTTATATTCTTCTTACCTCGAGCAAGCTCTGCTTCTCGATAAGTCGAATTTAAGTTCACAATTGCTTCTAGCAGTCACTGGGACGCTCATTCTGGGCTTACCATACCTGCGATCTAAACAATTGTACCCTCTATGGCTTTCTGCCTTCTTCATACTGCTTGGGTCATCTTCCTCGAGCAATTTGAAAAGACAAAACCATAGAACTTCCCATTTATGATCATTATATTCTTGTGATTACTAATGGATGTGGTCTTATTACAAGAAACTTTTCAAAAACTAACAATGGAAGCTTCACTAACCATTACCTTTGACGAGAACGAGCACCAACTTATGCTTCAACAGAAGCAAACTACGCGCACCTACAAGCACCCCATCAGCTGCCGAAGCATCAACTCCCTCGGCAACTCTCTGAACTCCGGGTCGACCTCGACTCCTCGGACTATCGTCTTTGGGACGTTGGGACCATTCCCACTTCCCGAAGAACAAACTGCTCCTTTCAAGAAGCAGAAACTCGCCTCTAAACGTATCACTACCGTGACACCAAAGGCGAGCACCAGAAGGCCCGAAGCCCGTGGAAGCCCCACGAAGCCTCCACCCTCAAACGATCAGGTCTATCCCAAGACTTGGTCCCCAAGACCTTCACCAAAATAAAGAAGGTCCCAAACATCCACCAAGCCAGCATTCCTGGCCCCACTCAAGGAGAACCAGTTCTACCCTCTTGCTTACATGAAGAGGAGAGACCCATCTCCAACCTAACTCCCAAGTCAACCCAGCATGAGCCGGCTTGTTCCTACAAGCCCAAAATCAAGTCATGCATCACAAGGCCTCTGCAAGCACCTGCTCAGGCCTACAAACCTGCAGTTCGACCCTTCATCTCTACAGGGGCCGAACTCCAAAAATTCAAAGCTTCGCTGCAATAGGTGAAGGACAGGGTTCGCATCCTGTCCTTGCCCAGCTGCAAAAAAGACAGGCTCGGCTGCTGCACCCAAGGGAGCACATCCTTCATCATTAAAGCCTAGCCAGAGCTGACCGAAGCTCAAATTGCTTGTCGTATACGCCGCCGCCCGTCGTATCGGCAAGAAAGACTAGAGAAGCAAAGGACCCAGCCTCCTACACTTCAAGTCTCTCCCAAATGGGTCAAAAAAGAAAGACCCAACCAAGTTGCTGCCGTCCATAAGGTTGGAAAAACTAAAAGACATCAAAAATCAGCAACAAAAATCCATGTCCGACGTTCATGACCCGCAGCGTATCCAGGACTAGAAGACATTCAGAAGAATCCCCTGCTCCTTCAAGCAAAGGATGGCAGAGTGATCCTTCCTCAAGCTCTTCTTCAAAAAGAATGAGCCCCAGCTCAGTCACCAGGACAGTTTCTTTGTTCGAATCTCGAGGGATGAACGTCCTGGCTACAAATTCTGAGCCACCACCCCACAATCCACCTCAAGATGATGCGATCACACGCATCCAGCAGTTGGAACAAGGCCAGCAGAGGATTGAAATTCTGATGGAAAACCTTCTCCTCGCCTTCCAAAATCAGGCGAACAATGAACCTCCTCCGAATCATCAAGACGATGAGGTAAATAGAGAAGAAAATGAGTCGCGCGCCTTTACCAAAAAGGACGTAGACAGTATCCTCGCAAAAGCAAAAGAAGAGGATATACTTAAAGAGCATGGGATCAAGCCACCATATCCCTTATGGATGGACTCGGTCCCGTTCCCTACAAAATTCAAGCATCCTACTCTCTAAACATATACGGGGAAAGGATCAGCTAGACAGCACGTCATCCACTTCAAGATCCTGACGGGAGCTATCGCGGATCAAGATGCACTCAAGATCCGCCTCTTTGCAAGTACCGTAAAAGGTACGGCCTTCGATTGGTACTCCACTCTGCCGGAGGACTCCATCCAAAACTGGGCCATGCTAGAGACACGCTTCCTGACTCACTTCAAAGGTGAGGATCATCCCGCTACTATGGCTCAGCTGTGCAGCCTAAAACAGGGGGAGAATGAGTCAACATATGACTTCATTCATAAGTGGAAAGCAATGGCATACAAATGCTCTGATGTATTGCCACAAGCGTCACTAGTCGACTTCTGCCGAAACAACATGAGAGCCAGAATCCACTCCATGAGCATCGGCAACAAATCAAAGAACCTGGGAGAACTCCTAGAAGCTTCCATGGAAGCTGAAATGGTGATTAAAGACCTCAACAATCAGAAATCATCAAGAAAAGAGCCAACAGCCATTGCAACCTCAAAACCAAAGAAAAAAGAGGTCCTCAATGTGCAGACCAAGTCAGCTTCTCAGCCACCAAAGAAACCTGAAAACAAAGCTGCTAGTAAGAGACCCGAACTCTCTGATGCCTTCAAAGAACGAGTAGAGAAGAAATACCCATTTGATGAAGATGTTGATGAAATTGATGGACCGCGCTCCTGGCGCCTGGTCCTACCGAGGTCGGCGGACGTGGGAGTCCGTTGGGTCCGACCCTTTCGTAACCGGGGGGCAGGGGGCGTGCATCAACATTTCTTTTGGGTGGGTGTGCTAGATTTTCTATTTTACTTGGAATTGCAAGTGGTGATCCGGAGATCAACTTTCGCAAGTGAAAAGGAAATCAACTTCTTTCAAGTTTTCCATTGCACATATATTTAAGAAAAGAGACATTTTCTTGATTTGCCGTGAAAGGCGATTTTTTTGGCATTTATAGCCGATTTTGGCATTTATATCCGATTTTTGGCGTTTATAGCTGATTTACAATTCTTATCAATAATGAAAGACAAGAGTTGTGATTTTTGTCTCTTTTAAAAAAATACAAACGACAATGAAAAGCAAGAAAAGGAGGATCTAACTTCTCAGGAGATTGTGGGGGACCCGTTCAGATTGACGGTCGCAAGCCATATGTGGACTTCGCCATCATCCATGCATATGAGAACATAGGATGCTATTGATTCAATTGGCTTGGCTATAACCTCAGGTTTTTAGAGAACAAAGACCAAAGGGAGGTCCTATGTCTAATAAAAAACCGAGTAGACGGGCTGAAAAGCCATGTCTAAGCCATTGGAGGCAGAAGGAGAAGACAAGGGACCTTGGGGGGGGGGGGGGGGGTACCCCCCAAGGGACTTTTGTCACCTTGTATAGCGGTGGTCGGTGTAGGATTTACGCAGAGTTTTCTCTCTTAGATTTCTGACGCCTTTTTCTGTCTGAGTTTTCGAATTTTCTGCAGTCTGTTGTCTGTGTGTTTGTGATTGTTTTTATTTCTTGGAGAGCTCTCCTATTTATAGGGTTTTAGGTACCCATTTAGGAGGGTTTATGAGCCTTAATTGTCATAAAGCTACATAAAGGGAGGACTTACAAGATTGAATTCTTTATTTTGTAACTCCTTTTTCTTGGCATCTGATTGGCCGAAGGAGATTGAGGGCATTTAATCGCCTTTAATCACCATGATGGGAGGAGTTTCTTGGGTTAAATTCCATGAATCTCTTGACTTGTAACTCCCGGATGCTTGCTTCTGATTGGCCCGTCCAAAGAAGTGGATTAATGATTGTAATAAAGCTAGTCAATTAATCGCATTAAGTGGTCGCCGAGCAGTTGAAGAGTCAAGGGCCGTGCCGCGTCTTTTGGGATTCTTCTGGCGATGATCACTGAAGGATCTTCATGTAGATCGACATCGGATGACCATGTAACTTTAGGTGTTAGTTGCCAATAGCGGGTCGGTACCATCTGTCCTGTCGATTTCTCGATCAGTCGGGTAGAAAGCACACTTTTTTTGATTGACCGGGTGGCGATCAATCTTGTTTTTGATACTTTTGATGATTAACCCATGTTTTTGACGGATGTCAGAGGATTTGGTGTCTCAAAAGTATGAATTTTGGAAAATACCAGAGGTCAGACGCTTCGAATTGCGAAAAAACGGCGAAAACCGGGGTTTCCGGGGCCTTCCTGGCTATCCCGGGCTCCAGGGTCGCAGGGGTCTGCGACCCTGGGGGGGTTTTTCCCCCTTTTGTCCCGTTTTGTGTCCGTTTTTACTATTTTTTTATTCTTTTTTTATTCTGTATTTTTCCTTGACTTTTTTATCATTTATTGGCCTGATTTCCCTGTAGAAAACTTGATGAGAATCCTTGCATTTTATTTTGCAAAGTTTCTAATTTTCTGAGAAAGCAGAAGACTTTGTCACGCAGAGCTGCCGATTTTCCGTCAGAAGCTGAAACTGGGCCAAACGATGTCGGAATGACCTGAAATTTGGGATGAAGCCTGCTGAGCAATAAATAAGACCAACCATAGGCTTTTTTTTGAGTTTTGAAGCCTTTTGGGGTCCTATCACCAGTAGACTTGCTTTTGTCTCGATGAAGACGTCGCGGTTTGATGTGCGGTCAACCGATGTCCGATTGACTTGAAATTTGACAGGGAACCTATTGGAGTCATTTTAAGATGATCCATAGGCTCTGTCTTAGAAACCATGGTCCCGGAGAGCTTCGCCACCGAGAGGCCTGATTTGGCTTCCGAGCGTCAAACTATGGTCAAATGTTGTCGAAATGACCTGAAATTTGACGTGTAGCCCTTTGTAAGCATTTTAAAGCCGTCCATGTGCTCTATCTGATGAGTGATGGCCTCGGTGGTTCTTGCCGCCGAGAGGCTTGATTTAGCTGTTCGAGGGTTGATCTAGGGTCAAACTTTGTCGGTTTGACTCGGAACTTGACGTGGAGCCTTTTGAATGTATTTTGAGATCATCCATCGGCTCCGATCGAAGATTTGGTGTCTCCGATGCTTTCGCCGCCAGGAGCTCCTTTTCAGTTGCCGGAGAAGCAAAGTTAGGCCAAACGATTTTGAAATGGCCCGAAACTTCTTGTGTACTCCTCTTTTGGCTGTCTTGAAGGATCTTGCAGTTTTTGTTTGGTTCTGACAAGATTTGATTTTTTGTAAGTAGCATTGCCTATTTATGGCAGGTTGCGACTTCATGTAGCTCTTTGGATCTTGAAGGGGAAAAGTGACATTTTTGGCGTCAACAAATGCCCCCTCAAGGTGCAGCGACGAGTTGCTTATCATTTGTAGTCGATGTGCCTCGAAGAGATTTGTGAAGGAGAGCCTGTGACTTAACCAAGAGTCTTTGAGCAGTCTTTTTTTGGTATTTGTAGCCTTTTGAACTTCCAGGGGAATTTTATGGTAGTGAAAGGGATCACGTACCATCTCGAGGCAAAGTTTTGAAGATGATATCAGGGATGTGGATTTGGATTTTGACCTTGTGACCCAACAAGCTGTATGTGGAATATTGGGGGATCAATTTTGGTTTTGATCTTGTGACCTAACAGGCTATATGTGGCAAGTTAGGGGATCAGGTTTTGGTTTTTTGCTTTTGGTCTTGTTACCTAACAAGCTGTATGTGGCAAGTTAGGGGACCAGGATTTGGTTTGATATTTGTGGAATGTCAATCTCAAGATTTTGGGTCAATTTGGTAGATGAGGCTGGATGGTTTGATTTTTGGAAGCTCATGGGGCTTGGAATTCTCTTTTCTATGGTCGAATCAACTCAAAAGAGGCATGGAACCATTTGTATGCTCTTGGTAAGAGGGATTTCTCTTTGACTAAAAGCCCCTTTTCTTTTTGTGTGTGTGCCTAGGTGGTCAAACCTGGCTCATATGGGCTAACCGATGGGACCTTAAGCTTTTGAAATGGCTTAGATCTCCTATGGTGTCATTTTTGTAAAGAATATCCAGAAATATCTCATTTGGATAGAGAATATCTAAAAATATCTTTACTTGGAGAGAATCTCTCATATTCCATTTATTTTGGGATAGGATATCTCAAGATATCTTTCTTTTGGGAAAGAATCCCTCATTGATCCTATCTTTTGGGAGAAAATCTCTCATTGATTTCTTTTTGGAGAGAATCCCTCAAGATATCTTTCTTTTGGGAAAGAATCTTTCTAATCTCTTTCTTTTGGTAAGGTTACTAATTAGTAACATTTACCACTTTCTTCTTTCCTTCTTTAGTTTGCTCTCCTCTATAAAAGCAAGGAGGAGGTTGGATCTCTTGCTCTTATTGCTTTCTTTTGCAACAATCCCAAGAGAGCTTCAAGACCAAGAGTTCTTCTTCTTCAAGATCTTCAAGACTTTTCTTCTTCTTCTCCATCAATGGCTTCAAGTAAGTTCCCTTTTTCAAGAAAACCCCATTGTAGAAAAAAAGTTCATTCTTTTTTTTTTATTTCTTTCTTTTCTTCTTTTCTTCTTTTTTTTTCCACGTGTTTGCTTCTTTTTTTTTCACACGTTTTTTTTTTTTGCTTTCTTTTTCTTCTTTCTTTTTTTTTTCATGTTTTCTTTTTTTTTTTGTGGGCCGTACGGACATGTCCGTACGGATCTGGCCGTACGGCCACGTGGCCTGTGGGCCACGACCTGTGGGCCATCCCTTTTTTTTCTCTTTTTTTTTGTTTTCTTTCCCCCCTTTTTTTTCGAGAAAGTTTCCTTTTCTCTTTTTTTTTTTGCTCATCATTGATAATGCATTTTTTTTTTTACCAAGATATTCATGCATGTATATTTTTGTAAATTGAATTGTAGCATGATGTGATAGCATACCTGAAAGTTTTCGTAAATTTGGGAATTTGGAGCTTGCAGCGATGTTGAGCCCTTCCTGATTTTGCGGAGACTTTGAGGTTTCGGAAGTTTGGAGTTTCGGAGCTCGCAGCGATGTTGAGCCCATCTTAAAGCTTTCTATTTCTTTCGGGATAATTCCTTTTCTTCGGAATTGCCCCGTCATCATGTCAAAATTTCGCCAGATTTTTTTTAGCGAGATTCTGTCATTTGATGTTTGATCTTTTTCTTTTCCATCCTTTTCATATGGTTCCTCCAGAACGAACAAGGGTAAAGAGCCTTCTACAAGCATACCTCGTTGATCTTCTAGATCTTCTAATCCGGCCGTTCAGCAGGCCTTTGAGAATGTACAGTATGTTGAGAGAAATCTGGAAGAATGCGACTCCCTCAACAGAGATGAGATGAGACAGCGACTGATCGCTCTCAAGGGAGAGGAATTCTATAAGATCATGGTAAGCAGTCGTCCATGGGTAATGGAAGATCAGAGTGTTTTACCCAAGCCTACCTTCTTCTTTGGTGATGCCGTCCCTGATGACATGACATACCAGAGGAGATGTTTTCAGTTCTCTTTCACAGCAGATGGTGAGAAGAAGACTGTTGCTACCCGGTCGACGTTTGATCGCACTGTCTCGATCATGAGCCTTGCCCCCACGTGCTCTAAGAGGGAAGATCCTCTAAGCTGGGTGAGAAGGACAAATGTGATCAAGACCGGGGTTTTTGTTGGCGGTTCTCCTGGATATACGGAGAGGTCGCCTGTTGATATGGACCTGTTGATGCCATCTAGCGGCTACCAGGGTTCTGATTATCCGTCGGTCGATTTGAGACCGGTGGGCCTTGGTATTTTCAGCGGTGACGGCAGCAATTGGATAAAGCCTTTTCGACTGCGTGGCCGTTTCAATGCTGACTCCGAGTGGAAGTCGTGGACTGATCGCGTCCTACTGATTGGTGGCGCCATTTTGAAGGAAGCCGGGATTTTTGATGCGGTCTGTGCCTTTAGGGAGACCGTGATCTTTTCCGATGAGGCCTTCATGGCTATGCTGGAGTCATTCCTTCCACAAACCAATACCTTCGTTGTGACGAATGGAGAGATTGGTTTCTCTTTGAAGGAGCTGAGTGCCATTACTAGATTGCCCATCCTTGGCAAACTCTATGAGGAGTTTATGCCGATTGACAGCGTCCTTGAGGGGCAGTCTGAGGAGTTCAGGCTTCTGTACTTTCAGCTCGTCGGCTTCTATGATTTTTTGAAGGAGAAGGAGGGTTTGAAAGTTAGATCCAGCAGTTGGAAGAGTTCTAGCTCTTCATTCCCCAACTTTTTTTATAGCAGGGAGTCTTCTGATAGTGTGACCCAGGAAGCCAGGGCTCAGGATCCAAGTTCGAAGAAGATCTTAGCTATGCAAGGAGAGTTGAGAGATTTCTGTGCAAGTACAAGCGCCATATGTCCTGACATTCCACTGCGGAGAGATCTCGCTGTTTACCTCACCTATTGGCTTGGTGAGGCTATTTTTGCTGGAGGAGATGGAACGCACATCAGGCTGCATTGTATTTTTCCGGCTTGTCAGATGGCGTTTGGAGAGCAGCTTGCTTTGGTGCCAGCTCTTTACTCCTACCTATGTACCGAACTGCAGGCTGCTGCTTTTTTGGTTCAGCTTGGGCTTCCCATGAATAGGGTATTTTCAGCCCATATCTTTTATTCGTGGTACGTGTACCACTGTCCTGGCTTCCACCGGCTGGGTGCTGCACAGGATGATGATCCTCTGATGATTCGACTGGCTAAGGGCAAAGCCGTGTCCGAATCACTTTTGTTTGCCCGCATGAGGATCTGACGGTTCAGGGACGTCGAGATGGGGTAGTCTTCAGTGAAGCTTTCTTCGGAGTTGCGGAAGAAGGCTTTTGATTTTGGTGCCTCCCGAGACTCTACCAGGGCGGGGTCGGGAAGGATTTACTCCTTGGCGAATGCAGAAAGAGTGGCTTTTCAGCATACGTGTCGGCACGATGGTGTACCGTAGACATCTTTTTGTTGACATCCAGCCATATGTACCCTCTCGCTTTGCTTTGCAGCTGGGCTTTTCTCAAGGGGTTGTTGGATCGCCTTCAAGCATGGTGAAGCGCTTTGGAGGTTTACAGGACGGGAGAAATGCATGGGCTTTCTATAGTGCTGAAGACACTACAGCCATGATCTCTTATCCCGTGTTGTTGACTTACCGGACTGCCGGCTTTGCGAAGTGGTTCGCGGAGAGCTTTTCGGCATATCGGGGGCTTTTCAAGAAGGAGCTTGATGTGAAGCTGGCATCTGAAAAGGGCCTTGGAAAGTCGGATGGCGTCCGGCGAGAGGAAGTTTGGGCCTTCCTTTCTGGAGAAAAGCACAAGATAGGCTTTCTCGGTGACCAGGGCGTTATTGGTTCTGAAGCTATTCGAGAAATACTTGATGAGGCTTTAGAGCAGCTAGAACAGGAGGAAGCTGAACTTGGTGCTTGGATGCAAGCGGCACAGAGGCAAGCTTCCGTGGAGTCTACTGGAGAGGGTAGACCATCCAGTGAGGAGTCAAGTGGGAAACCTGACTCTGACAGCGGGGCAGGTTCCTCTAAGAAGCGAGCCCGCAGGAGTAAGAGGAGGAGGACTCATCATCGCAGCAAGGGGCAGCATGAGGACTCTCCTGACTTGGAAGTTCCTCTTGCTATCAATGAAGATATGCCAGTGGATGCTGACGAGCCTCCAGAGAAGAGAAGCCGAGAAGAAGAGACCGTCGGTGAAGGTATGATTTTTCCTTTTTCTCTTTCCATTTCTTTTCATGGGATTTTTCCATGTTCTGATTTGCTTCTTGTTTCTGCTTTTCTTTATTTTTTTTAACAGAGGAAGACTTGGTGATGCCTGAGGTTCCAACCGATGAGGTGGTGACGGATCCTGTCGGGGCACCTGAAGAAGAACCGAGGGACTCTGGAGTGAATCCAGAATCTTCAATTGGTATAACTTCTTTTGCTTTCTTTTTTTTTGTGTCTGTGACTTTGTTTGCTAACATTTTTTTTTTGGCAGCTGACTTGCCACAGGATTCCGACGACTTTGAACCATCGATGCACGCAAATGTTGATGATGCTTCCGATTATTTTATGGAGGAAGAAAGTGTTACGGCAGTCGTCGAAGAAGGTATTTTGTAGTAATAACCCTGATAATGATTTTCAAACAGGAACATATTCATACCTTTTTGTGTTTCTTTGGCAGGTTTTGAAGTGACAGAGGAGGATCCGTCGCTTCCAGAACAAGGGATGCCAGAGGTTGATCCAGAGGTAGAGACTCCTGGGACCAGTTCTGACAATGTTGAGGAGGTACCTCGTGCTGAGATTCCTTCCCGAGCAGGAGCAGCTTCAACTGGAAAGAGTTCTTTTGTTACTCTTCCAACAGGTGATGACATGAACAGCTGACCAACGGAGTTGGGCGAATCTTCAGCGGGGCCATCTCTTCTTTTTGCGAAGAAGGTGGTGGTGCGAGTTCTAAGCTCTTGGATTGAGACTCTGCTTTCTGGGCACTTAGATGCCGGATTTGGGATGATCCAGCATGTGCGAGAGATTCTCGGTGATGCTGAAGAGGCTGGTCTAGATGTCACAAGTGCCAGGGCGATCATTGATAGGATCATTGAGCTGGGGTGACAGGTGGTTTGAGACCATGGGTTTTCCTGATGACCAGTTCTTCAAGGAGATGTTCTTGGACCCTGCGGATAAGGCTCAGTCTAACCTGGATGAGGCTACAGAAAGCAGGAAGCAGGTAGTCCGAGAGAAGAACTTAGAAGAGCTAAACATCATTGGGCTGGCACATGACCTTAACATCCTTGATAGGGAGGTCGATGAGGCCAGGAAACGTCTTGAGCATTTGCAGGCACAAGTCGCTGCCAAGTGGACTGTAATAACAGAGGCTTGTGACAGGGAGAGTGCTCTGATTCGCCGGGTTGCAGATGCCAATTGAGTTCTTAAAAGGAAGTCTGACGAGAACAAACAATGGCGAACTGCTCGAGATAAGCTTCCCGGTGCGAAAGAAGGGTTACAGCCCACCCCAGCATCTCATGGCAAGTTCCTGAAGAAGCGTGCCTTGGAATCCCTGACGGCTGAGGCCAAAAGTTTGCTTAAGGAGCTCAACTCTTGGCTGGAGACCATTTTTTATTGAGCTCCTATTTTTTTTTAACAGAAACCATCCTTCTCTCTCCTTTTTTTTTGGTACCACTTGTATTTTTTTGGTACTTTTCTCTTTTTTTTGTAGTGTTTGTGATCACTTTCCTCTTTTTTTTTGGTACCACATGTACTTTTTTTTGTACTCTCTTTTTTTTTGTTATCCCTACGCTCACTTGAATCTTTTTGTGATAAAGTAATTGCTAAATGGGATTCTTTTTTTTTTTGGTTTTCCCTACGCTCACTTAAATCTTTTTGTGATAAAAGTAATTGCTAAATGGGATTCTTTTTTTCCCTACGCTCACTTAAATCTTTTTGTGATAAAAGTAATTGCTAAATGGGATGCCTCTTTTTTTTGTTTTCCCTACGCTCACTTAAATATTTTTGTGATAAAAGTAATTGCTAAATGGGATTTGACCAAAAGCTGTCATTTTGTGAAAATCTTTTGTCAATGATTGTTTTGGCATGGAAGCCAGATTTTGTTTGTGGCATGCAAGCCGATTTTTGGCATGAGAGCCGGTTTTGTGGCATCTATAGCCGGGTTTGTGGCATTGATAGCCGGGTTTTGGTTGCATTGATAGCCGGTTTTTTTTTTTAAAGCCAATTTTTTGTTTGTGGCATTGATAGCCGGTTTTGTTTTGTGGCATTCATAGCCGATTTGTTTTGGTGGCATCTATAGCCGGTTTGGTTTGGTGGCATCTATAACTGTTTTATGGCATTTATAGCCAGTTTGGTTTTCAAAAAAATGTAAGTATCGACTAAAAGTCGCCTCCCTGCTGAATGTTCTTGCAAGTATCGATGGAATGTCGCATCCTTGCTCATTCGGTTGCGAGTATCGATGGAATGTCGCATCCTCGCGAATTTGGGTGCAAGTATCGATGGAATGTCGCATCCTTGCTTTTCAAAAAATTCTGGTTTTGCGGGTACTAACTTGATGTCGTTTCCTCACGGTTTTTGAAATTTGTGGTTTTCTCGAACCTTTGGGTTATGGATATCAACTGAAATGTTGCGTCTCCATGGTTTTTTTTTTAGGTTTTTTTGAACCTTTGAAATTTGGGTTGTGGATATCAACTGAAATGTTGCATCTCCACGGTTTTGGATTTTGCAAGTATCGACGAAATGTCGCTTCCTTGCGATTTTGGAGGTGTAGAACGTGGTTCGCATGCTTCCAATTTGTGCAAGTATCGACTAAGCGTCGCTTCCCCGCGGTTTTTTGAAAAACCTTTTTTTTTTGTTTAAAGACACGAGGGTCATAAGTTTTGACCTAAAACCATTTTGGCGGTAAAAGGCAGGGTGGACTAGGGTAGAAATCCCTGAATCCGGATTTTGTTTCAAACCATGAATTTTGGGTTCAAGGGTTGAAATTTTTTGGTCAAGTTAGGGAAAGGTTCCTAAACTTGGGTTTTTTTTCTTTTTTTGACAATGAAACGATTAAAAGTAAGCATTGTTTAAACTTTTAGAAATTTCAACATTTGATATGAAAATTCTAAAAAAAGGTGGGTTTAGCGAGCGTGTACCTGGAAACCGGTTTTGACCGTACAGGCATTGCTCTTACCCAGTTGGGTAAGTCTTTAAGGGTAGTACCACTTTAAGAACTTGCCGTTGATGGATAGCATACATCTGTCACCTTCCATGTTTAGGAGTGCGTATGCGCCGTTGGAGAAAACCTTATCGATGACGTAGGGTCCCTCCCATTTTGGCTCAAATTTGCCTTTGACTTGTGAGCGAAGACCATTGGTCTTTTTACCGCAAGAACCAAGTCACCCTTTTTGTAGGCGCGTTGCCTGACCTTTTTGTCGAAAGATCCTGCCATGCGTGCTTGGTAAGTTCAATGCTTTGTTGAGCTTCAAGCCGTCTCTCATCAAGATTGTCCAGCTCATGGAGTCGGAATTTGACATTGCTTTCTTGAGTCATGTATTTTGCAAGGATACCCTCGAGGAAGGAATTTGTACTTCCAAGGGTATGACAGCTTCGCATCCATAGACCAAGGAGAATGGTGTGCTATGGGTTGGTCCTCGAACGATGGTTCGATAGGCCCACAAAGCTTCAAACATTTTGTCGCTCCAGTTTCTTTTGTGACTAGAGACCATTTTTTTGAGGATTTTGCAGAGTGTCTTGTTGAAAGCTTCTACCAACCCGTTTGCTGCCGGATTTGTATGGAGTCGAAGGACAGCTTTGGATTTTGTATTTGTCGCAGAACCTGTAGAATCCATGATCCCAGAATTGTGGTCCGTTATCATGGACAATCTTTTGGGTATGCCGAAATGACAAATGATGTTGGTGCGCAGGAACTGAAGGACTGATGAGGTCTTCATTTCGTTGAACGCAAATGCTTCTGACCACTTGGAGAAATAATCCGTAGCGGCGAAGATGAAGCGATGATCTTTGCTGGAAGGGGAGAGAATAGGACCCTATGATGTCCATACCCAAGCTTCGAAGGGCCAGAATCGCTGTAGGATGCAGCCATTCTGGAGGCATGTGAATGTAATCTCCATGAATTTGGCATTGTTGGCAGTGCTTAGCAAATTGCATTGCGTCAGCTACCATGGTAGTCAGTAAATATCCTAACCTTTTTATCTGATCATAGAGCTTGGGACCAGCCCTGATGAGCTCCGCAAAGACCAGCATGAACTTCTTTGAGTGTTTCTTCAGCCTCTTGTTGTGACAAGCCAGCGTGGAAGTACCTCCGTTGAAGGATTTCCTATAAAGGATTTTTGAAGGAATATCCAAATGAAAGCTTGGGGTTCGCCTTTGGATGCTTACCCGTTCTTTTGGATCTTCAGGTAGGATTCTGAACATAATGTAATCAATGAACGGATCCCTCCAGTCGCCGATTGAAGTTTGAAGGATTGAAATCCGACTTCCGACCACTTGGTGGCATTCAGCAACTTACTTGGTGTGTGTTAAGAGGAGGAATGATTCTTCTTTCGCACACTGTGATTTACATGTTTCCCCTTCCCGGATTGCCATGGATGCGGCAAAGTCCAGCTAGGGCATCTGCACGTATATTTTCACCTCTACGAATGTGGGTGATGTGACAGATGTCAAACTTCTGCGAGCGATGGTGCTTTATTGTAGTAAGGCAGCAAATCTGGCTTCCCTGACTTCAAATTTCTGATTCATCTGGTTGACGATCAGTTGAGAGGTCTCTAAAGACTTCCAGCATGGTGATACCAGGATTCGATGGTGAGTTCCACAATCCTAGATTAGAGCTTGATATTCAGCTGCATTGTTTGTGCTAGCGAGAAAGTGTGTGGAATCATGTATTTGTCGGGGCTAACAAAGAGGGATGCCAACATTCCCGAGATCAGCTAACTCTTTTTCATTTATCCTGGTTTGGCACTGTCAAAGTAACATGTCCCCAGGAGGCACTTTGCGAGAAAGTCCCCACATTGTAGACTGGTTCGTCTGGGAGATCATCTCTGAGTGGAGAATCTTTAGGCAATGGATGCTCTGCGAGGAAGTCCGCTTGAGCTTGCCCTTTGATTGCCTTTTGTGGTACATATCTAATATCAAATTGTTGACAGAAGGATGGACCATTTTGCCAGTCGAGCATTGAGAGAACCTGCCTTTGTGACAAGGACCTTCAAGAGGTTGACCCTCGAGACCAGGTATACTGTGTTGGAAAGCAAGTAGTGACGCAGCTTTTGTACGGCATCACTGCAAGACATTCTTTTTCGACTGGAGAGTAGCGATGCTCTGCACCTACTAGCATGCGGCTGAGGTAATATAGAGCAGCTTCTTTTCTTTGATCATTTTCTTGCGCAAGCAGAGCTCCCAAAGAGTGATCAAGGGCTCTTGTGTACAAGATGAATGGTTTTCCAGTGGTAGGAGCAGCTAACACTGGAGGTTTGTCAGGTATGACTTGATGTCTTGGAAAGCAGCTTCACAGTCAGCATCCCAGACAAAGTTTACACCTTTTTTCATCAACAGGGAGAATGGACGGCATTTCCCCGAAAGATTGGAGATGAACCGTCTGATGTAGGCCAATCTCCCTTGAAGCCCTTTGAGTTCTCTCAAGGTTCTTGGAGAGGGCATTTCTAGAATGGCTTTGACTTTTATAGGGTCAAGCTCTATTCCAGCTTTCCGAACTAAGAATCCGAGGAACTTACCCGATGAGACGCCGAAGAAGCATTTCAAAGGGATATTCATTCGCAGTTTGTGTTTGCGAAGACGAGGAAGACATCTCGAAGGTCTTCGAGATGATCTTCTTTTCTTTGCTTTTGACGGCGAGGTCCATCAACGTAACATTCAACCGTCTTGTGCTGCATATCTTGGAATATTTTCATCATAGCCCTCTGATATTGTGGCACCAGCATTTTTCAGACCAAATGGCATGACAGTTGTAACAGTACACGCCAAATGTGGTCCGAAAGATGTATGTTTTTCATCTTCAGGATGCATCTTTATCTGATTGTAACCAAAGAAAACCATCCATGAATGTCATTCGCTCGAATCCACATGTATATCGATCATTACCTCTGGTATGGGGAGCGGAAATTCATCTTTTGGGCATGTGCCATTCAGGTCTCTATAGTCAATACAGACCCTGATCTGCCCGTTTTTCTTTGTCACGGGGACAATGTTGGCCAACCATTCAGGATGTTGTTCCTCACGGATGAAGCCGACGCTTTTGAGTTTTTGAACTTCTTGTTCAATTTTATCCATCACATCTGGACGGAATCTTCTTTGGCCTTGCTTGACAGGCTTGATGTCTTCTTGAAGATTGAGTTTGTGAACTGCTATTTTGGGGTCTAAGCCATGCATTTCAGCGTAAGACCATGCAAAGCAATCAACGAACTCACGAAGAAAGGCGATATACTCGGGTAACTCATCATCCTTTATATTCTTGCTTATGAATACAGGACGTGGGTTATCTGGTGTTCCCAAGTCTATCTTTTGAACAGGATCTTCTGTTGGAAGGTTCGAAGGTGGTTCCTCCACAATATTTTCGGAGGCTTCCAGCTCAACGAAACCTTCTGGGGTTTCAAAGGCATTTCCAGACCAAGGTTTTGTTCCTTTCCACGGGTCTTCTTGATCGGTAATTTTCCCAAGGCTTGCTATGAGATGATCCCAATCGCCTGTTGAAACCGGGTCGAAGTAGGCTACTTCTTTTGGAGATGAAGGTTCTTCTGGGTCAGAAGACCCATACGTTCTGTGCCATCGGACAACTCCTCTTCATTTTCGGAGAAATCGTGCCAATTGGATGAGCTTCCTGGATCTTTATCAGGTGACTCATCAAAGATATCCAGGGAGATCGATGTCTTCATGGACTTGAGATGTTGAGGCTTGGTCAGTATATTGACTTTTAAGCCTTTGTGTCAACTGTCTCAGGGAGTGTCAGGATCATACCCTAACCCGTGTGAAGACTTTTCTACATAGCCGTAGAGTCTCCAATCTTCCAGCTGGCTTTTGGTCAAGACGGGCCCCAATGGCGTGAGAATACCGCGTCCTTCTCCCAAACCGACTGGGTTTTGAGCATCATAGCCCATTTTCTTCATAATAGCTTGTGCCACAGAACTATATAAGGATAGTTGAGGCATACCTTTATTTTGGAAAGGTTCAAGCATAGAGTTTGATGAAGAAGCATCCGATCTATGGAAGAAGATCGGCTTTTCCTTTGCTGAAGTTGCTGGAACAACGAAGGAAGCTGACGTAGGATCTTCTATGTCAGAAGTTGTCTCCATTGGAGTAAGAGCAGGCTGAACTTGCTGAGTGTCAGCTTGGCTTGACGATGTGTCGTCTTCTGGCTCTGAATCCGAGTCCTGTCTTGCATGATAGACACGAAAGAGACAACAAATTTGCCCCCAGGCTTTCTTTGCCTTCTTCACTTTAGTTGTGATGACCAAAGGCTTTGAAGATTTGAGGGAGATGATGAAGGGAGTTTGAATGCTCTCTTCAGATTTACCGGATGATTTGTTTTCTTCCGGCGATTGTTGAGGAGCCTTGCCTTTATCTTTCTGAGATTTTCGGCAAAGGATGACTGTGTGCTTATCCTCTTCTTCTTTTTCTAACCTTCATAAATCTGTGAGTCTGCAAAGTGGACTTCTTTACCTTTGAAGGGTTTTCTGTCCGCAAAGACTCGATGTATCATGCCGTCATCGCCAACAAACATGATGCATTGATGTAGAGTTGAAGGGACAACACCATTCTCGTGGATCCAAGGGCGTCCGAGAAGGATGTTGTAGCATGAAGGGGTTTTTATTGCATACATAGTGACCTCAGAGATAAGATCACCGATCTGCAACTTGAACCTGATTTTTCCGATAGGCCTTTGAGTACTCCCATCGTATCCAAAGATAGATACAGATGTGTGGCTCAGCTTGCTGGGTGGGATGCCTAACTCTTCAAGAGCCGATGTGGAGATGAGGTTGAGTGCAGAACCTGGGTCGATCTGAACTCTATGCATAGGCATTTCCTTGATATACCCTGTGAAGTACAGGGGTCGGTTGTGCCTGGTTTCGCAAAGTAGGAGGTCGTCCTTTGTGAAGGCGATGGTTGCACTGGCTGTTTTTTTAACCGAGAGGCATTCAATGCATGATCCCTCAGTTTTCTTCTTTTCTCCTTTTGAGGAGGCTTCTGAGTTTTTGACCCGGTAATCCATTTGAATTTGGAGGACTTGCGGGGCATGTTTGTTGGCATCCTCATTCAGCTTTTGTAATTCTGAGATGAGATTATCACGAGTGTGCGGAGACATTCGTAATAAATCCAGGATGTGCAGACGTGCAGGTATGTACTTGAAGTGTTCAATCAAGTCATACTTGAAAGCCTCCTTAGGGCCTGCATGTTCATCATTGTTGCCACTAGGGGCGCTTACAACATCTTTTCCCGAAGGATTTACATATGTAAAGGAAGATTGGTTGTAATTTTTGTGGTAGTCCCGGCCAGTGCGGGTGCCTCTACCAACTTCGAGAGCTTCTTGAGAAGGGTCTTCATTTGGAAGATTGTCTTCAGGATCAAGAGGCTGTCGTTTTTCATTTGCTGAGGATGTATCAGCAGCGGAGTTGCCATCCTCAGTGATTGTGTTGCACGGAGCATTTTCCGGGAACAAGTCCTGAACAGCATCCAGCAACCTTTCTTATTCGTTGACTAATTCATCATCCCAAGCATCAATAGCTGGGAATTCTTCAGTCAGGAAGGGTGTGAACCTTGAAGTCACAGTCTCAGGAGAAGAAAACTGACAGGGTGTCATCTCAGTGAAAGTCACGTGAGACGAGGTGGCTTCAGAAGATACATTGCTAGGCGTCGCCGGAGTGTAAGTGCTCTCATCAGACGATGCTTCGGAAGAGCCATAATCCCGAATTATCACATTACAGGAAGCTCTGACGGGAGACGTTGCCTGATCGGAGTCAGACTCATCCTCGGATGTAAGAGGATCATCTATCCAGCAATTTTCTCCTTTTTCAGGAGTTAAGGGAGGATGTACCTGATGGTCTTCAGGGACTTCAGGCTCTGGATTGCGAGGAGGCTCGTTGACGCGGTCTTGCTCTTGTTCTAGAGCGAGACGCTGCAAGATCCTTGCATATTCTTCAAGATCAGGCACGGGAGCCAAATCTTCTTCTTCTTCATCTCTTTGTGGCTCAACATGATTGATTTCCACTGGAGTAATGAGAGGTGTTGGGTCAGCAGCATTTTCTTGTAAGCCTCTCGGTCTTCTTCATCATCAGACCAGGATCCTTGTGGCTGTAGAGGGTTAGACCAGATTACTGGCATAAGATGAGTCTCAGGAACCCATTCTTCATCGGAGAGGTATTCTCCTATTTCAAGGGACTCCTCCCACTCATCTATGTAGTTGGATTCGAATCCATCATCGGTGTCACTGGACTCGTATCCATCAATGGAAAATCCAATTACCGAATTGCAAGAGTATGATGTCTCCTGCGTGGCTTCTCTGAATTGAGGTGGCATGAAATCATTGAGAGTGAATTTTCTTACCCCCTTTGAAGTCTCTGGAAGGGATGTTTTTGTTACCTCCAGTGAAGCGGTAGAGGAAGCCTCTGCCTTTTCTTTGACTTCTTGTTTTGGCTGGATCTTCTCTTGCCGTTTGAGCTTGAGGAGATGCTTCCTAGCCTGCCTTCGCTGCTGAGCTGTAGGCTTTGTTTTCATGACCTCCCAATTTTCATCTTCCAGGAGATCGGGATGTACCCATATGGGTTGTCCGTCTGGTGTGGGGTAAGGAACCAGTTCGTCGGATGCTTGGATTGAGTTTATCTCCTTGAAGGAAGTAGTGATCTTCTTCTTCGGTGATTTTGATGTTTGTCCACATGTCACCATGTTGATGGAGGCAGACCCATAGTTTTTGTCAAAAGTGATGACTCCGTTTTTCCACATCTCGTTTATTTTCTCCCTCACAACAAAGCATTGATTGAGAGGATGCGAGATCATCTGGTGGTATGGACAGTACCAAGGATCGTTGGTTTTGCCAACATCACCCGGTCTTTTGGGTTCAGGCAAGGTGAGCTTGCCGTTTGCCACAAGTGCTCCGAAGATTTCATCAACATCTTCATCAAACGGGTATTTCTTTCTTTGAAGGCATCTGAGAGTTCAAGTCTCTTACCCGCAGCTTTGTTTTCAGCTTTCTTTGGTGGCTGAGGAGCTGACTTGGTCTGCACATTGAGGACCTCTTTCTTCTTTGGTTTAGAGGTTGCAACGGCGGTTGGCTCTTTTCTTGATGATTTCTGACTGTTGAGGTCTTTAATCACCATTTCAGCATCCATGGAAGCTTCTAGGGGTTCTCCCAGGTTTTTTGATTTGTTGCCGATGATCATGGAGCGGATTCTGGCTCTCATGTTATTTCGGCAGATGTCGACTAGCGACGCTTGTGGCAATACATCAGAGCATTTGTATGCCATTGCTTTCCACTTGTGAATGAAGTCATATGTTGACTCATTCTCCCCCTATTTTAGGCTGCACAGCTGAGCCATAGTAGCGGGACGATCCTGACCTTTGAAGTGAGTCAGGAAGCGTGTCTCTAGCATGGCCCAGTTTTGGATGGAGTCCTCCGGCAAAGTGGAGTACCAATCGAAGGCTGTACCTTTTAGGGTACTTGCAAAGAGGCGGATCTTGAGTGCATCTTGATCCGCGATAGCTCCAGTCAGGATCTTAAAGTGGATGACGTGTTGTCTGGCTGATCCTTTCCCCGTATATGTTTGGAGAGTAGGATGCTTGAATTTGGTTGGGAACGGGACCGAGTCCATCCATAAGGGATATGGTGGTATCCTCTTCTTTTGCTTTGGCGAGGATACTGTCTACGTCCTTTTTGGTAAGGGCGCGTGACTCATTTTCTTCTCCATTTACCTCATCGTCTTGATGATTCGGAGGAGGTTCATTGTTCGCCTGATTTTGGAAGGCGAGGAGAAGGTTTTCCATCAGAGTTTTAATCCTCTGTTGGCCTTGTTCCAACTGCTGGATGCTGGTGATCGCATCATCTATAGGTGGATTGCAGGGTGGTGGCTCAGAATTTGTAGCCAAGACGTTCATCCTTCGTGATTCGAACGAAGAAACTGTCCTGGTGACTGAGCTGGGGCTCATTCTTTTTGAAGAAGAGCTTGAGGAAGGATCACTCTGCCGTCCTTTGCTTGAAGGAGCAGGGGATTCTTCTGAATGTCTTCTTGTCCTGGAGACGCTGCGGGTCATCGGACGTCGGACATGGATTTTTGTTGCTGACTTTTGTCGCCTTCTGGTTTTTCCAACCATATGGACGGCAACAACTTGGTTGGGTCTATCTTTTTCGACCCATTTGGGAGAGACTTGAAGTGTAGGAGGCTGGGTCCTTTGCTTTTCTAGTCTCTTTTGTCTATACGACACGCGGCAGCGTATGCGACGAGCAATTTGCGCTTCGGTCAGCTCTGGCTGGGCTTTGACGATGAAGGATGTGCTCCTTCAGGCGCAGCAGCCGAGCCTGTCTTCTTTGCAGCTGGGCAAGGATAGGATGCAAACCCTGTCCTTCGCCTGTTGCAGCGAAGCTTTGAATTTTTGGAGTTTGGCCCCTGTAGAGATGAAGGGTCGAACTGCAGGTTTGTAGGCCTTAGCAGGTGCTTACAGAGGCCTTGTGATGCATGATCTGATTTTGGGCTTGTAGGAACAAGTCGGCTCATGCTGGGATGACTTGGAAGTCAGGTTGGAGATGGGTCTCTCCTCTTTCGTGTAAGCAAGAGGGTAGAACTGGTTCTCCTTGAGTGGGGCCAGGAATGCTGGCTTGTTAGATGTTTGGACCTTGTTGTTTTAGTGAAGGTCTTAGGGACCAAGTCTTGGGAGAGACCTGGTCGTTTGCTGGTCGAGGCTTCGTGGGGCTGCCACGGGCATCGGGCCTTCTGGTGCTCGCCTTTGGTGTCACGGTAGTGACACGTTGAGAGGCGAGTTTCTACTTCTTGGAGGGAGCAGTTTGTTCCTCGGGAAGTGGGAATGGTCCCAGCGTCCCAAAGACGATAGTCCGGGGAGTCGAGGTCGATGCGGAGTTCAGAGAGTTGCCGAGGGAGTTGATGCTTCGGCAGCTGATGGGGCGCTTGTAGATGCGCGTAGTTTGCTTCTGTTGAAGCATGACTTGGTGCTTGCTCTCATCGAAAGTAATGGTAAGCGATGCTACCATTGTTAGTTTTTTTCGAAAAAATTTCTGAAACAAGACCACATCCATTAGTAATCACAAGAATATAATGATCATAAATGGGAAGTTCTATGGTTTTGTCTTTTCAAATTGCTCGAGGAAGATGACCCAAGCAGTATGAAGAAGGCAAAACGCCAT
Organism: Litsea cubeba; assembly: GCA_012931725.1. NCBI lineage: Eukaryota > Viridiplantae > Streptophyta > Magnoliopsida > Laurales > Lauraceae > Litsea > Litsea cubeba. The sequence goes on from CM022944.1 coordinate 83,673,952, forward strand.
AGAGGGTACAACTGTTCTGATCGCAGGTATGGTAAGCCCAGAATGAGCGTCTCAGTGACTGCTAGAAGCAATTGTGAACTTAAATTCGACTTACCGAGAAGCAGAACTTGCTCGAGGTAAGAAGAATATAAACTTGGAGTTACAAATGTGCCGGTCGCAATACAGTAGACCCTAAAAGGGCGTACTAGTACCGCTAGACACAAATGTTTTAAGACCGCATCCATGAGATGAGATTCTCTGTTTTGAAAGGTCAAGATTGGATTCATCAAAGAGAGCAGATGGTATTCCGATCTGAACACGGGCTCAGCGATTTCCGCGAGCACCAGTGCTCAGAAAGAAATGAACTATAATTTCTCGGATCTGAATCCAAAAATGACGAGTTTTTTTTTTTGAAAGGCCAATATCGGGTTCATTAAAGAGAGCAAAAGGCACTCCAATCTGAACACGGGCTCAGCGATTTCCGCGAGCGCCAGTGCTCAGAAAGGAGAAGACTAAGATTTCTCCAATCTAAACCCAAAATGACGGAAGTTTTTTTTTTTTTTTTTAAGATTTTTTTTTAAGAAGACTTTTTTTAAAAAAAATCTTTTTATTTAATTTTTTTAAAAAAAAAATTTAAGATTTTTTTATTTTTTATTTTTTATTTTAGAATTTTTAATTTTTTTTAAAAAAATTATTTTTTAAAAAAACTTATTTTAAAAGACGAGAGAGTACACATAGGTCTCCTAACCCGGTCTTATGAAATCTTGATTGATAGAATTGCCCCCAGGTAAGGGTAGGATTACTTAATGAACCCGTTTGGAGGACCCTTGCCTAGAACAGTCAAGCTGTCCCACACTCTGGACAAGGCTTTTCTTGAATCAACCATGATCAAAGAACGCAGTTGGTTTAACCTTAGTGGTCTATGTCTTTTTTTGTTTTTTTTTTATATTTTTTTTTTTTTACCTTTAATGAACTCATCGAAGAGAAACGATGGCCCAAAACCTTAGTCGAACAAGCTCAACATTTCTGCAAGCGCGATGAACGATAGGAACGGATCAAGGTTTCTTAATTTTGAATTCAAAATGAAAAATCTGATTATATATATATATATATATATTTAGATCTTTAATGAACTCATCGAAGAGAAATGATGGCCCCAAACCTTAGTCGAACAGGCTCAACATTTCTGCAAGCGCGATGAACGATAGGAACGGATCAAGGTTTCTCAAATTTGAATTCAAAATGAAAAAATCTGATTTTTTTTATATATATATTTTTTTTAGATCTTTAATGAACTCATCGAAGAGAAACGATGGCCCAAAACCTTAGTCGAACAGGCTCAACATTTCTGCAAGTGCGATGAACGATAGGAACGGATCAAGGTTTCTCAATTTTGAATCCAAAATGAGAAATCTAATTTTTTGTTTTTTTTTTTGAAAAGAGAAAAAGTGGAAATAAATTCAAAGAATTAGAAATTTTCAAAAAATCTCATCTCATTTTTTTTTAGATGCAGAATCCAACATGGCCACCAATCAACAAGTAGCCAAAGAATCAAGAAAAGAAGTATAAGCATAGAGCAATAGATATGATATGCAAATATTTCATTTCTAGCATCGTGTTCTCAAATGAAACGGGTCCCACCGGGTGTGCCAGCTTGATGGACCGCGCTCCTGGCGCCTGGTCCTACCGAGGGTCGGCGGACGTGGGAGTCCGTTGGGTCCGACCCTTTCGTAACCAGGGGGCAAGGGGCGTGCATCAACATTTCTTTTGGGTGGGTGTGCCAGATTTTCTATTTTACTTGGAATTGCAAGTGGTGATCCGAAGATCAACCTTCGCAAGTAAAAGGAAATCAACTTCTTTCAAGTTTTCTCCATTGCACATATATTTAAGAAAAGAGACATTTTCTTGATTTGCCATGAAAGGCGATTTTTTTTGGCATTTATAGCCGATTTTGGCGTTTATAACCGATTTTTGGCGTTTATAGCCGATTTTTGGCGTTTATAGCCGATTTACAATTCTTATCAATAATGAAAGACAAGAGTTGTGATTTTTGTCTCTTTTTAAAAAAATACAAACTACAATGAAAAGCAAGAAAAGGAGGATCTAACTTCTCAGGAGATTGTGGGGGACCCGTTCAGATTGACGGTCGCAAGCCATATGTGGACTTCGCCATCATCCATGTTATAATTTGAGATACTATGGAGAGTTTTGATGAAGTGTCCAGCATGATTATGTGTTGGAATTACAGTCAACACATTGTCACAAACATTGCAAAACAAGTGTGGTGAAGTACAACAACACAGCTATGAACCAACTGTTGTTGTGCTTATATCTTCACATCTAACATCTGGATTAAAAAGTGGTCAACATGACTTTTGTGCATCAGTGAGAGGACTTGATTTTTGGTTTTGGAATCGGGTTGATCTGACTTTAGGTTTTAAAGTAATGGCCCGGACAGCGGGACAACTCTATCTCTCTCAGGTTGCTGTTTTCCTTAACTAGTCAGCTTCAAGGTGTTTTTACTCTACCTTCCAGTCAATCTGGGTTAAATCTCAAAACATAAAAGTTGTAGCCCTCTGATATCTTTCATTTGGCTCAAGAATCATGTCATTTCAAGCTCAGAAGAGGAAGTTATGAATTTTTTAGTGGAGATATATTTTGCAGTTTTTCTGCATTGCGAGATTAATATATCTTCTGGGTAGGTTGCTATGGGTCCCATTATGTGCTGGATAGTAATAAGCAGATGGCCCATCATATTCATCTGACCCCAATGGTAAGTCAGCCTAGCCAAAATGAGAAATTTCATGTTGGGTTCTTTTGCTTGGCAAGAAAGCCAAAAAGATATTCCTCCTATCTTTTTGTTGTGAGCAATTTCCTCTATTGGCTAGAGATCCAATTTTTTAGGATCTAAAAATAAGAGAGATTTTGAGAGAAGGGTGATGGTGAGAAGAAGGTGCTGCTGGGGTTGCTGTGTTTGCACGTTTCTACAGCAAGTGTGGACGAGAATGTGCTCATGAAGATGATGATGATTCGTCCATAGATAAGTGTCTCTCTGTTTATGCTTTAAATTTCAATTTGTAAGGGATTGAGAGAGAGAGATTGTAGAGGGGAAGGGCTGTAAAAAGTTCTAAACTTTTATTCTGTAAAACATCAAGTGGGTGCTTGGTGTTGGGGATTTGGTGATCCTGTTTGTGGGTGCAGACATCTTGGAAAGGGAGTAGGTGCTTCCTAGATAGTGGGTGCTATCTGAAACTCAAGGGTTGGTGCGACTAAATAGATTCAGACCTATTCCGGATCAGTGTTCGGACAGTCTTTGAATCGTGAACGTAGCCTTTTGGTGAACCACGTTAAATCTGTTGTCCTTGTGTGTGATTTGATCTTTTGTTGTTGAAATTGGACCTGGTTTTTAAGAAATCACTGATTCACCCCCCCCCCCCCCTCTCAGTGATCGCGATATCCAACAATTGGTATCAGAGCCAAGTTCCCTTGATAAGCTTAACACGCTGAGGGTGATCTCTTGTCAAATCACATGGCATCTAATACAGGGAATATGAAAGCACCTTTGTTTGATGGTTCTAATTACTCCTTCTGGAAGATCAGAATGCAGGCCTTCATCAAATCACTTGGCTATGATGTCTGAGAGGCTGTCAGAGTCGGTTACAATGCTGCCATCGTACCCATTGATGCTGCAACGAAGAAGTTAGCAGACAACGACTCCAAGGCGCAGAATGCACTCTTTAGTGGCCTTGTGGACAGCGAGCTGGTCAAAGTTATTGCATGCAAAACAGCCAAGGGAATATGGGACAAGTTGCAAAGTATTCATGAAGGTGATGAGAAGATTAAAGAGGCAAAGTTGCAAACTCATCGCTCTCAATTCGAGTCTCTTCGCATGGAGGAAAGCAAGAATGTTGACTCTTACTTGCAACGAGTGAATAAAGTCACGAATGACATTCGTGGACTAGGGGAGGAGATTAAGGAACCAGTCATCGTCAAAAAGGTTCTAAGATCTCTTCTTTCCCGGTTTGATTCCAAAGTCTCTGCCATTGAAGAAGCTAATGATCTAAATGCTTTCACCATGGATGAATTGCATGGTTCACTCACTGCCTACAAGATGCGCATAGGCAAGACATCCTCATCTGATAGAGAAGCGGCCTTCAAAGCTCAGAAAAAGGGGAAAGAGATTGCTGGTCATGATGTTGATACTGAGGATGATGAGCTTGAGGCTCAACTTGTTAGAAAGCTGAAGAAAGGAAGCAATGGAAAGTACAAAGGGAAGCTACCCTTTAAATGCTTCAATTGTGGAGGTGTTGGTCACTTTGCTGCGAAGTGTCCGCTGAAAGAAGACAATGATAATGACTCTTATGCTGATAAGAGTAAAGGGAAGAAAAATTTCAGAAAAAGGGGCAAAGCAAAAAACTTTGTAAGTCAACAAGATGACAGCACGTCTGAAACTTCAGACGATGATGGATCAGCTGAAGCTATCTTCATGGTTACTATTGAAGAAGAAGAGGAGCAAGAGCTGGAAGAGGAAGAGGAGGCTGAGATCAATCTTGAAGAAGAACTCATTGCTGCACTTGAGGAGCTTAGCATGGAACATAAAACAAGTAAGAAAAATCTGAAACTTCTTCATGAATCTGAAAGTTCAGTTATTGCTTTGAAAACTCAAGTTGAAGAATATAAAAGAATGGTGGAAGTCCTTGAAAATCAAATAAGTATAAAAAAGGAAGAGGCTATGAAACTTGAAACTAAAATCGCTAGAGCAAAGGATGAAAACTTGGAAAGTAGCCAAAAACTCAAAGCGCTCCAAGCGATTGAAGGGACAATGAAACTCAATGAAATTCTGAAAGTTCAAAAGCCCTTCCACAATAAATTTGGTATTGGATTTGAGACCGGAGAGTCCTCTAAGGCTGCACCTTCTATGTTTATGAAACAAAGTGCTATACCTCTCAAGGCTACAAAGCTTCAAATTCAGCCTAGTATTGAGATGGTCAATAAGAAAAGGTTTGTGGAGTTTAACCAGCCACCTAAGAAAGGAAGAATGTTCAGATTCTATGGTTATTGCTTTCATTGTAATAGATATGGAGATAAAAGAGCTGATTGTAGATTCTATGTTAGAAATAGTCCATTAGTGACTAGGAACCCTTTCTCAATCCTAAACGGCCACAAAATTGAGTGCCATAAGTGTTATAATTATGGACACTTGGCTAGGGATTGTAGGTTGCCTATTGCTAACCAATTTCAGGTTGAAAAGAAATCCAAGTTAGTCAAGGCTTGGAGGGCAAAGAAAAGTGCAGAAAATTTCAAGGAATCGCTCATTGTGCAAATGGCATTCAATGCACAAAAGAAGGCAGCACCATGGGTCCTTGATAGTGGCTGTTCAAGCCATATGACAGGTGATAAGGATAAATTCATCAAAATTACAGCACTATGAAGGCGGATCAGTGAAGTTTGGTAACAATGATGGTGCCAAAATCTGCGGAAAAGGTGTTGTTCAGCTAATGGCAAACAAGATCAGATCAGAAGAAGTCTTATATGTGTCTGGACTGAGACACAACTTGCTAAGTGTGAACCAGATCTGTGAAAAGGGCCACGAAGTTGTCTTCACAAAGAATGAGTTTGCTATCAAGAAGTGTAGCAACGGCAAAACAGTGGCTATGTTAGATATCGCGATCACTGAGAGGGGGGGTGAATCAGTGATTCCTTAAAAAACAGGTCCAATTTAACAACAAAAGCAAATCAAATCACACAAGGACACCAGATTTAACGTGGTTCACCGAAAGGCTACGTCCACGGTTCAAAGACTGTCCGAACACCAATCCGGAACAGATCTGAATCTATTTAGTCGCACCAACGACAAAGAGCACCAACCCTTAGTTTCAGATAGCACCAACTATCTAGGAAGCACCTACTCCCTTTAGTTTCAGATAGCACCAACTATCTAGGAAGCACCGACTCCCTTTACAATTTATCTGCACCAACAGATAGGATCACCAAACCCCAGACACCAAGCACCAACTTGATGTTCTACAGAATTAAAGTAGAAACCTTTTTCTACAGCCCTTCCCCTCTACAATCTCTCTCTCTCAATCCCTTACAAATTGAAAATTAAAGCATAAACAGAGAGACACTTATCTTATGGACGAAACACCATCTTCAAGAGCACATCCTCGTCCACACTTGCTGTAGAAACTTGTAACAAGATAGCACACAGCAACAGCACTCTCTTCTCTCCAAAACTCTCTCTCTTTTCTTCTCTTCTTTCTCTCTTTCTTGTGTTTTTTTTTTAAAAAACGAGCAAAACATGCCTTTATATAGGTTATGATAACCCTTAAGAGTGTTCCAAATAGGCTACAATTTGTTTAGAAAGAGTCCCAAACAAAATAGATAAGAATGCTGAATTTTCGTGCAAGACTTCTGTTTCTGCGCAACTCTGGTTCCCGTGCTCGGTCGACATCCTGCTGTCTTCGGTCGACATCATACGCAGTCTGGAAACAGATACCTGACGTGCTCGGTCGACATCCTGGGGTCCCGGTCGACCGACGACACACTGTGTCACGAAAATAACTGGGAGCTAACTGAAACTTTTTCTGCAGGTCTCTCTTGCTCGGTCGACCGCATAGGGTGCCCGGTCGACCGCACACTCTGCTTCAGGAATTTTGAATTCCTGACTGTTTCAACTCTGATTTCTCTTTTAAGCTCTATCAACACCAACCTATTAACATCATGCTTGTGACATTGTGTTGACAATAATTCCAACTCAAAACAATGCTTGAGATACTAATCACTTCAATTCTTCATAAAGCTTCTCAAGTCATCTCAAATTCCAACAATCTCCCCCTTTGGAATTGTTGGCAACACTTTTGGAACTTCAACACTTAGAACACATTAAACTAGTTGATCTTCATGAAGCTTCTTCAGAACCATAGTCTCCCCCTGTCTTTTTAAAAAAAAGAATCAAGATCTCTAACACTCTTGATACCAATCTCCCCAAAGTTATCATAGCATAACTTCTTCTAAGCATAGCTTTCTCCTGGCTTAAGTCTTTCTCCCCCTTTGACAACAAGTCCAAAGGGACCAACGAAGGAGCGAATAGGATATTCAAGGAATACTTTGCTCCCCCTTTCAAGCCCATCTCCTAAGGATTAGGAGAGTGAGTAACTCCTAATTTTTTTCGGAGATACTCGAAGACGTCCTTTGGCAGAGGTTTTGTGAAGATATCAGCAACTTGCTCAGTAGTTGGGACATATTCCAACTTTACCTCACCATCTGCAACCTTTTCCTTGAGAAAGTGATAGCGAATTGCAACATGCTTCGTTCTAGAATGCTGAACAGGATTCTTGGAGATGTGAATTGCACTTGTGTTGTCACAGAGGATCGGCGTAGGATCCGTTGTCGGAACTCCTAGATCAGAGAGCATTTGCCGCATCCATAACACTTGTGTACAACAAGTTGCCGCTGCAATATATTCCGCTTCCGCTGTAGAAAGGGATACTGAATCTTATTTCTTACTGTGCCATGCCACCAACCTGTCACCGAGATAGAATGCACCACCGCTTGTACTCTTGCGATCATCTATACATCCAGCCCAATCGGCGTCAGAGTATGCGACAAGAGTAAAGGATTTGCCTTTAGGATACCAAATGCCAAGCTCCATGGTACCTTTCAGATATCGAAATATCCTTTTTACTGCTGTGAGGTGAGTCTCAGTTGGTGATGCTTGAAATCGAGCCACCATACATACTGCTTGCAGAAGATCCGGTCTTGTAGCAGTCAAATAAAGCAAGCTTCCTATCATAGAACGATAAGTGGTGTGATCAACGGACGAACCCTTATCATCTTTGCTTAGCTTTGTGTTCGTTGTCATTGGTGTACTCACTGGCTTGCGGTCTTCCATGTTAAAACGCTTCAGCATTTCCTTGATGTATTTCATCTGTGATATGAAGATACCATGTTTCAGCTGCTGAACTTGTAAACCAAGGAAGAACTTTAGTTCTCCAAGCATTGACATCTCAAATTCTTTCTTCATCTCTTCAGCGAAATTCCTGCACATTTCTTCATCGTTGCCACCAAAGATTATGTCATCGACATAAACAATAACAACCAGCTGTTTGCTCAACTCTGTTTTGACATAAAGATTGCTATCAACCAGTCCTTTTCCAAAACCGATCTTGCGGAGATATAGGTCCAGCCGTGCATACCACGCCCTTGGCGCTTGTTTCAGCCCATAAAGAGCCTTTTTTCAACTTGCACACTAGGTCTGAATTTTTGCTAATAAGAAAACCATCAGGTTGCCTCAATGTAGACCTCTTCTTCAAGTAATCCATTCAAGAAGGCTGACTTTTACATCCATCTGAAATACCTTGAAGGTTTTGTATGCAGCCAATGCAAGAAACATACGAATGGCTTCCAGACGAGCCACCGGTTGCAAAGGTCTCTTCAAAATCTATGCCTTCAACTTGAGCATAGCCTTTACAAACCAACCTTGCTTTGTTTCGTATGACCTGACCATCTCATTCAGCTTATTCCGAAAGACCCATTTAGTACCAATAACATTCTTATCGGTAGGTCTAGAAACTAGTTCCCATGTGGAGTTCTTCTCAATTTGCTCCAACTCCTCATGCATAGCTTTTAACCAACTTTCATCGAGACTGGCTTCAGCCACAGTCTTGGGTTCAATGGTGGACACAAGAGAGTAATTGCTAACTACACTTTGTCTTGTTTTAACACCGACCTCAGGATCTCCAATGATTTGATCCTTAGGGTGTTACTCTACCCAAGTGCTTTTCTTTCTAGGTGTAGCATCCTCTGAGTCATCCTTTGATTTCTCAGAATCATTAGGTTTAGCTACTTCATCATCAATCTCACTCGAGTCCTCATAGACTGGACTGTCATAATGAGTTCCATTCTTTGATTCATAGTTTTCATCAATTCTAACATCAGCACTTTCTATGATTTTTCTGGTCCTTTTGTTAAGACATCTGTAAGCCTTACTAGATGAGGAATAACCCAGAAATATACCTTCATCAGCTCTTTCATCAAATTTGCCCGGATTTTGTTCAAGACGCTTGATGTAACACTTGCTACCGAAGACTCTTGAAGTGCTTGACTGTTGCTTTTCTCCCAAACCATAGCTCATAAGGAGTTTTGTCTTCATGTGGCCTGATCAAGCATCGATTCTGAATGTATACTGCCGTATGGATTGCCTCCTTCCAGTATTTGTCAGCTAGCTTGCTCTCAGTTAGCATTGTACGAGCCATCTCTTGAACGGTGCGATTTTCCGTTCCACAACTCCATTTTGCTGTGGAGTTCTAGGGGCTGAATACTGTCTTTGAATGCCATGGTGCTCACAATAGTTAGTAGACTCTTCAGATGTGAATTCACCGCCTCGATCAGACCTTAAAATCTTGATACGTTTTCCAAGCATATTTTCAACCTGTGCTTTAAACACTTTAAAACGATCAAGTGCTTGATGTTTATGCTTAAGAAACAATACCCATGTCATACGAGTATAATCATCAATGCATAACATAAAATACTTATCTTCATTGGTGCTTTGAGTTCGCATCGGTCCACAGAGATCAGTGTGCACTAGCTCAAGAGGTTTCTTTGAATGATGCTCCTTTGACTTGAACATTACCCTCGTTTGCTTTCCCTTTTGACAAGAATCGCAAATGGGGTTGGAAGGCTTTTCAACTGTAGACATACCTCTGACAGCCTTTGAATTGCAGATCTTGACATGTTATCAAAGTTTAGATGCCCAAGGCGTTTGTGCCACAACCAACTTTCCTCTGTCCGACTCATCAAGCAAGTCTTTTAAGCTCCATCTGACAATGTATAGAGATTTCCAGCAGTCCTAGATCCAGTAGCCACTGTTTTGCCGTTGCTACTCTTCTTGATAGCAAAAGCATTCTTAGTGAAGACAACTTCGTGGCCTTTGTCACAGATCTGGCTCACACTAAGCAAGTTGTGTCTCAGTCCAGACACATATAAGACCTCGTCTGATCTGATCTTGTTTGCCTTTAGCTGAACAACACCTTTTCCGCAGATTTTGGCATCCATCATTGTTACCAAACTTCACTGATCCGCCTTCATAGTGCTGTAATTTGACGAATTTTTTCTTATCACCTGTCATATGGCTTGAACAGCCACTATCAAGGACCCATGGTGCTGTCTTCTTTCGTGCATTTGAATGCCGTTTGCACAATGAGAGATTCCTTTGGAATTACCTTCCCTTTTCTTTGCCCTCCATGCCTTAACTAACTTGGGTTTCTTTCAACCTGAAATTGGTTAGCAATAGGCAAACCAACAATCCCTAGCCAAGTGTCCCTAATTATGACACATATAGCACTCAATTTTGTGGCTGTTTAGGATTGAAAAAGGATTCCTAGTCACAAATGGGCTGTTTCTATCATAAAAATTTGCAATCAGCTCTTTTATGTCCATATCTATACAATGATAGCAATAACCATAGAATCTGAACATTCTTCCTTTCTTAGGTGGCTGGTTAAACTCCACAAACCTTTTCTTATTGTGCATCTCAATACTAGGCTGAATTTGATGCTTTGTAGCCTTGAGAGGTATGGCACTTTGTTTCATAAACAAAGAAGATGCAGCTTTAGAGGACTCTCCGGTTTCAAATCCAATACCAAATTTATTGTGGAAGGGCTTTTGAACTTTCAGGATTTCATTGAGTTTCATTGTCCCTTCAATCGCTTGGAGTGCTTTGAGTTTTCGGCTATTTTCCAAGTTTTCAGCCTTTGCTCTAGCGATTTCAGTTTCAAGTTTCATAGCCTCTTCCTTTTTGATACTTATTTGATTTTGAAGGACTTCCACCATTCTTTATATTCTTCAACTTGAGTTTTCAAAGCAATAATTGAACTTTCAGATTCATGAAGAAGTTTCAGATTTTTCTTACTTTTTTTTTGTTCCATGCTAAGCTCCTCAAGTGCGGCAATTGAGTTCTTCTTCGAGATTGACCTCAGCCTCCTCTTCCTCTTCCGGCTCTTGCTCCTCTTCTTCTTCAACGGTAACCATGAAGAGAGCTTCAGTTGCCTCGGCTGATTCATCATCGTCTGAAGTTTCAGACGTGCTGTCCTTATATTGACTGATGAAGCTTTTTGCTTTGCCCCTCTTTCTGAAATTTTTCTTCCACTTACTCTTATCAACATAAGAGTCATCATCATTATTCTCTTTCAGCGGGCACTTCGCAGCAATAGTGACCAACACCGCCACAATTGAGCATTTTAAAGGGTAGCTTCCCTTTGTACTTTCCATTGCTTCCTTTCTTCAGCTTTCTAACAAATTGAGCCTCACGCTCCTCATCATCAGTATCAGAATCATGACCAGCAGTCTCCTTTTCCCTTTTTTCTGAACTTTGAAGGCCGCTTCTCTATCAGATGAAGACGTCTTACCTATGCGCATCTCATAGGCCAGTGCGGTGAACCATGCAACTCATCCATGGAAAATTCATTCAGATCCTTGGCTTCTTCTATGGCTGAGACTTTTGAATCAAACCGGGGAAGAAGAGATCTTAGAACCTTTTTGACGATGACTGGTTCTTTCATCTCCTCCCCTAGTCCACGAATGTCATTCGTGACTTCATTCACTCGTTGCAAATATGAGTCAACATTCTCGCTTTCCTCCATGCGAAGAGATTCAAATTGAGAGCGATGGGTTTGTAATTTTGCTTTTTTGATCTTCTCATTCCTTCATGAATGCTTTTCAACTTGTCCCATATTTCCTTGGCTGTTTTTGTATGCATTACTTTGACCAGTCTCGCTGTCCACAAGGCCACTAAAGAGTGCATTCTGTGCCTTAGAGTCGTTGTCTGCTAACTTCTTTGTTGCAGCATCATTGGGTACAATGGCAATATTGTAACCGACTCTGAAAGTCTCCCAGACATCATAGCCAAGTGACTTAATGAAAGCCTGCATTCTGATCTTCCAGAAGGAGTAATTGAACCATCAAACAAATG
>CM022944.1:83693786-83793818 GCA_012931725.1 Litsea cubeba
ACCATGCTTGAAGGCGCTCCAACAACGCCGTGAGAAAAACCCAGCTGCAAAGCAAAGCGAGAGGGTACATACGGCTAGATGTCGACGAAAAGATGTATGTGGTACACCATCGTGCAGACACGTATGCTGAAAAGCCACTCCTTCTCTGCATTCGTTAAGCAGTAATGCCTTCCCGACCACGCCCTGGTAGAATCTCGGGTGGCACCAAAATCAAAAGCCTTCTTCTGCAACTCCGGAGAAAGCTTCACTGAAGACTGCCCCATCTCGACGTCCCTGAACCGTCGGATCCTCATACGGGCAAACAAAAGTGATTCGGACACGGCTTTGCCCTTAGCCAACCGAATCATCAGAGGATCATCGTCCTGTGCGGCACCCAGCCGGTGGAAGCTAGGACAGTGGTACACGTACAACGAATAAAAGATATGGGCTGAAAATACCCTATTCATGGGAAGCCCAAGCCGAACCAAAAAAAGCAGCAGCCTGCAGTTCGGTACACAGGTAGGAGTAAAGAGCTGGCACCAAAGCAAGCTGCTCTCCAAACGCCATCTGACAAGCTGGAAAAATACAGTGCGGCCTGATGTGCGTTCCATCTCCTCCAGCAAAAATAGCCTCACCAAGCCAATAAGTGAGGTAAACAGCGAGATCTCTTCGCAGTGCAATGTCAGGACATATGGCATTTGTACTCGCATAGAAATCTCTCAACTCTTCTTGCATAGCCAAGATCTTCTTCGAACTTGGATCCTGAGCCCTGGCTTCCTAGGTCACACTATCAGAAGACTCCCTGCTATCAAAAAGTTGGGGAACAAAGAGCTAGAACTCTTCCAACTGCTGGATCTAACTTTCAAACCCTCCTTCTCCTTCAAAAAATCATAGAAGGCGACGAGCTGAAAGTACAGAAGCCTGAACTCCTCAGACTGCCCCTCAAGGACGCTGTCAATCGGTATAAACTCCTCATAGAATTTGCCAAGGATGGGCAATCCAGTAATGGCGCTCAGCTCCTTCAAAGAGAAACCAATCTCACCATTCGTCACAACGAAGGTATTGGTTTGTGGGAGGAATGACTCCAGCATAGCCATGAAGGCCTCATCGGAAAAGATCACGGTCTCCCTAAAGTCGCGGACCGCATCAAAAATCCCGGCTTCCTTCAAAACGGCCACCAATCAGCAGGACGCGATCGGTCCACGACTTCCACTCTGAGTCAGCATTGAAATGGCCACAAAGTCGAAAAGGCTTTATCCAATTGCTGCCGTCAGCGCTGAAAATACCAAGGCCCACCGGTCTCAAATCGACTGACGGATAATCAGAGCCCTGGTAGCCGCTGGATGGCATCAACAGGTCCATGTCAACAGGCGACCTCTCCGCATATCCAGGAGAACCGCTAACAAAAACCCCGGTCTTGATTACATTTGTCCTTTCACCCAGCTTGGAGGATCTTCCCTCTTAGAGTACGTGGGGGCAAGGCTCATGATCGAGACGGTGCGATCAAACGTCGACCGGGTAGCAACAGTCTTCTTCTAGCCACCTGCTGTGAAAGAGAACTGAAAACATCTCCTCTGGTATGTCATGTCATCAGGGACGGCATCACCAAAGAATAAGGTAGGCTTGGGTAAAACACTCTGATCTTCCATCACCCATGGACGACTGCTTACCATGATCTTATAGAATTCCTCTCCCTTGAGAGTGATCAGTCGCTACCTCATCTCATCTCTGTTGAGGGAGTCGCATTCTTCAAGATTTCTCTCAACATACTGGACCTCTCAAAGGCCTGCTAAACGGCCGGATTAGATATCTAGCAGATCGACGAGGTATGCTTGTAGCAGGCTCTTTACCCTTGTTCGTTCTGGAGGAACCACCTGCAAAGGATGAAAAGAAAAAGATCAAACATCAAAATGACAGAATCTCGCTAAAAAAAAAATCTGGCGAAATTTTGACATGATGACGGGGCAATTCCGAAGAAAAGGATTATCCAGAAAGAAATAGAAAGCTTAAAGATGGGCTCAACATTGCTGCGAGCTCCGAAACTCCAAACTTTCGAAACCTCAAAGTCCCCGCAAAATCAGGAAGGGCTCAACATCGCTGCGAGCTCCAAATTCCCAAATTTATGAAAACTTTCAGGTATGCTATCACATCATGCTACAATTCAATTTACAAAAATATACATGCTTGAATATCTTGGTAAAAAAAAATGCATTATCATGATGAGCAAAAAAAAAAAGAAGAAGAAAAGAAAACTCTCAAAAAAAACAAGAGGGAAAGAAAAAAAAAGGGATGGTCACACGGGCCGTGGCCCACAGGCCACGTGGCCGTATGGCCAGATCCGTACGGATCTGTCCATACGGCCCACAAACAAAAAAAAACATGCAAAAAAAAAGAAAACGTAAAGAAAAGAAAGGAAACACGTGTAAAAAAAAAGAAAGAAAAGAAGAAACAAAAAGAAGGGAAGAACTTTTTTTTCCTACAATGGGGTTTTCTTGAAAGAGGGAACTTACTTGAAGCCATTGATGGAGAAGAAGAAGAAAAGTCTTGAAGATCTTGAAGAAAAAGAACTCTTGGTCTTGAAGCCCTCTTGGGATTGTTGTAAAAGAAAGTAATAAGAGCAAGAGATCCAACCTCCTCCTTGCTTTTATAGAAGGGAGCAAACCAAAGAAGGAAAGAAGAAAGAGGTAAGTGTTACTAATTAGTAACCTTACCAAAAGAAAGAGATTAGAAAGATTCTTTCCCAAAAGAAAGATATCTTGAGGGATTTTCTCCCAAAAAGAAATCAATGAGAGATTTTCTCCCAAAAGATAGGATCAATGAAGGATTCTTTCCCAAAAAGAAAGATATCTTGAGATATTCTCTCCCAAAATAAAGGGAACATGAGAGATTCTCTCCAAGTAAAGATATTCTTAGATATTCTCTATCCAAAGGAGATATTTTTGGATATTCTTTACAAAAATGACACCATATGAGATCTAAGCCATTTCAAAAGCTTAAGGTCCCATGGGTTAGCCCATATGAGCCAGGTTTGACCACCTAAGCACAAAAAAAAAAATTAAAAATAAAAAATTGGGCTTTTAGTCAAAGAGAAATCCCTCTTACCAAGAGTATACAAAAATGGTTCCATGCCTCTTTTGAGTTGATTGGACCATAAAAGAGAATTCCAAGCCCCATGAGCTTCCAAAAATCAAACCATCCAGCATCATATACCAAATTGAGCCAAAATCTTGAAATTGACATTCCACAAAAATCCAAACCAAATCCTGGTCCCCTAACTTGCCATATACAGCTTGTTAGGTCACAAGACCAAAACCAAAAACCAAAACCTGATCCCCTAACTTGCCACATACAGCCTGTTAAGTCACAAGATCAAAACCAAAATTGGTCCCCCAACATTCCACATACAGCTTGTTGGGTCACACGGTCAAAACCAAACCCGACCCCCTAACCTGCCACATACAGCATGTGGTCACTAGGTCAAAACCCAAACCACATCCCTGATGTCATCTTCAAAACTTTGCCTCGAGATGGTACGTGATCCCTTTCACTACCATAAAATTCCCCTGGAAGTTCAAAAGGATACAAATACCAAAAAGAAAGACTGCTAAAAAACTCTTGGTCTAGTCACAGACTCTCCTTCAAAAATCTCTTCGAGGCACATCGACCACAAAAATTAAGCAACTCGTCGCTGTACCTCGAGGGGGCATTTGTTGACACCAAAAATGTCACTTTGCCTCTTCAAGATCCAAAGAGCTACATGAAGTCGCAACCTGCCATAAATAGGCAATGCTACTTCCAAAAAATTAAATCTTGTCAGAATCAAGCAAAAACTGCAAGATCCTTCAAGACAGCCAAAAGAGGAGTATAGAAGAAGTTTCGGGCCATTTCAAAATCATTTTGGCCTAACTTCACTTCTCCGGTAGCTGAAAAGGAGCTCCTGGCGGCGAAAACATCGGAGACACCAAATCTTCGATCAGAGCCGATGGATGGTCTCAAAATACATCCAAAAGGCTCCACGTCAAGTTCCGAGTAAAACCGACAACGTTTGACCCTACATCAACCCTCGAACAGCTAAATCAAGCGTCTCAGAGGCGAGAACCACCGAAGCCATCACTCATCAGATAGAGCACATGGACGGCTTCAAAATGCTTACAAAGGGCTACACGTCAAATTTCAGGTCATTTCGACAACATTTGACCATACTTTGACGCTCGGAAGCCAAATCAGGCCTCTCGGCGGCGAAGCTCCCCGAGACCATGGTTTCTAAGACAGAGCCTATGGATCATCTTAAAATGACTCCAGTAGGTTCCTTGTCAAATTTCAAGTCAATCGGACATCGGTTGACCGCACATCAAGCCGCGACATCTTCATCGCGACAAAAGCAAGTCTACTGGTGATAGGGCCCCAAACGGCTTCAAAACTCAAACAAAAGCCTATGGTTGGTCTTATTTATTGCTCAGCAGGCTTCACCCTAAATTTTAGGTCATTCCGACATCATTTGACCCAGTTTCAGCTTCTGACGGAAAATCGGCAGCTCTGCGCAACAAAGTCTTCGGCTTTCTCAGGAAATTGGAAACTTTGCAAAATAAAATGCAAGGATTCTCATCAGATTTTCTACAGGGAAATCAGGACAATAAATGATAAAAAAAAGTCAAGGAGAAATACAGAAGAAAAAAGAATCGAAAAACAGCAAAAACGGACACAAAACGAGAGAAAAGTGGGAAAACCCCCCAGGGTCGCCAGCCCCTGCGACCCTGCGCCAGGGTGCCGGCGACCCTGGGGCCCGGGATCGCCCGGTGGGCCCCCAAAACCCTATTTTTCGCCCTTTTTTCATTATTCGAAGCGTCCGGCCTCTGGTATTTTCCAAAATTCATACTTTTAAGACACCAAATCCTCTAACATCCATAAAAAACACGGGTTAATCATCAAGAGTATCGAAATCAACATTGATCGTCAACTGGTCAACCAAAAAAGTGTGCTTTCTACTCGACCAATCGAGAATCGATAGGACAGATGGCACCGATTTGCTGTGGCAACCAACACCTGAAGTTAGATGGTCATCCGATGTCGATCTACATGAAGATCCATCGATGATCATCGCCAGAAGAATCCCAAAGATGCGGCACGGCCTGCGACTCTTCAACTGCTCGACGACCACTTAATGCGATTAATTGACTAGCTTTATTACAGTCATTAATCCATTTCTTTGGACGGACCAATTAGAAGCAAGCATCCGGGAGTTACAAGTCAAGAGATTCATGGCATTTAACCCATGAAACTCCTCCCATCATGGCGATTAAAGGCGATTAAATGCCCTCAATCTCCTCCGGCCAATCAGAAGCCAAGAAAAAGGAGTTACAAAATAAAGAATTCAATCTTGTAACTCCTCCTTTTATGTAGTTTTATGACAATTAAGGCTCATAAACCCTCCTAAATGGCTACCTAAAAGCCTATAAATAGGAGAGCTCTCCAAGAAGAAAAGAATCACAATCACACAGACAACAGACTGCAGAAAATCCAGAAACTCAGACAGAAAAAGGCATCAGAAATCTAAGAGAAAGAAAGAAAGAAAACTCTGCGGAAGTTCTACACCGACCACCGCTACAAGGTGACAAAAGTCCCTTGGGGGTACCCCCCCCCCCCCAAGGTCCTTGCCTTCTCCTTCTGCCTCCAAATGGCTTAGACTTGGTTTTTCAGCCCGTCTACTTGATTTTTTATTGGACATAGGACCTCCTTTTGGTCTTTGTCCTCTAAAAACCTGAGGTTATAGCCAAGCTAAGCGAATCAATAGCATCCTCTGTTCTCATCTGCATGGATGATGGCGAAGTCCACATATGGCTTGCGACCGTCAATCTAAACGGGTCCCCGATAATCTCCTGAGAAGTTAGATCCTCCTTTTCTTGCTTTTCATTGTAGTTTGTATTTTTTTAAAGAGACAACAATCACAACTCTTGTCTTTCATTATTGATAAGAATTGTAAATCTGCTATAAACGCTAAAATCGGCTATAAATGCCAAAAATCGGCTATAAACGCCAAAATCGGCTATAAATGCCAAAAAAATCGCCTTTCACGGCAAATCAAGAAAATGTCTCTTTTCTTAAATATATGTGCAATGGAAAACTTGAAAGAAGTTTATTTCCTTTTTACTTGCGAAGGTTGATCTCCGGATCACCACTTGCAATTCCAAGTAAAATAGAAATTCTGGCACACCCACACAAAAAAATGTTGATGCACGCCCCTGCCCCGGTTACGAGAGGGTCGGACCCAACGGACTCCCACGTCCGCCGACCTCGGTAGAACCAGGCAGGAGCGCAGTCCATCAGCCTCGGGCTTCGGGCCTTTTGATGCTCGCCTTTGGTGTCATGGTAGTGACACGTTGAGAGGCGAGCTTCTGCTTCTTGGAATGAGTAGTTTGTTTTTTGGGAAGTGGGAATGGTCCCAGCGTCCCAAAGACGATAGTTCAGGGAGTTGAGGTCGACCCGGAGTTCGAAGGGTTACCGAGGGAGTTGACGCTTCGGCAGCTGATGGGGCGCTTGTAAGTGCGCGTGTTTTGCTTCTGTTGAAGCATGAGTTGGTGCTTGTTCTCATCGAAAGTAATGGTTAACGAAGCTGCCATTGTTAGTTTTTTCGAAAAATTTCTGAAACAAGACCACATCCATTAGTAATCAGAAGAATATAATGATCATAAATGGGGAGTTTTATGGTTTTGTCTTTTCAAATCGCTCGAGAGATATGACCCAAGCAATATGAAGAAGGCAAAAAGTCATAGAGGGTACAATTGTTCTGATTGCAAGTATGGTAAGCGTAGAATGAGCGTCCCGGTGACTGCTAGAAGCAATTGTGAACCTAAATTCGACTTATCGAGAAGCAAAGCTTGCTCGATGTAAGAAGAATATAAGGTTGGAGTTACAAATGTGCCGGTCGCGAATACAGTAGACCATAAAAGGGCGTACTAGTACCGCTAGACACAAATGTTTGGAAACCGCATCAATGAGATGAGATTCTCTATTTTGAAAGGTCAACATTGGATTCATCAAAGAGAGCATATGGTATTCCGATCCAAATACGGTCTCAGCGACTTCCGCGAGCGCCAGTACCCAGAAGAGAAGGAACCATAATTTCTCGGATCTGAATCCAAAAATGACTAGTTTTTTTTTTGAAAGGCCAAGATCGGGTTCATCAAAAAGAGCAAAAGGCATTCCAATCTGAACACGGGCTTAATGATTTCCGCGAGCGCCAGTGCTCAGGAAGGAGGAGACCAAAATTTCTCCGATCTGAACCCAAAAATGATGAAAGTTTTTTTTTTTAAGATTTTTTTTAAAAAAAAATCTATTTTTTTAATTTATTTTTTTTAAGATTTTTTTTATTTTTTTATGTTAAAATTTTTATTTCGAAAAATTTTTATTTAAAGGACGAGAGAGTACACATAGGCCTCCTAACCCGGTCTTATGAAATCTCGATTGATAGAATTGCCCCCAGGTAAGGGTAGGATTACTTAATGAACCCATTTGGAGGACACTTGCCTAGAACAGTCAAGCTGTCTCCACACTCTTGACAAGGCTTTTCTTGAATCAACCGTGATCAAAGAATGCAATTGGTTTAACCTTAGTGGTCTATGTCTTTTTTTTAGATCCCAAATAGACTCATCGAAGAGAAACGATGGCCCAAAACCTTAGTCGAACAGGCTCAACATTTCAGCAAGCATGATGAACAATAGGAGAGGATCAAGGTTTCTCAAATTTGAATCCAAACTGAAAAATCTGATTTTTTTTTTATTTTTTATTTTTTTAGATCTCTAATGAACTCATCGAAGAGAAACGATGGCCCAAAAGCTTAGTCGAACAGGCTCAACATTTCTGCAAGCACGATGAACGATAGGAAAAGATCAAGGTTTCTCAATTTTGAATCCAAACTGAAAAATCTGATTTTTGTTTTTGTTTTGTTTTTTTTAATCTCTAATGAACTCATTGAAGAGAAACGATGGCCCAAAACCTTAGTCGAACAGGTTCAACATTTCTGCAAGCACGATGAACGATAGGAAAGGATCAAGGTTTCTCAATTTTGAATCCAAACTGAGAAATCTGATTTTTTGATTTTTTTTAAAGAGAAACAGTGGAAATAAATTAGAAGAATTAGAAATTTCCAAAAAATCATATCTCATTTTTTTTAGATGCGGAATCCAACATAAGCCACCAATTAGAAAGTAGCCAAGGAATCCAGAAAAGAAGTATAAGCATAGAGCAAAAGATATGATATGCAAATATTTCATTTCTAGCATCGTGTTCTCAAATGAACGAGTCCAACCGGGTGTGCCAGCTTGATAGACCGCGCGTTCATGTTCGGTGCTACTGAGGTCGGCAGACGTGGGAGTCCATTGGGTATGACCTTTTCGCGCCCGAGGGGCAGAAGCGGGTATCAACATTTTTTTTTGTGTGGGTGTGCTAGATTTTCTATTTTACTTGGAATTGCAAGTGGTGATCCGGAGATCGACCTTCGCAAGTAAAAAGGAAATCAACTTCATTCAAGTTTTCCATTGCACATATATTTAAGAAAAGAGACATTTTCTTGATTTGCCGTGAAAGGCGAGGCATTTATAGCCGATTTTTGGCATTTATAGCAGCTTTTGGCGTTTATAGCCGATTTACAATTCTTATCAATAATGAAAGACAGGAGTTGTGATTTTTGTCTCTTTCAGAAAAATACAAACTACAATGAAAAGCAAGAAGATGAGGATCTAACAGGAGATTGTGGGGGACTCGTTCAGATTGACGTTCGCAAGCCATGTATGGACTTCGCCATCATCGATGCAGATGAGACTAGAGGATGCTCTTGATTCGCTTGGCTTGGCTATAACCTAACATTTTTAGATGACAAAGACCAAGAGGAGGTCCTATGTCCAATAAAAAACTAAGTAGACGGGATGAAAAGCCACGTCTAAGCCATTGGAGGCAGAAGGAGAAGGTAAGGACCTTGGGGGGGTACCCCCCAAGGGACTTTTGTCACCTTGTAGCGGTGGCCGGTGCAGAACTTCAGCAGAGTTTTCTTTCTTCTTTCTCTCGGATTTTCTGTGTTTTTTCTGATCTGGGATGTGATGTCTATCCGTGATTTTTCCGATCTTTTTCTGATCTAGATTTCTTTGGAGTGCTCTCCTATTTATAGGCTCTTGTTATCCATTTAGGAGAGTTTATGGGCTTTTATTGTCATTAAGCTGCATAATGGGAGGAGTTACAGGGTTTAATTCCTTTATTTTGTAACTCCTTTTTCTTGGCTTCTGATTGGCCGGTGGAGATTGAGGGCATTTAATCGCCTTTAATCGCCATGATGGGAGGAGTTTCATGGGTTAAATGCCATGATTCAATTGACTTATAACACCCATTTGCTTCTTCTGATTGGGCTGTCCAAAGAAATGAATTAATGACTATAATAAAGCTAGTCAATTAATCGCATTAAATGGTTGTCACACCCCGAAACCAGGCCCTGCAGTGATCCGATCTCGGAATGCGAAATTTTGGAATGAATTTGAAACTTTTGTTATATTTCCCAAGATCCGCATGAATAAGGATAATAAAATTCCATCACGATTAGAATATATTTTCGCAGAAGCTTATTATGGCATTGCGACCGGAGTCCGTGGCCATCGGATTCCGTGTCGCACTCGACCAATATCATAAAGCCATCATATGAGCAGACTGGCACAAATCGTAAATCATAGGATACTGAGCTGGTAGTCACAAGACTATTTATTTCCCACTTATTCAAATTACAATTAACAAGTGTCTTAATTACAAACCCAAGAAAAAGGCTAACAAAGCCATACAAAAATATCCAACTAAATAGAATTACTACCCCCAATATTTAGATACGAACTCCGATGCCAAACTTGACATCTAGGTAATATCAATGGGCAGTCTCTCATGTCAGACCGGCGGCTCCACCGCCTCCTCCGATCAAACACCTAAAAACAGAAAGAGAGGAATCTGGCACCAAATGAACAGGGTCAGACACGACGGTCTGGCAAGCAAATAAACAGGTAATATGTAACATGAGCATTTATAAAACCTTATGGAATCATTGTAAATCCATTTAAAGAGTCTAAACAATAATAGCAATAAATCATGATAAAACGATCGAAAGACCGAACATAAATATCAAGGCAAATAAACGAACAGTCTCTGGAGTATAAATATCTCGAAAAGGTAACAGCCTACGCAAAACATTTAATAATTGGAAATACATTTAGAATCCTGAATAATAGAGACAATACGATAAAAGATCGATTTCAAAAACATTAACAAATTCAAAGAATATAATGAGTATAAACAAACAAGAATCATAAAACAACTTAATAAACAGATAAAACATTGGCAACCACACATAGCTATATTCTCCTATTACCGAAGTAACAAGAGCAGACAGAACCGTAGCCACTACACGTGGGACCGGAAACAGAATCAGAACCGTAGCCACTACACGTGGGACCGGCAGATAAAAACCGTTGCCATGGTCGGTACAGACAAAATCCAAACTGCAGCTGGCAGACAAATTAAAGATCCTAAGCCGGGTGATCAGCCCGACAAGGTGACCTAAGCCTAGTGGTGCCTTTAGTTTTCAAAACTCGAACCGATACAAATCAAACCATAATAATTCCTTTGGCTCATGGGCTCACACTACAAAGCTCTGGCCCCATCTTTCCTCGAGGTTTTATTTTTGAAATAATAGTCTCTTGGCCTCATGGGCTCGCACTACAAAGCTCTGGCCCTGTCTTGCCTTGAGGTTTTATTTTTAAAATACTAATCTTATCGATGAAATCCCGAATGTGGCGAAAAACTCCAATCTCCTTCCAAATCGATTCGGAGAAAACATACGAATTTCCAGGGTAAACCACTCAAATACACATCAAAGTATTTTGTATAAAATCATGCGATCAATCCTTTTGAACATGGAAAACCACATGATTTTATAACAAATCACCGATGCTATTCAAATTAGTTCACCGAAGAATACAAAAACATTCTCTGACTTGAAATGGAATGGAATAGTGTAGAATGACTTAATGACTTACCAAGGAACCATCTCAATACACATTTAACCTTTAAACATTGATTAATAAGAGAATATGTTTGATGCCAATGAAAATCCACAACATTTAAATGATAAAGTGCGCATTGAGACTTGAAAGATTCCAGGGTAATTTCACATATGCTCATTCTCTCATTGATCTCATTCCCATTTTACAATTTTCTAAGTATCAAAATTTACCCAAAACATTCATGGGCTCTTAGGCATAAAAAGGAGATTAACGGGCCACAAGTCAAGGAGGAGAAATGGGCTGAAATGGGCCTGAAATAGGCCTGAAAAAGAACCCGAAACAGTCCGCAAAACAGCCCAAAAGAATGGGCCCGGGCAGACCTGGGCTCGCTCGAGCAACCCAGGGTCCGCTCGAGCGAAGCCCAGACAGAACCTGGTCCGCTCGAGCGACCCAGTGGGCTCTGTCCGAGTCCGGGCCGAGTGCAAAAATGCGCTCCTTTGTGCATTTTTTTTACTCCTTTTCCCCCTTTCTCTTCCATACATATTTTCTTTACAATTCAAATCTCTTGAAGCCCCATTAAACTCCACTGAATCGCATCAGCCTAATCCATTCAATTTCTCCAAACAAATCAAATCTAAACAAAACCCTTCCATTCATCAAATAATGAGAACTTTTAACATAAATAAACTTAATCCAAAATCTTGACAACGTTGAAAAACAATGACTCAAATTATATAGATAAGACCATTTCATAACACATGAAGGTAAACAACCCATTAATCAAAGAGAAGAAGTAACAATAAAGAAAGGATGCATAGGAAAATCCAAAACTTGCTATAAGGGAAATCAATCCATCTCATTATCTGAAAATTTACTTGCCTTGGTTAAGAGATTCACAAAAATCACTCCAGACACAATTCTCTAAGGTCCAAGGTCTTCCATCTACAAAAGCCCGAAAACAAACCAAGAGAAACCCTAACAATCAATCATTCTCAAATCTCCATGAAAACCCTTTGCATAAATGAGGAAAATACTCCAAATGATTTGAAAAACAAGGATCTCAAGTAAGAAATGCCATTGCTAACCTTTGGTAGCTCAAACAAAGAAGAAGGGCTTGAAAGAGGGATCTTCTCTAGCTCAAATCTCTTGAAAAAGGGTTCTTTGGAAAGCTTAAATGGAGAGGAAGAAGATGGGAAGATCATTCCCTCACTTAGCACTCAAGATGAGGGGTTTCCAAGAGGAGAGAGAAAGTGCTGGAAGAAAGGTTCTCTCTTGAGCCTAGGGTTGCAAGAAGAACAAATGGGGAAGAAGAAGAGCCCAAGGCTTTATAAAGGGTTAAGTGGGCTGGGCCCCAT
The DNA here is from genome assembly GCA_012931725.1 of Litsea cubeba. NCBI lineage: Eukaryota > Viridiplantae > Streptophyta > Magnoliopsida > Laurales > Lauraceae > Litsea > Litsea cubeba. The sequence goes on from CM022944.1 coordinate 83,706,151, forward strand.
GGGCCCCAATCTTACAAAGGCTGAAACTAACATTTGTGGGTCCCGAATGAGATCGACGAAGAAAATAAAATCGATCATCAAAATATTTACTTTCCAAAAAGTATATTTTCCCCAAATTCTAAAATTTTCGAAATTTATGGACAGATTTAGTGAAAATGTCATTTTTGCCCATTTTTCTCGAAAAACGTGATTTCTGAGCATCAAATCAAAATGATCAAAACATGAAAGTTGTTCAACTTAATGAGATGAGTCAAAATACACCAAATTCGGAATTTTTAGAAATCAAAAGTAATTTATCATAAAAATACATTTTTTTACAAAGACCAGGTCAAACTAAAGTCAACGGTCTTCTTAACCTCCAAGGCTATGAAAAAATCTAGTCAAACTCAAAGACAAAGTCAAACCAACTCAAATCTCACTTAAAAAGCTAACCCATGATTAAAACAATACCAAACTGAGAAATTGGGGGTCGGGGTCTTACAATGGTCGCCGAGCAGTTGAAGAGTCACGGGTCGTGCCTCGTCTTTTGGGATTCTTCTGGCGATGATCATCAATGGATCTTTATGTAGATCGACATTGGATGACCATGTAACTTCAGGTATTGGTTGCCAACAGCGGGTCGGTGACATCTGTCTTGTCGATTTCTCATTCGGGCGGGTAGAAAGCACACTTTTTTGGTTGACCGGTTGGTGATCAATGTTGATTTTGATACTCTTGATGATTGACCCGTGATTTTGATGGATGTCAAAGGATTTGGCACATCAAAAGTATGAATTTTGGAAAATCCCAGGAGTCAGAAGCTTCGAATCGTGAAAAACGACGAAAAAATGGGCTTTCCGGGGCCAACCCGGTGATTCCGGGCACCATGGTCGCAGGAAACCATGGGCCAGGGTCGCAAGGGCTGGCGACCCTGGGCCAGGGTCATAGGGGCCTGCGACCCTGGGGGGGGATTTCCCCCCTTTTGTCCCGTTTTGCGGTCGTTTTTTTTTTTTTTTTTTCTTTTTTCTTCTGTATTTTTTCTTGACATTTTTTTTATCATTGATTGGCCTGATTTACCTGTAGAAAACTTGACGAGAATCCTTGCATTTTGGAGTGCAAAGTTTCCAATTTTCCGGGAAAGCCGAAGACTTTGTCGCATAGAGCTGCCGATTTTCCGTCAGAAGCTGAAACTGGGACAAACGATGTCGGAATGACCTGAAATTTTGGATGAAGCCTCCTGAGCAATAAATAAGACCAAGCATAAGCTTTTGTTTGAGTTTCGAAGCCGTTATCGCCAGTAGACTTATTTTTGTCGCGATGAAGATGTCGCGGCTTGATGTGCGGTCAACCGATGTCCGATTGACTTGAAATTTGACAGGGAACCTATTGGAGTCATTTTAAGATGATCCATAGGCTCTGTCTTGGAAACCATGGTCTTGGGGAGCTTCGCCGCCGAGAGGCCTGATTTGGCTTCCGAGCATCAAAGTCTATTCAAATGTTGTCGAAATGACATGAAATTTGCGCGTAGCCCTTTGCAAGCATTTTGAAGCCGTCCATGTGCTCTTTCTGATGAGTGATGGCATCGGTGGTTCTCGCCGCTGAGAGGCTTGATTTAGCTTTTTGAGGGTTGATAGAGGGTCAAACGTTATTGGTTTGACTTGGAACTTGATGTGGAGCCTTTTGGATGTATTTGATACCATCCACGGGCTATGATGGAAGATTTGGTGTCTCCGATGCTTTCGCCGCTCGAAATGACATGAAATTTGATGTGTAACCCTTTGTAAGCATTTTGAAGCCGTCCATGTGCTCTTTCTGATGAGTGATGGCCTCGGTGGTTCTCGCCGCCAAGAGGCTTGATTTAGCTGTTTGAGGGTTGATAGAGGGTCAAACGTTATTGGTTTGACTTGGAACTTGACATGGAGCCTTTTGGATGTATTTTGATACCATTCACAGGCTCTGATCGAAGATTTGGTGTCTCCAATACTTTCGCCGCCGGGAGCTCCTTTTCAGCTGCCGTAGAAGCGAAGTTAGGGCAAATGATTTTGAAATGGCCCGAAACTTCTTGTGTACTCCTTTTTTGGCTGTCTTGAAGGATCTTGCAATTTTTGTTTGATTCTGACAAGATTTGATTTTTTGGAAGTAGCATTGCCTATTTATGGCAGGTTGCGACTTCATGTAGCTTTTTGGATCTTGAAGAAGCAAAGTAACATTTTTGGTGTCAACAGTGATGATGTAGACAATTGCATCACCATCCATTTACAGTGATATGATTTGAAAGTTCAGATATTTGGGATTTTTATGGTTGACATGTTGTGAATTGGGTAGTTTGGGCTTTTCTTGCTAATTAGTTTAGGTTGATTTTATCTGCCTTTAGGTGGTTCAATTATGTGAACCTCGTGTTTTTTATGCTTTGCTAATTACCAAATTAGCAATGAGAAACCTATATATTACCAATCTTTGTTTCTTAATGTCAAGTGATAAGTAAAGTAGTTTGATGGAGGAGTCTGCTTTTTATTCTTTTTCATGCTTTCGTATCATATGATTATGTTGTTAATCTCCCCTTATATTATATCATAAATGAAGTTTATTTGACTCTGCATTTAGGCATTTGAGTTCGTGGCCTTTGCATTATGGATTGTTAATAAGTTGTGTCTTTCTAGCTACATTACAGCCCGGTCATCTAATAAGTCACATGTTAGTTGCAGCTGAAATCTTACACCCATGTCAAAGTTTCGTTCTTTGCTTCTTTGTTTTCTTTGAATGAATGTCGCATTGAAGTTTTATAGCGGGGCTCTTATTCATGTGTTTATCCATTAAAATCTTGATGTCATTTGGTATTATATTAAAATTGGATTTCCTTTGTGTTGTTTGGCTTTCATGACAGAAGGACTTTGGCCTGGTTACAATGATGGAAGCCGGCCTGCATGCTGTAGTCAATCTGACTTTGACATGAAAAAATGTATCACTTTTCATATTCAGTTGAAGAGTTGCTGAATGGAATATTTCAGTGTGGATAATCCTTTTTTCATCTTAGCCATTTCCTTTACCTTGATTTTATGTTGCATCCTTGATTGGAATGCTTGAAAGGTATTCGCCATCCTTAAGTTGCAGCTCTTCATCACTACGCAATCTTGGGAAAGGGTTGTCTTGGGCACATGAGGTGGCTACAAATTTCAGATTAGAGATTTGGAGCAAAAAACTTGCAATGTGATTAGAATGTTATTTGAATTTCTAAGATTTCATTTCTTTTGGCTATAGTAGATCGAGTGCTCAAAATTTCTACACTATAGACACTGTGTGCGGATTTTAAAGTATTTTTTTCTTATGACTCATTTGGCAGTTCTATTAATCATTTTCTCATTCCAATCTCTACATCTTTTTTTTTCCTTTTTTCTTTGCAGTCCAAAATTATCCAAGGATTCTCAAACAAGAGAAACTGCAGGTGCGGTACTCGGAGATGGCTATTTGGCCGATTTAGCAACAAAAGATACAGAGTCTTCCTTAGACATAAAACAATATTTACCACAACAATCATCATTGTTGTATAAGAAGAAACTTCATTAGCACCAAGAGATCCCATCTATGATCGAGTCCTTGGCTTCAGAAGCACTCAAATACCTTCAGAAGTCTCATTGTAAAAAAAAAAAATTATATTTGTAAATATTATAGGATTGGGTTCATTTTTGTACCCATTATTTTGTGGGGCTGGGTTTATTTTGTAATGAATGCTATTATCTGTCACATTTGACATAGACTAATGATTGTGATAAACTAAATTTACCATTGACGAGAATGTTTAATATTAATGTGTAAGGAAAATTAAAGGCCTCTTTTAAAATGATTTTGTTAAATTTAAACAAGGCATAATGGTTCTTATAAGGTTCTCTTGGAATGGTTCCAATGTATTAGGAGCGATTCAAATTAACAAATATAAAATAAAAATAATCAAGAATCGTTTAAGGTAAAATACGGTTTAAAACTGCTCCAAATACTTATAAGCTGCTTGGGTCAGTGAAGTTTCAAGTGACTTGCAGTTTCTCGATAAAATTTACTTGGAGATATGGATAGAATCGATGCCAGGTTAACTTTTCATTATACTCAAAGAATAGTGTTGTAGAATCTTAATAAAATTTTAGTTATGGCTATAAAATTGTGTATTAATTTGAAGATTGTGTTACAAGATGTATGAAGAAAATTTATTAGGAAGGATCAAATGCAAGTGGCCTATACACAAACGTGCCTGGAGTATTTATGTGAATATGAATTTAATTAATAGGTACCTAATAGATTGGAAAAAATAGAAATGTCCTCCCATCAAGGGGAGATTGTGTCAAAATTTTCAAAAATATTTTTCCAAGTTTGAAAAGTTTATGTTTGTCATTGTTCAAGATATGGGGTGGATTAAATTGTAGATGGTGATTTGGGATATAAGATATGAAGGGTGGTGATAATGAATTTGAGATGGAGATAATTAGGATTTATTTATCACTATTTTTTTTACCAGGGTTTTCTCTCCCGTTGCCAAACGTGGATTTGAAGGAATCATCTCTGGTTCCCCTGTGTCAGCCAAATGTGGAATGCGGTGAATCCCCTCCCTCATAAATCATTTCTAAAAAAAGTCTAAATTCGTGGCACCAAGGATTCATTCGAAGAGAGGATTCTTCTCTCATTACTAAATGTGCCCTTAAGGAAAAAAAGAAATAATCTAAGTTTAAGGGCATCCTCAGTCATATGACTGATTCTCATGGTCTCACAAATGTCCTCAAATTCCCTAACATGTTATTATGGGTTTTCTTGGTCTAGCCTATGGAATACTAGGAGGAGCATCTGGATCATGCAAGATGTCAGCTCAAATGTGGCATTGGTCTGAGGCAGGGTGATGCAAGACGGTTGAATTGTCCTGGTGGGGTACATGTAGTCCTTGAAAGTCATGGGTGGGTCCGCTTGATCAGCCATCCTAACAATTTCTTCGAAGATTGAAGACTTTCCTACAACGATTAAGACTAATTCGGACTCTATCCTGACTAACCTTTTACTCTAGCGCACCCTTAATTTTTCTCTCTCAATTCTAGATTGCATGCATCGGGATCAATCTTAAAGAAATGCAAGCCTAATCTATATGCGGGGCCCTAATGGTCTTACTAGATGATACACAAGAAGTCAAGCACAAGAAATGATCCTGGGGTTAGCCTAGCTCACTAGATAGCTCCTAATTGGTTTGAAGAGTGCACTAAAGCCTCCAATCCGATCTTATGAAACCAAATCTACCCAGTAAGTCCCCAGGATGAGTGGTGGGGTCACAATACACTTGGCAAGAGTCTTTCTTAAGAACCAAACTCCTATAGAATAGAGACTGTCATCCTTTGGAGGGACGAGACTATCCTAGACATTGACTTGACCAAAGAGCACAACTGGTGCAATCTTTTATGGTCTTTGTCCTAATGAGCTCGAATTCCTAGGGTCTCGTTCGTACTCAATTTTAATTAAGGCTTGATATCTATGTGAGAGGTGGTTAAACCTAATTGGGCAAGGATCTAGTGATGAAATCCGGTCCTCATCTTATTGGGGTCAATTGCTCTTAACTAAGTGTGTGGGTCCAATTAATTGGTGTGTCAAGCAAGCATTCACACTTTGCAAAAATTAAATCACCAAAGCCGCAGTTGCAAGTAAAAGATTCATGGGGTAAAGTTTAGAAACTCTTACAGCAGGTCCACGCTAAACCTTAAGCTATGTAAGCTTAACCATTTTTGGCAAATTTTACAATTCTTAGAGCAATTTTTTTTTTTAGCAATTCTGAGGGCAACTTGTTTGCTTAAGAGAAATTCCCGCAATTTCCTTCCTTCTTAGAGCCCCTCAAACCTAGAATTGTACTTCAGATAAAACAAGTAAGAGTTAGTTCTAAATAAAATACTAAAAGTTAGCAAACAATTCTAATTAAAACTACTAAATTGAAAAATCAACCTAACCTAAACTTTAGAGTCCTAAAATAATGTAATTTTTAAACTCCTAATGGAGTCCTATGTTAAATGGACACTTGTTGTCTAGTGAAGAAAATTTTCTAAGTGTTAGAACTGTTGCACGGGCCTAATTTGATAGATCTGTATGACACGCTTAGAGTAGAGAAGACCTAAAAACAGTGGCTGGGATTTAATCTCTCAATATGCACCATTCAAACAAAAACATAGAGCCTAAAAAGGATAGAAAATGAAGAAGTTATGATGATCGAAAGTTGGCCAATTAGCCCAGTTTTGCTGTTGAATGCAGAATCTGCCTGACTGATTGGCAAAGTTCACAACATAAAAAGTATCACTCCCTGAAAGTATTTTTTTTCTGGAATTTTGTGGCGTCAGAATCTATATATCAAAGTCCAATTCAAAAAATTTTCAAGTAAAAAAGACTCCATTTGAGTGGTCTTCAAAGTGAGAACTTTTGGACAAGAATCAGGCCAAATATGTCAAAATATTGGTGCCGACTTGTCTTTTAAGCAACCACTTGCAATCAGTTTGAAATTTAATAAAAGTTCAGCAATCGAAACATGAAAAATTAGAAACTACGGACATAAAAAATAAAAATAAAAAAAACCTAAACTAATGCATGCTATTGTATGCACAAATAATGCTAGAAATCCTAACTAAAAGATTCTTTTATTGAATTGGCTCACTAGCAACGGTGCAAAAAACTTGATGTGATCTTTAAGATGCTAATTTTACTGCAAGTGCACGGCCGCCTATACGAGACAATGGCAAGAACGGGTCGAACCCACAGGTAGCAAATTCAATTAAAAAAAATCATTCAAAAAGGGAATAACCTTAATTTAACAATGTCCTCCCTAGACTTGTTGAAGTGTAGGGTAGCACACACTGAATCAATTTTTTTTTTCTGAAGATTTAGTGATTCTTCATTTTCTCAAAAATAATAAAATACAGAATGGAAATCTACTTTCTAGAAGGCGAGTAGAAATTTTCAAAGGGGCATACCCTTTTTAAAGAAAGAAAAGAAAAAACAAAACAAATAAGAGAAAAATCGCAACAAAGCAATTAATTACCGCCCACATCTCGGGCCCAGGCATGATAAATGGAAGTAAGGGCGCAACGATTGAATCAAATTTTTTTAATTGTAAGTGTGTGGGGAGATTCTCAAAACTCCAGGATTATGCTAATCACGGCTGCAAGATGGGATTAAGCATTCTCACGTGCCTCCCGCGTGCCATCCACGTGGCGCCAGGCTCACCTTGGCTACCAGGGTAGATGCCTCAGCCGAAGTCAGACAGGTTTTGGCTGCAAGTGCCGAACTCGGCTACACAGGTGCTCACCTCAGCTAAAAGCTTGACCTCGGCCAAAGGAGCCGGGACGAAAGCCGAAGCAAGAAAGAATCTCCACTCGCGCCCTTCGCCACCCATGTCATTAGACATGTGGAGGAATAGGGGCGCGAGCCAGTGAGACAAATGCGACATCCAGCTGTCCACAATCTTCACCAGATCACTGACAGGGCGGCATCCAGCGGCTGAAGCCAAATCAGGGCAAGGCCCGAGGGTGGATCTGATGGTTCCCCTACCGCCAAAGGCGTCCAACACGATCTGGCCCAACATGACACGCATTAAATGCGTTATGGGCTTATCCGATTGGCATTAAATGCAATGTGGGCTGGAATGGACCTTATTTATTACTTTGTGGGCTGATCGGACCCTCATTTAATGAATGGTGGGCTGACATGATGACGCCCCTAGACATGCCAAGACGTCATCATGAGCCTCCCCCATGCAAGATAGGCATCTTCCTCTATAAGAAGAGGAGCAATCTCCATTACAGGTATGCGCACAAAAAACCAGAGCTGTTACTCTGGCTCTCTTCTTCCTCTCCTTCCTTTGTTCCAGTTCACCTACTGACTTAGGCATCGGAGAGCCTTGCGCCGCTCAGGCCAGGGTCCTCTGACCGTTTGCTCTTCCCTTTCAGGCTTTCAGGCAGCAGGTCATCTTCTTCATTTGGATAAGTCCTGTAAGGCACCCTGATTATTGTGGGTCATAATTTTTCAGCACCTACAATTGGCGCCGTCTGTGGAAAAGTACTATCCCAACCTTCCCAATCTTCTTAACCTTCCTAGAAACCATGCCTCCGAAAGCTAAGAAGGGCGGAGAGTCCCTGAGAGCAGCACTCGAGCGTCCAGGCCCGTCGATAGACGTCCCTCCTCCGGGACGGTCTGGAGCGGCCCATGGCGCATCTGTAGGTGAGGAGCGCGTAGGCTCGCGGCCCTTCGTCGAGATTCCCTTCCGAGAGGGAGTCGAGACCTCGTGCTCTGACGATGAAGTCGTACCTCCCCAACGGGACGAGCGTCGACGTGGGCGCCCCCTCTAAGGCAAAGCTGCGGCGGTGGAGGAGCCACACCGTGTGCAACCCCCTGATGCTGGAGGAGACATCGTAGCCCAAAACGCTCTCCTCCAGGAGCAGGAACGAATAATCCGCCAGCTCCAGCAGCAGCTGAGGGCGGTGCAAAATGCCTCTCAAAGGCAGCCCTCAGAGCCCCAAGGCGAGAAGAGAGCTATCCAGAGCAAGGTAAACCAGCCCTCTCGAGAGGATCTGAGAGCCTTTCTGGATCAGAAGCGCAGCTACGCCCACAATGAAGGCTCGAGCAACACCCATAGCCATCGTGGCCACGGCGGGCGAGCTCACAGCCATCATAGCTGAGGCCATGCAAAGTGGAAGCCAAGAGCACTGTCACCAGAGAAGGACGATGAGCAGGAGCGGCTCGACAAGCGCATCAGGCTAGCTCTTCAGCGTAACCTGGAGATGGGGGACCAGCAAGAAATCTGTGGCCCCACTGATCTGGGGGCCTCTCCTTTCAAGCGGGACATCGAGAGGACTCCCTTGCCAAAGAAGTTCTCCGTCCCGTGGTTCGTCCCCTATGACGGATTGTCTGACCCGTCCGCTCACCTCTGTCACTTCTCAAAAAAGAGGTCCATCTGGGGGAACGAGGGTCATCTCAACTGCAAGATCTTCTCCTCCAGTTTGAGCGATCTCCCTCTGAAGTGGTTCTGCACTCTAGCGGAGAAGTCTATTTCGAGTTGGAAAGAGCTCCAGCTCTCCTTCCTCAAGAAGTTCCAAGCCTACAGCGTCGTCCCCAAAACCGATGCTGATATCCTTGCTCTAAAGATGAAGCAGGGCGAAACCCTCACCCAGTTCACCCAGCAGTTCTCGGCAATCTACAGCCAAATCAAGGATACCAAAGAAAAAATGGCGATCTTCGCCTTCTGGAATGCCCTGTTGCCAGGGCACGAGTTGCGGAAAGATTTAGCTGGAGATCCCGCTCCCTCCATGCCCGCCTTGATGTCCCGGATAAAACGCTATATCGTCCGGGAGGAGGACGAGATCCGGGCTCGGGAGGAGGAAGGCCGGGAAGACGTCGTCCCAGAGCCCAAGGAAAGGAACAGCCAGCCCCAGCAGCGGGGTAAGAAGCCATTCCAGAAATAAGAGCCGAAGCAAGCCTGGTTCTCCAGTTCGGCGAGAGCTTCAGCGTCCAGGTCCGGGGGCAGCAGGAGGGCCAGACCTCCCTCCGACACCTACCAGGCTATGACCATCGTCTTCAAGGAGCCGATCCACCAGGTTATGAACAAGGTAAAGACCCAGCCATTCTTCAAGTGGCCTCGTCCCTTGCCAGGCAATCCCTCCACCCGTGACCAAACCAAGTTCTGTGCCTACAATAAGGGTAATGGGCACAGGATCGAGGAGTGCAGGAGTTTGAAGTTTCACCTGGAGGGGCTCGCCAAGGAAGGCCACCTTGCGGAGTTCGTGAAGGCAAGAGACGTCGGCAGCGGCGGCGGCAGCCGAGCTCATCAGAGCGCAACTAGGGATCCAGACAGCGAAGACTCTGAAAAGATCATCAATGTGATCCATCTGGCGCCCTCAGCTTCCTCTCCCTCAGCTCGAGACAGCCCTCAGGCTCGTGCCGAAGCCAGGCGGGCCTCGCATGGGAAGGAGGTGATGAGAGCTGAACTCGGGCCAACGACTAAGAGAGCGCGCCGCGACCGACAGCCATCTCGTCCTCGGACAAAGATCTGGAGGGAATCCAACTCCCTCACAACGACCCTCTGCTCTTAACCATGAAACTGAAGGATTCACTGTGAAGAGGATCCTCGTCGACTCCGGCAGCTCTTCCAAGGTCCTCTACTATGAGTGCATCAAGAAGATGAAACTCTCAGAAACCGACCTCACGGAGGTCCGTGCGCCCTTGCTAGGGTTATCCGCCAAACCAGTCTACCCCAAGGGTAAGATCACCCTGGAAACCCTAGTGGGTGGAGCCTCCATGACGGCCAACTTTCTGGTAGTGGACGCCCCTTCTCCCTACAACGTTATCTTGGGCAGAACGTGGTTCCACAAGCTGGAAGCAGTCCCCTCTTCCTTCCACCAGAAGCTGAAGTTCGTGCTTGAAGACAAGGAGGGCAAGATGAAGGTGGTCACAGTGGAAGGAGATCAGCAGCTAGCCAGGCAGTGCATGCTGTCCGTGGTCCCCGCAGAGAAGGAGCCAGAGCGCTTCAACCTGGCGGAGTTTGAAAAGGGTCTAGATGAGATCGGTCGAGACCCTGACAAGAAAAGTTTAGAGGACCTAGCCGAAGTCAGGCTCAACCCCGCAGACCTTGACAGATTTTTCCTAATCGGTACTCAGCTGCCAGACGAAGAGAGAGCCGACCTCTCAAGGTTTCTAGTGCAGAACGTGGATGTCTTCTCCTGGACCCCGAGCGAAATGCCTGGGGTCGACCCCGAGGTCATGTGCCACAAGCTCAATGTGGATCCCAGCCACAAGACAGTCGTGCAGAGAGCCCGTAGGACGAGGTTACAGCAGACAGATGCGGTAGTCCAAGAGGTTGGCAAGTTGCTGGAGGCAGGCGCAATCCGGGAGCTCCAGTACCCGGTTTGGCTGGCCAATATGGTGGTGGTTAAGAAGAAGACTGGCAAATGGAGGGTGTGTGTGGACTTCACAGATCTCAACAAGGCCTGCCCTAAGGACAGTTTTCCCCTTCCAAAGATCGATTAGATGATCGACGCCACCGCCGGCCATGACCGAATGAGCTTTCTTGATGCCTACAGAGGCTACCATCAAATTCCGATGTATGAGCCAGACGAGGAGAAAACCGCATTCATAACACCCCGCGGCACATATTGCTACAAGGTAATGCCCTTCGGGCTGAAGAACGTAGGGGCAACATATCAGCGCCTCGTGACAAAGATGTTCCAGGCTCAGCTCAGCAAGACGGTGGAAGTCTACATTGACGACATGGTCGTCAAGTCCAAGCACTCCAGCGACCATCTGGCGGACCTGGCCCAAGTCTTCAGCATCCTTCACGCGTCCAAGCTCAAGCTAAATGCTTCCAAGTGCGCCTTCGGCGTAGCTTCTGGCAAGTTCCTCGGAAGCCTGGTAACGCGGAGGGGAATAGAGGCTAACCCAGACCAGATTACTGCAATCTTCGGCATCCAGAGCCCATCTACTACAAAAGAGGTCCAGAAGCTTACAGGCATGGCTGCAGCACTCAATCGCTTCATCAGCCGATCATTAGATAAGTGCCGGCCTTTCTTTCAGCTTCTAAGAAAAAACTTGAAATTCCAATGGACCCCTGAGTGCGACCAAGCGTTGGCAGCACTCAAATCTTATTTGTCTTCACCCCCTTACTCTCTACCCCAACTCAGGGGGAGATTTTGTATTTATATCTTGTGGTCTCGGATCATGCAGTGAGCTCCGTCCTCATCAGAGAGGACGAAGGAGTCCAAAAGCCAATTTACTATACAAGCAAGATCCTGCTTGATGCTGAGACCAGATACCTTTTGTTGGAGAAGCTCGCACTGGCATTCGCCAGTGCCTCCCGCAAGCTCTCCCATTATTTCCAATCACACACCATTGTGGTGATCACGGAGCATCCACTCCGTTCTATATTCAAAAAAGCTGACTTTTCAGGGCTAATCTCAAAGCGGGCAGTCGAACTGGGGCAGTATGATATTCAGTACCGTCCCCGGACTGCGATCAAAGACCAGATTCTAGCAGACTTCACAGTAGAGTTCGTATCGCCGAGCTCGGCTCCGACCCAGCCCAGCACGGAACTGGGGGGCATAGGGCATGAGCCTGAAGTCACCGAGGTCGAACAGGCTCCCGCCTCGGCATGGAAGGTCTTTGTTGACGGTTCGTCCACCTCCAAGCGAGCTGGCACCGGCATAGTCCTCCAATCGCCAAAGGGACCGGTCATAGAGCAAGCCTTCACCTTGGACTTCAAAGCAACAAACAATGAAGCAGAGTATGAAGCACTGATAGCAGGGCTGAATAGCGCCCAAATCCTCGGAGCCCAGCACCTGGTGACTTCAACGATTCGTAACTGGTAACTAGCCAGCTCGCTGGAGACTACCAGGCCAGGGACGACAGGATGGCGGCCTACTTAGCCCTCGCGAAAAAACTACTCTCTCATTTCCAGACAGCCGAGGTCAGGCAGATCTCCAGAGATACTAACACGCACGCTGATGCGCTTGCAAACCTGGCCTCCGCTGTCGAAGCAGGGAAGAAAACGACTGTCGAGGTTGGATCGATATCAAGATTAAGCCTAGAGCTCCACTCACCTCGGCAAGTCCTTTGTGCTGATCTCGGCCCGAGCTGGATGGATCCAATCATCTCTTACCTGAAGGACGACCAGCTCCCCGAGGACAAGACTGAAGCCCACCGAATCAGACTCAAGGCAGCTCGATTCTGACTATCTCCCAAAGGCAAACTCTACAGAAAATCCTTCACAGGTCCCTACCTCCAATGCGTCCATCCGACCAAGGTGGACAACTTCTTGTATGAGATCCATGAAGGAATCTATGGCAGTCACATCGGAGGTCGATCACTAGCCTACAGGGCTATAAGCCAAGGTTACTGGTGGCCCTACATGCAGAAGGATGCGCAGGTGTACGCCAGGAAATGCGAGAAATGCCAGAAGTTCTCCCACTCTCTTCATCAGCCAGTGCAAGACCTGAGTCCTCTCTCTAGTCCATGGCCCTTCGCTCAATGGGGCCTGGACATTGTGGGGCCTCTCCACCGAGCCCCACGGAACAAGAGATGGCTGATAGTTTCTACGGATTACTTCACAAAGTGGATAGAAGCTGAGCCGCTGTCCTCCATCACTGATAGGGACTCCAGGAACTTAGTGTGGAAAAACATCATAACGAGGTTCGGCATCCCCAGGACCCTGATTTCGGACAACGGGACTCAGTTCGACTCCAAATCCTTCAAGGACTTCTGCCAAGTGCATGGCATCAGAAACCATTACTCTACTCCGGCGTATCCGCAGAGCAATGGCCAGGCCGAAATCTCTAACAAGATAATCCTGGACAGCCTGAAGAAGCGGCTACACAAGGCAAAGGGGAGATGGGTAGAAGAGCTTCCTAGCGTGCTATGGGCATACAGAACGACTCCAAGGCGATCCACCTCGGCGACACCTTTCTCTCTGGCCTACGGAATGGAGGCGGTGATTCCCTTAGAAATTGGCCTCCCCACCCTGAGGACAGAGTTGGTCGACCAAGGCCGAAACGAGACAAACTTGGCAATGGAGCCGGACCTAGCAGACGAGCGTCGAGAAGCAGCACCCCTACGACTGACTGACTATCAACAGCGACTAGCCAGAGGATACAATGAAAAAGTCAGAGAAAGGAGTTTCTCCGTGGGAGAGCTGGTTCGGAAGAAGACCCTGCCAGCTGACAAAGACCCGAATGAAGGAAAACTGGCCCCGAACGGGCATGGCCCTTTCAGGGTGGTCTCACTGGTAGGACGATCTTCTTACAAGCTCGAATACTTAGAAGGCAAGCCGTTGCCGAGACCGTGGAACGCATCCCACTTGAAGAAATTCTATTTTTAAAGATATAACATGAGTCTCAGAATCAATGAAAGCAACATTTACCCTGTCATCAATCTGTGTCATCTTGCCTTGTCTGAGTTCGGCAGCTTTAGGTCCCTGACCCTAGAAGAGACTTCGGATTCATACATCCAGTCGCTTCCTAAATTTTGGGTCCTTAACCTTGGAAAAGGCTTCGGGTTCATACACTCGGTCGTTTCCTAAAGTTTGGGTCATTGACCCTGGAAAAGGCTTCGGGTTCATACACCCGGTCGTTTCCTAAAGTTTGGGTCCCTGACCCTGGAAAAGGCTTCGGGTTCATACACTCGGTCGTTTCCTAATGTTTGGGTCCTTGACCCTGGAAATGGCTTCGGGTTCATACACCCGGTCGTTTCCTAAAGTTTGGGTCCCTGACCCTGGAAAAGGCTTCGGGTTCACACATCCGGTCGTTTCCTAAAGTTTGGGTTCCTAACCTTGGAAGAGGCTTCGGATTCATACATCCAGTCGCTTCCTAAATTCCGGGTTCATACACCACTCGAGATCATTCCCGAACTCAGGCTCGCACAGCCGAGATCCTTGAGATTCTGGGTTCGTCTCGGCAAAAGACAGTTCGTCTCGGCCAATGACGGTCCATTTCGGCCAATGCAGTCTTCTAAAGAAAAGGAGCAGTGCAAGCACTAAAGTGCAAAAAAAGCAGCACAAAATTGAAAATATCGCAAAATAGTACAAGAAAAGCAAAGAAGAGATACACAGAAATACTGTACACAGATTGTATGATCACAAAACTTGTTCTTTTTATTCATTGTAATTACTTCATTATAAGGATTACAGAGAAGAAAACAGAGTACAGAAAGGAGGTTCGCAGTCCTATAAAAATAGAAAAATAAAGGAGGCTTTGAGACTGCTCTTTGCTGATTCCATCCGCTGACTGGAGATCTTCAGCCGCAAGACTTCTCGATTCCGCCCGCTACCTGGAGGTCTTGATATCCCACATGGCGACCTGCGGCGTGGTCCCACACAGAGCCCTGTGGGATGAAAACAAGACCCCCCAGCCGCCCTGAGGCGCCTGGACCTGGTGTTCAGTGCCAGGGGCTCTGCAATACGCTTTGGTTGGTCAGACCAAGCTTTGCAAAAAAGCTCGAGCTCCTGGTACAGTCGATGCTCGGATCTCCATAGAGCACCCTCGTTCAGAGGGTGCGCAGTCCATGGAGATCGCCTTCAGAGGGAGTGCAGACCACGACAGACAGTCCCTCCCGGAGGAAGCTGTCTTCTGGCACAAGGGCTTCGCCGGGGTCAAAGGCTCCTAAACCTCTACAGTGTCAAGCTACCAGGATGTCTGGCAGAGGCAAAGGGGTCCCCATTACAGTAAAAAGCAAAAGGGGAGAAGGGCCTCTGGTTTAAGTCCTCTCTCCCATGGCGAGCTTACCCCCCATATTTATAGAGGGATGGAGGGCTCGACACTCAAGGAAATTTATGGGGTGAGGTCTCCCACGCCCTACTAGGAGCGCACGTCTACCAATATGCTGACCGCCGGCTTCGATGGTGACACATGGAGCCATCTGCCCGGTTTCCTCGTTGACAATACTGCCATACTCACCGCTATTTATGGTCTTCAGAATACGGAGTATCAGTGCGAATATCTAAGAAGACCGCTCGGTACTCTCCCCAACTCAACTCACTCGTCCTGTCACGAAAAGCACTCAGCCGAACTCAAGCATAGAAGGGCTGAGCTCAAAAAGATGGATGAGACAAAAATTACAGGAGCGAAAGCAGGAGAGATAGGGGTCTATGGCGACTTCGGCACTCCCGCTGGCTTAGCCCAGGACTAAACTAGGGGCAGTTCGGCATCTACTCCTACTGAGTCCTTACACATTCGAAACGTTCAGCCGGCCAAAAAACACGCAACTGGTAAAGAAGAGACAAGAAGCTGGAGAAACTCTCAATTGCATTAAAATTTTGTTTATTACACAGCGCGGCAGATACAATTGAAAGAAATTACAAGAAAAATAAAACAAAAAAAGCCTTCTCCACCATCAGAGGCGACAAGGTTGTCCCGAGGTCATGCTCGATCAGATGTGCGGGCGGCAGTGTCAGAAGCTTCGCCGGCGGGAGGGGCAGAGTTCGGCGTCGGAAGTGGAAACGGAGGGGGTTCCCGGAAGGACGGGTGATCCTCCGAGACCCCAGCCTCCTTCAGGCCAGCGCGCCATCCTTTCACCCAGGCCTTATCCCTCACAACGACGACTCTTTCCTTGTAGTAGGCAGTGACCTGCGCTATGGCGTCCTCAAATGCAGCATCGCACTCTGACTCGAGCCTCGCCTCGGCTTCATCCGCCCTTTTGGATTCGGCTTGAAGCAGGGCCGCGTAGTCGTCTTCCATTTCGAGATGGAGACCTCGAGTTCGGCCACTCTAGTCCTCTCCGCCTCGGCATCTCCCTTTCGCTTGCTCGAGCCTCGCCGCATACTCTTCCTCAGCCCTCGTCAATTTCTGAGTAACGGCGTCTAGGGATTCCTGCAGGCCATTTTTCTCCGAGGTCAGCTCGGCAATGTCGGCGCCATACCTGCACAGTCTGTCGGCTGTGACCATGGACTTTTGCACCGCCTGTTGGAGAAATAAGGCGTTCAGGGCAAAATTCAGGGAACACTGATAATGAACAGTTGGATAAAATATGTAGCGGTTCAGATGGATTTACCATGAAATTCGACTGCAGCATTGACAGTATCAGCTTCTGATCGCTGTACCTGTCCAGTTGCGCCATGTCTCGAGGAAGGGCGCAAGCTCGCCCGAGTGCCTCGAGGACCGGGGGATCGATCTTGTGGAGAACGTGATCGTCCATCGTCATCGGCCTCCCCAGTTCAAGCACGAAGCTCGGCTCCCATGGAAGCGGGCCCCGGAATGGCGAAGCCGTGGCCGAACTAGACCTGCATCGGTTCTCGGCATCTTCAGCGGCCGAACTTCCTCTTGCCCGGCCTCAGCCGGGGGCGAACGTACCTCCGGACCGGCGGGGCTAGGAGGAGCAGAGATCTCTACCGCAGCCACGGGAGAAGCTTCCCGAACCCTCGGAGAGGGAACCTCCAGGGGACTCAAATTCATAGGCACCTGGGGAGCTCGGGCGTCTTCAACTCCGAGCACCAGGGTCTCTAGGTCCTCAAAGGATAGACGTCTGGTGCGCCTCATCTCCGAACTTGGCGAAGGAGATCAGGCAATTTGACTCGACTTCCTTCCTGAGGGCTCGTGTGGTCTCGACCCCGACATGGAAGCTTAGGCACCGGACGCAACTCTGACGGTTCCTATGAAGGCCCTTCTTCAACCCTTACTCTAGGACCGGCCTATTCTCGCCCGGTCTTGGGATCGGCACCGCCCGAACCTTCGCCTCGGGGCGGCTCGATTGTGCCCCTTAAGTACCCACGATACTTCGGCCGGTACCCTAGCAGTGACCAAGCCGCCCTGCCGTCGTGACCGCTGTATCGCTTTACTGAGCGGAGCCAGGCTTCATTCCTCTTCCAGATGTACAGGGCAGCTTGTTTTCTCTCCTTCAAAGTTGCACAGTGATCAGAGGTATCAGCATGGCAGAACAGAAAAGAAATCATATCGGAAACAAACAAAGAAAAAAGGGTATTTACTTGGAACAGTCCCGAAATGGCGAGGAACCTGGTAGCCTCTATCGGTGTCGGCCATCCCGAACTCCCAGTTGCCCGAGACATACAGAAGATCATCTCCGGCATATTTACTCGAATCTTCCAAGTACCGGACGAAGCCATCCCGACCCGGCTTAGCCCGGAGATAATAAGCACCTCCGGACTTACATATATCATAGACGTCCTCAATATTGAAGACGCCGAGGTTAATGCCCAGAACCTCGTTTAATTTGGCCGTGCCCATCACGATCTTGAAAGCATTGGGCAGCAACTGGCAAGGGCAGAGACACCACTGACTGAGGCATCTCCTAAGAAGGGGATGAAGGGGAAATCGGACCCCACCTTCTGTCACGGCCACTAGGGGGAAAGGCATCCAACCCCCCGCGAAGTCACGGAGATTGATGCCATTGGGTTCAGCGCCCCTAACTTGGACATCGGCGGGAATCCTAAAAGTTGACCTGAAACCCTCAATCGCTGCCTCGCCCTCTAACCAATGGCTATAGATGCCCATTCCTACCCTAATCTAAAAGCAGAGGAATCCTCAACCTAGATACCCATAGGAAGGAGGCAGGATAAAGGGGACTTACGGGGGCGAAACGAAGATGCTGAGCAGCAAAGAGACTCGGCCCCAGCAATGCTCCACTTCTCAGGCGGAGTTCCCTCGCAGCAGCTTCCTCCTCTATGATTCAGAATGACAAACAAGGAAGAAATGAACCTTGATTGCCCTATATATAGCAGAAGGGACCCCCTCTTTAGAAACCCTAATGGCGCACGCCAAATAACACTTCCTAGGGCTCCGCGCACATCATTTCAAATACTGAATACATCCGTGACAAAACGGCGCGCGCAACATCGAGGCGATCGGACAACTAATCGGAGAATGACACGCGGAGCCGTTGATGTATCTTCGGCATTAATTGACAGACGCCATTTATTACCTCGACCATCCAAAGCGACTCCGATCAAAGGCCAAGCACCAACTGCCAACACCAAGCAGGACAATCACAAGAAAACTCCCCGTCATATAGCTCTCGACCTCACTTTGCTGGCGAACCTCGCAAGGTCAGAAGCTAGGGGGCAATTGGGTGGGGAGATTTCCAAAACTCCAGGATTATGCTAATCACGGCTGCAAGATGGGATTAAGCATTCTCACGTGCCTCCCTCATGCCATCCACGTGGCGCCAGGCTCACCTCGGCTACCAAGGTAGATGCCTCAGCCGAAGTCAGACAGGTTTTGGCTGCAAGTGCCGAGCTCGGCTACACAGGTGCTCACCTCGGCTAAAAGCTTGACCTTGGCCAAAGGAGCCGCGACGAAAGCCGAAGCAAGAAAGAATCTCCACTCGCGCCCTTCGCCCCCCCACGACATACCAGAAGAGATGTTTTCAGTTCTCTTACACAGCTGATGGTGAGAAGAGAACCGTTGCTACCCGATCGACATTTGATCGTACTATCTCAACCATGAGCCTTGGTCCCACATGCTCTAAGAGGGAAGATCCTCCAAGCTGGGTGAAAATGACAAATGTAATCAAGACCAGGGTTTTTGTTGGCGGTCCTCCTGGATATGCGGAGAAGTCACCTGCCGACATGGACATGTTCACTGCACCATAATAATAGATTAGTAATGGATCCACAAGCATTATAAAAAAATTTAGTAACGGTTATTATACGTTGACACAATTGCGTTACAAATGAAAAGTAACGGAAGTTAGTAATACTTAATAACTGTTATAAATATTACTAACAGTTATCAAATGTGACTGAAATTAATTTCAGCAACACATCATCAATCGTTACAATTTATTAGTAACGATTATTAATTTTGTTCTTTCTTACGCATATATAACTATTTGTAACAGTTGATATCCATTACTAAGTCTTCTATTTGTAACGGTATATATCCGTTACTAAGTATTTGTTGTTTGAAAAAAAAAGACCAGTGATGGTTCCCATGAACCTAGTTCACCAAACTTGAGCTCATTATTAATTCAAAATGGAAATCCATGTACATATAGCACACAAACAGATCAAGGCATGTATGGCAAAAAAAGGAAGAAACTTTGCATTATAGGCTGGTATATCTAATCATTTAATGAAAGATTCACCCACCTTTTATCCGCACATTCATCACCTTCAAATCTCATCCTGAAGGTCATTCCAATTGAATAGTTGTTTTTCAAAGTGTCCATGTATTGATCATAGGGAACTATGAATTCCATAGGACTTGCCCTGTGAAATGAGTTATACACTTACACATCATGCATACATATACATCTTCTGCCGCGAAGTAAAATAAACCATAAAATTAATCCCCAACAGATGAACCAAAAGAATGTAATTTTTAGTTCACTGACATTTAGTTGTATGAAATAAAAATCTGAAAGAAATTGCATCCCCAAACTATATCATATCATTTGACCCGAAGTGCCAAACCTGCAAAACTAGAATTTTCAAGAGCAAACTGGATCTATGGTGAGCATAGAACTCCAATAACAGCCCACAGTCAGAAAGAAAAACATGTTAAACGAGTAGTGACACTGTTAAATAGCACCTCATCTATGGTGTGTATGTTATGTATGCATATATACAGAAAGATAACAAAAAGAAAACAGAAGTCAACTGAGATAGACTTTTGCAAACTGTTTCATCAATTCTGTAAATCACTTTAAACTGATACTTCATCACTAGATAAATTATAGCAATTACCTGAGGATTTTGCAAGTTAAAAACAACCAAATTTTGATCAGCAGTGCCAACAACCATCAGAGGATATCAAACTGCTAGCGCATAACAGCGCTCTAGAAGCTGCTGATGTGCACTGGGTTTGGCTGTCTAGTATCCCAATATCTAAGGAAGAAAAAGTGGAATTTGTAAGTTGATATCTTTACTTAAACAACAAAATAGAATTTGCATAGCAATTAAACTTGAACAAAAACAGGGAGTAAAAGAAATCCATTCACACCTCAAAGTCTTGTCCCAGCTCCCAGTGACAGGTGCATCATGCATGGCCACTATAACAGGTTGACCACTAGACATCAAGGGCCACATTTTAACTTGCTTATCACAGCCTCCTGAGAATACAGTTGTGGCATCATCCTTCCAAGCTTAGCATAAAACCTAATATAAAGACAATGTACCCCACATTTTTACTCATACTCAAAACTGGTCATTCACCATCCACGTTCTAAAACAGAAAAAAAAAAACCACAAAACTCAATCATTGTTTCATACTGGTTGGTCATGGGATATCACTGCTTTGGGTACACTGCTTCCTGTCTGGAGCATCTCCCAGCATCTCATCTTTTTTATTCATACAAGTCATGCCCTGCACGTGCAAGGCACGTGGGAAATGCGGTAAGGAGGAGGGTTTGGATGGAGAAGAAGGGAAAATTGATAATGGAGATGAAATTGGGGTAAAGTGGAAAGCCCTAAAGATCCTGATTTTTTTTTAATCTAGATGACTCAAATCATTCCAACATTTTGAATAGGAGGTTACATATATCTTCTAATCAAAATGTGTTGAAAAGATCCCAGATGAGTTTCCTTTTGGGAATTACTAACCATGCTTTCAATAGATTTGGCAGAATTGAGCATCGTCTCTATTCTAATTTCCCTGCCAGTAATAAATATAACACACAACCATACACTAAGTTAACAACAAAGAAGTTAATGCATATGAAATAGGAAATACACACATGCAGCCACAAGACAAATAAATGAATTTTGTTATTGAGAAAAAAAAAGCAAATGAAAATCCTTTGAAAAAAAATGATGAGGCATTTGAGTTTGGTAAGAAATTAAGTCGATACATGCAAGGAATTGATAAGGAAAATAATATATACATGGTACCTAGATTGTAGAAAAACAAAAACCAAAGGCATCATAAGAAAAAAATTCAATCAAAAAGCTGAAACCAAGCAGCTGGAGATGAAGAGATGAAGAAAGACCTAGTTATAGTAGAGCTCGAGGCCCATGCTTGTCTAAGGATTGATGTAAATCTCCCTTGGTATCAATGCAGGCTATCATACACACAGAAGTTGATAAGACTCTCTACAACAATAACCTTGGTAAAGGCATGGCTATGGAACTAATAATATCATTACAATACAAGCATATAGTGCATGCTTATCAAAAGAGGATATATCTCCCTTCATGATAGGGTTGAGCAGAAAAATGGACCACAGTGTGCTCCAACCCAATGAGCTAGGGCAATAAGACCTTTTTGTAAATCTCTGTGCTGGGATTTTAATGGTATATAATGCTCTTCTGAGGAGAACTTTTAACACATCTCTATTTTCATTTCCAATTTGAGGTGCAAGAGTTTGTTATAAATAAAATTGTCTCCCATGTGCATGAATTTGACCCAATTATCATAAGGTTGATGCAGATCTTATCATTTATGTTGAAGTTGACAGAGAGTAGATTCGTGAGGGCGCTCCTTGTTATTAGAGGTAAAGTGATCATGGTTTATCATATTAGCATATGGATATATGTCAGGTGGTGAATAGCCATATTCCTAACTTTTGGAACTAACTTCATTAGTCATCAATAAGTAGACCATGCCATAATGTATCATATTGTGGTTGTTTCTGTTCTGATGGGATTTGTTGTTGTTTCTCTTAATTCATTGTATAGCATCCAATGCATCAATGTCAAAAATTGGGGACTACATCTTGACAAACACATGTCTAGAGAGATTTAATTTTATTAATAATAACCAATGGCTATTTTATATTACACTTGAATACATGAGAAATCAGAAGTGAAGAAATATTACACTTATAAAAGGTGTTGGATCATCCTCCATTAGTAGCTTTGCAAGTTCAGAATCACGCCTACATATAACATCTCAAGATTGTTAGAAATTATAAATAAGGAAGTAGCAGAAAATATACTTGAAAGAGTCAAAGATGAAAGCAAAGGGGAAAAAATACAGTATAGCACTCATATTAACTAATTGAATGTGTTGATTTAAAGGACCAAGTTTTTGCTCAAATAAAGAAAATAGCACCTATTTATATTACAAGATTTAATTCTTGAAAATAATATAACAACTTACCAAGCCAGATGTCCTGATCCTCTGTAAGGAATATGCCTGATTAGAGTTCATTTTCAATTAAAGAAAACCACCCAAGCTCCTTGTATTAAACCCTAGAACCTCCCAGTAATTTAAAACTAAAATAATTAAAATATGTAAAAAACCAACAATTCAAACTCTCAAGAGAAACAATCAAACAACCCACACAACATCACATTCTCAAACTCTCACTGGCATTTAATCAAACAGTCACCGTGCACTACATGGATGTAGCTGGGAAAATTTTGAATCTCTTTCAAGGAATTATGACTAAGTTAGTTCGTCAAACTTCAATTTCATAAAGACAATTCAAAGATTTTCACAAAGGAAAACAGAGCATTGCAGAAAAATCACCAATGCCATTTACTCAAAAAATGGTGAAGTTCTCAAAAGAAGATTTTTTCTCTGTCATGGAAAATTTCATAATTCTATTCATAAGAAAATAATGTTTTTCTAGGCCTATTTATTCCTAAAAACTCCACCAGCCCATTTCACCAAATAGCATGCACACTATTGGGAATTTCAAAGAGAACTCTTGAATACAAAGCAGGGCATGACAATGAATTAACTACAACAGTACTTTATCAATCTCTCACTGGCATTTAATCAAACAGTTACTGTGCACTATGTTAATGTAGCTAGAAAATTTTTAAATATCTTTCAAGAAAGTATGAATAATTTAGTTAGTCAAACTTCAATTTGATAAAGACAATTCAAAGATTTTCACACAAGAAAACAGAGCATTGCATAGAATCCACCAATGCCATTTACTCAAAAAATGGTAAAGTTCTCGACAGAAGATTTTTTTTGTCATGGAAAATTTCAAAATTCGATTCATAAGAAAATAATGTTTTTATTGGCCTATTTATTCATGAAAACTCAACCAGCCCATTTCACCAAATAGCATGCACACTATTGGGAATTTCAAAGAGAACTCTTAAATACAAAGCAGGGCATGACAATGAATTAACTGATGCTCGCAGTAGCCATTCCATAAAAGAAAAACAATTGCAATCAGAGTTGGGTTTTTCAATCATTTATGTAATATTTCAACCATATTATCAAATAATCAACTAAAACAAAACAATTGCAATCAGAGTTGGGTTTTTCAATCATTTATGTAATATTTCAACCATATTATCAAATAATCAACTAAAACAAAACAATTGCAATCAGAGTTGGGTTTTTCGATCATTTATGTAATATTTCAACCATATTATCAAAGAATCAACTAAAACCCTTTTCTTTTCCATTGCATAGCACATAGGAAAAATGGAAAACAGAATAAAAAAACCCAATTATTGATTTCATCATAGAGTATTGATGAGTCAGGCCCAAATGACCCTACCCATGAGGATGAGTCAGGTCAGAATAGCCCAATGAGCCAAGGTCCAAATCAGTGGAAGCCCGATTGATCCGTTCAGGTCCGGGTCTAGGTCCACATACCTTGGCCAAGTCAAGGCAGCTACGTCGCTTCGGAAGCAGTCCCCTTTTACCAGGTCCTGCAGTGAATATCTCACCTGCCTCGTCTAGCACGACGACAGTTTGAAGGCTACATTCAAGCAGGGAAAACATTGCTGAAGAGTCGTCCCCATCTATTAGGGGAGGACTATAAATCGAGGAGCCCCACCAGCACTTTGGAGCAATTGATATCTTCTCATTTTCTACTCTTGTATTATCCTAGCCTGTAATCCCTACTCATTGGAGAAGTAAAATACCAACAGGCGACCTCTGCCTTTATGAAATGGATGTAGGTCACACAGACCGAACCACTATAAATTCCATTTCTCTCTCTCATTAATTTACCGCATTTATTACTGCATTTATTACTTGACCGGTGGTGTTCGAAACCCAATTTTGGCATCATCAAGTATAAAAAAATAAAAAGAAGAAATGAAATCACTATTCCAATGTGAGAAGAAAGGAAAACTTGAGTTGCAGGTTGGGGTTGGGGTTGGGGTGACTTTGGAGATGATCCAAAGATACAGGGTATATTTATCCTCTTTAAAAGAGAAAAAAAACTCTTTGGCGACGGCGAGATGAACGATCGATCGAAAGAGTGACAAACCATAACAAAAAAATTAAGAAAATAAAAAAAGAAGCAGATCAAGACGGAGTAATGAAGAAAATAAGGGATTTCCGCAGAAGAAATTTACCTTTGAGCATTGGTTCCTATGGAGAGACAGTAAACGTATCTGATTTTTACATTGTTTGTTAGAGCTTCTTTTCACTTCTCATTTTGTCTGGATTTTGGATTAAATATCTAGTGGCCCTTCACGTGTCCCTTACCAGATGAGCCACTGGCCAGAGGATCATGCAAGTAGGGTCTACTTTAATTGTGTAGAGAAAGGGAAGAAGCAGGGCACTTCTTCCCTTTTATAATCAGGGTATAGATTATTTACACAATAGAAAGGGATGTTTCGGGCAATAGATAAAAACAGATTCAATCATGGGTGACTAAGAAGAAGAGAATGGAGAGTAAAGGACCTGATTATCCCAGGAAGTAGCCACAAGGAAATTGCCTTTTGGACTGAAGGAAAGGCTTGGAAACAAAATCAGTTGGGGGCTGAGTCACCTGCAATTAGGAAAATAAAATTTTCATATAAGAGTAAAACAGACTTATGGGAACAGGGCGGAACAGAGGAGGAAGCAAGGGAGAGGGAGAGGAACATGGGAGGAAGAAGAGAAGATAGAGAGAGGAACAGGGGAGGAAGAAGAGAGAGAGGCAGAGATGTTGCTGTCGGAGGAGCCGCAGGCGAGGCAGAGCCCGAGGTCGTGTGGGGCCTAGGAGAGGGAGTTGACGGAGGATTTGTGGTCGGTGAAGAGGTGGGCCTGGGACCAGTCCTTGGGGCGGCCGTCGTAGGAGCAGGAGGCGAGGATGGATCAGAACTTGGGTGGGCCCAGGCGACCTACCAGACGGGGCCCTGGTGGCCGGAGAGGGTGGCAAGGTGCTGCTGCTAGCCACCGCCGCCGCTGCTGACGCCGATGATCTTGATGGTGGTGTCGGAGGAGGCTGTGGTGCGCCTGGGAGAGGTCTGGAGAGGGAGGGAGAGATAGAAAGGGATGAGAGGACGACGATGGAGATGAGAGGTCTGGAGAGGGAGGGAGGGAAAGGAAGGAATGGGAAGAGAGAAAACCCCAAAAAAGAAGAAGATGGCTCCGCTGGGAATTGTAGCCGTCGGATGAGATGGGTTTGGAATGGAGTGGTGGGTTGGAACTAGTAGTTGTCAGATGATGAAGAGATTGAGAGAAGGAGAGAAGAAAAGAGGGGCTCGGATTTGGGAAAAATAAAGAAGAAGAAGGGAGGGTTCGATGATGAATAGATGGATTTGGGGGAAAATGAAGAATAAGAAAAGAAGGAAGAGATGGCGTTCGGTGATAGGGAGATTGGTTTTGGGGATTTTGTTGGTAGGGATGGCAGAGACTAGAGAGTGGGAGGGAAAAGATGTACAAGGGCGGGAGTGAAATAGTGGAGGGATTTTATTGGCTTTTACAAATACCATTGTAACACATTACTAATCGTCACAAAATATCCAAGAAATGTTACAAAATAATTCAAGTATTTGCAAAGATACTTAGTGACGGTTATGAATATTGCTAACGGATAATAAATGTGACAAATTACCTAACGGTCAGATATGCGTTACTAATACGAAATCTCAAATGTTGCAAAATCACCCAAATGGTGTAGGGGTTGATGCTGGCCGGCGGCTACCAGGGCTCTTTATCCATCGGTCAATTTGGGACCGGTGGGCCTTGGTATTTTCAGCGGTGACGGCAGCAATTGGGTGAAGCCTTTTTGACTTCATGGCCGTTTCAATGCTGACTCCAGGTGGAAGTCGTGGACTGATCGTGTCCTGTTGATTGGTGGCGCCGTTTTGAAGGAAGCCAGGATTTTCGATGCGGTCCGCGCCTTTAGGGAGACCGTGATTTTTTCCGACGAGGCCTTCATGGCTATGTTGGAGTCATTCCTTCCGTAAACCAATACCTTCATTATCACGAATGATGAGATTGGTTTTTCTTTGAGGAGCTGAGCGTCATTACTGGATTGCCTATCCTTGGCAGACTCTATGAAGAGTTCATGCCGATCGACAGTGTCCTTGAGGAGTTCAGGCTCATGTACTTTCAGCTTGTTGCCTTCTATGATTTTTTGATGGAGAATAAGGGCTTGAAAGTAAGGTTCAGCAGTTGGAAGAGTTTTGGCTCTTCGTTCCCCAACTTTTTTGACAGTAGGGAGTCTTCTGATAGCATGACCCAGGAAGCCAAGGCTAAGGATCCAGGTTCGAAGAAGACTACGGCTACGTAAGAAAAGTTAAGGGGTTTCTTCGCGAGTACAGCCGCCATTTGCTCTGATATTGCACTGCGGAGAGATCTCGCTATTTACCTCACTTTTTGGCTAGGTGAGGCTATTTTTGCTGGAGGAGATCGAACGCACATCAGGCCGCATCGTATTTTTCCATCTTGTCAGATGGCGTTTGGAGAACGGCTTGCTTTAGTGCCTACTCTTTACTCCTACTTGTGCACCGAACTGCAGGCTGCTACTTTCTTGGTTCGGCTTGGGCTTCCCATGAACAGGTTATTTTCAGCCCATATTTTCTATTTGTGGTTTGTATACCACTGTCCTGGCTTCCATCGGCTGGGTGCTGCACAGGATGATGATCCTCTGATGATTCGACTGGCTAAGGGGAAAGTCGTATCCGAATCACTTTTGTTTGCCCGCATGAGGATCCGATGGTTCAGGAACGTCGAGATGGGGCAGTCTTCAGTGAAGCTTTCTCCGGAGTTGCGGAAGAAGCCTTTTGACTTTGGTGCCTCCCGAGACTCTACCAGGGCAGGGTCGGGAAGACATTACTCCTTGACAAATACAGAGAAGGAGTGGCTTTTCAGTATGCGTGTCGGCACAATGGTGTACCGCAGACATCTTTTCGTCGACATCAAGCCGTATGTACCTTCTCATTTTGCATTGCAGTTAGGCTTTTCTTAAGGTGTTGTTAGGGCGCCTTCAATCATGGTGAAGCGCTTTGGAGGTTTGCAGGATGGGAGAAACGCATGAGCTTTCATATTGCTAAAGACACTACTGCCATGATTTCCTACCCTGTATTGTCAACTTCCCGGATTGCCGGCTTCGCGACCGCGGAGAGTTTTTTGGCATATCGGGGGCTTTCCAAGAAGGAGCTTGATGTGAAGCTGTCGTCTGGAAAAGGCCTTGGAAAGTCGGATGGCGTCCAGCGAGAGGAAGTTTGGGACTTCCTTTCTGGAGAGAAGCACAAGATAGGCTTTCTCGGTGACCAGGGCATCATTGGTTCTGAAGCTGTTCGGGAAGTACCTGATGAGGCCTTAGAGCAGCTAGAACAACAGGAAGTTGAGCTTGATGCTTGGATGCAAGTGGCACAGAGGCGAGCTTCCATGGAGTCTACTGATAAGGGTAGACCATCCATCGAGGAGTCAAGTGAGAGACTTGACTCTGACGGTGGGGCAGGTTCTTCTAGGAAGTGAGCCCGTAGAGGTAAAAGGAAAAGGAGTCAGCATCGCAGCAAGGAGCAACACGAAGACTCTCCTGATATGGAAGTCCCTCTTACTATTAATGAGGAGGTGCTAGAGAATGCTGACGAACTTTCATAAAAGAGGAGCCGAGAAGAAGAGAACGTCGGTGAAGGTATGATTCTTCCTCTTTCTCTTTCCATTTCTTTTCATGGAATTTCCCATGTCCTGATTTGCTTCCTACTTCTGCTTTTCTATTCCTTTTTTTTAGCAGAGGAAGAAGACTTGGCGATGCCTGAGGTCCCGACCGATGAGGCGGTGACGGATCTTGGGGGGGCACCTGATGAAGAATCGAGGGACTCTGGAGTGAATCCAGAATCTCTAATTGGTATAACTTCTTTTTGATTTCCCCTTTTTTTTGTCTGTGACTTGATTTGCCAATATATTTTTTTTGTGTCAGCTGACTTGCCACAGGATTCCGATGACTTTGAACCATCTATAGACATAAATGTTGATGATGCTTCCGATGAGTTCATGGAGGAAGAGAGTGTTCCGCCAGTCGTCGAAGAATGTACTTTATGGTAATAACCCTGATAATGAGTTTTTTTCAATAGGATCATAATCATACCTTTTTTGCGTTTCTTTGGCAGGTTTTGAAGTGACAGAAAAGTCTCCATTGCTTCCTTCAGAACCAGAGCAAGGGATGCCAGAGGTTGATCCGGAGGTAGAGACTCCTAGAACCAGTTCTGACATAATAGAGGAGATACCTTGTGCTGAGATTCCTTCCCCAGTGGCTCCAACTGGAAAGAGTTCTTTTGTTACTCTTCCAACGAGGAATGACATGAGCAGCCGACCGACGGAGCGGGGCGAATCTTCATCTGGGTCATCTCTCCTATTTGAGAAGAAGGTGCTGGCATGGGTTTTGAGTTCTTGAATCGACTCTCCTTTCTGGAAACTTGGATGCTGGATTTGGTATGATCCAGCACGTCCAGGAGATTCTCACTGATGCTGAAGAAGTTGGTCTGGACGTCACAGGTTCCAGGGCGATCGTTGATAGGATCATTGCACTGGGTGACAAGTGGTTTAAGACCATGGACTTCCCTGATGACCAGTTCTTCAAGGAGATGTTCTTGGATCCTGCTAATAAGGCTAAGTCTGATCTAAATGAGGCTACACAGAGCAGGAAGCAGGTAGTCCGAGAGAAGAACTTAGAAGAGCTAGCCATCATTGGGCTGAGGCACGACCTTAACATCCTTGATAGGGAGGTCGATAAGGCCAGGAAACGTCTTGAGCATTTGAAGGCACAAGTCACTGCCAAGTGGGCTACTATAATGGAGGCTCGTGACAGGGAGAGTGCTCTGATTCCCCGGGTTGCAGATGCCGATCGAGTTCTAGAAAGGAAGATTCAAGAAGACGAACAATGGCAAACTGCTCAGGATAAGCGTCCCGGTATAAAAAAAGGGTTACAGCCTTCTCCAGCATTGCATGGCAAGTTCCTGAAGAAGCGTGCCTTGGAAACTATGACGGCTGAGGCCAAGAATTTGCTTGAGGAGCTGAAACTTTAGCTAGAGACCATTTTTGGCTGAGCTCCTGATTTTTTGTAGTATAAACTATCCTTTTTTTTGTACTCTTTTTTTTTGTGTAGTGCTTGTAAACACTTTCTTTCTTTTTTCTTTTGGTACCACATGTATTTTTTGTACTCTTTTTTTTTATTTTCCCTACGCTCACTTAAATCTTTTTGTGATGAAAGCAATTGCTAAATGGGATTTGACCAAAAGTTTGTCATTTTGTGAAAATCTTTTGTCAAATGATTATTTTAGCATGGGAGCCAGATTTTGTTTGTGGCATGAGAGCCGATTTTGGCATGAGAGCCATTTTTTTGTGGCATTGATAGCCGAATTTGTGGCATTGATAGCCGGTTTGTGGCATTGATAGCCGGGTTTGTTTTGTGGCATTGATAGCCGGTTTGCTGCCATTTATAGCCAGTTTGTCGCATTAATAGCCGGGTTTTTTTTTTGAAAACCAAGTTTTGGTTGGTGGCATTGATAGCCGGTTTTGTTTTGTGGCATTGATAGCTGGTTTTGGTTGAATTTATAGCCGGTTTGTGGCATCTATAGCCGGTTTTGGTTTTCAAAAATGCAAGTATCGACTAAAAGTCGCCTCCCTGCTGAATGGTCTTGCAAGTATCGATGAAATGTCACATCCTTGCTCATTCGATTGCTAGTATCAATGGAATGTCGCTTCTTTGCGGATTTGGGTGCAAGTATCTATGGAATATAGCATCCTTGCTTTTCAAAAAATTTGGTTTTGCAGGTATTGACTTAATGTTGTTTCCCCATGATTTTTGAAATTTACGGTTTTCTCGAACCTTTGGGTTGTGGATATCAACTGCAATGTTGCATCTCCACGATTTTAGGTTTTCTCAAACCTTTGAAATTTTGGTTGTGGGTATCAACTGAAATGTTGCGTCTCCACGATTGTTAGATTTTGCAAGTATCGACGAAATGTCGCTTCCCTGCGATTTTTAGGAGTGTCGAATGTGGTTCATGCGCTTTCGATTTGTACGAGTATCGACTAAGCATCGCTTCCTCGCGGTTTTGAAAAACCATTTTTTGTTTAAATACACGAGGGTCGTAAATTTTTACTTAAAACTATTTTGGCAGTAAAAGGCAGGGTGGACTAGGGTGGAAATCCCTAAATCCGGATGTTGTTTCAAGCCATGAATTTTGTGTTCAAGGATTGAAAATTTTGGTCAAGTTAGGGAGAGGTTCCAAAACTTGAATTTTCTTTGAAGAATGAAACGATGAAAGTAAGCATTGTTTGAATTTCTAGAAACTTCACATTTGATATGAAAATTCTAAAAGGAGTGGGTTTAACGAGCGAGTACCTGGAAATAGGTTTTGGCCATAAAGGCATTGCTCTTACCCAGTTGGGTAAGTCCTCAAGGGTAGTACCGCTTTAAGAACTTGTCATTGATGGGCAGCATACATCTGTCACCCTCCATGTTTAGGAGTGTGTATGTGCCATTGGAGAAAACTTTGTCGACGACGTAGGGTCCCTCCCATTTTTGCTCAAACTTGTGTTTGGACTTGTGAGTGAAGACCATTAGTCCTTTTACCGGAAAGACCACGTCATCCTTTTCATAGCCGCGTTGCCTGACCTTCTTGTCGAAAGATCCTGCCATGCGTGATGCTTTGTCGAGCTTCGAGCCGTCTCTCATCGAGATTGTCCAGCTCATGGAGTCGCAATTTAACATTGCTTTCTTAAGTCATGTCATTTTGCAAGGATACCCTCAAGGAAGAAATTTGTACTTCCAAGGGTACGACAGCTTCACGTCCATAGACCAAGGATTATGGTGTGCTATGGGTTGTCCTTGAACGGTGGTTCGATATGCCCACAAAGCTTCAGAAAGTTTGTCGCTCCAATCTCTTTTGTAACTAGAGACCATTTTTTTGAGGATTTTGCAGAGTGTCTTATTGAAAGCTTCTACTAATCCGTTTGCAGCCGGATTGTATGGAGTCGAATGACAGCTTTGGATTTTGTATTTGTCACAGAACATGTAGAATCGATGATCCCAGAATTGCAGTCCGTTATCATGGACGAATCTTTTGGGTATGCCGAAACGACAAATGATGTTGATGCGCAGGAACTGAATGACTGATGAGGTCTTCATTTCGTTGAGCGCAAATGCTTCTGACCTCTTGGAGAATTAATCCGTAGCGGCGAAGATGAAGCGATGACCTTTGCTTGAAGGGGGAGAAATAGGACCTATGAAGTCCATACCCTAGGCTTCGAAAGGCCATGAGATCACTATAGGATGCTGGATCTTCTGTTGAAAGGTTCGAAGGTGGTTCCTCCATAATATTTTCAGAGGCTTCCAGCTCAGCGAAACCTTTAGAGGTTTCAAGGGCATTTCCAGACCAAGGTTTTGTTCCTTTCCATGGGTCTTCTTGATCGGTGATTTTCTCAAGGTTTGCTATGAGATGGTCCCAATCGCCTGTTGAAACTAGGTCAAAGTAGGGTACTTCTTATGGAGATGAGGGTTCTTCTGGTTCAGAAGACCACATGTCTGTGCCATCGGACAATTCCTCTTCATCGTCAGAGAAATCGTACCAATTGGATGAGCTTCCTGGATCTTTATCAGGTGACTCATCGAAGAGATATCCAGGGAGATCGATGTCTTCATGGATACGAGATGTTGAGGCTTGGTCGGTAAGTTGACTTTTAACCCTTTGTGTCAACTATCTCATAGGAGTGTCAGGATCATACCCTAACGCGTGAGAAGACTTTTCTACATAGCTTTAGAGTCTCCAGTCTTCCAGTTGGCATTTGGTCAAGGCAGGCCCCAATGGCGTGAGAATACCGTGGCCTTCTCCCAAACTGACTGGGTTTTGAGCGTCATAGCCCATTTTCTTCATAATAGCTTGTGCCACAGGACTATATGAGGATAGTTGAGGCATACCGTCGTTTTGGAAAGGTTCAAGCATGGAGTTTGATGAAGGAGCATCCGATATATGGAAGAAGATCGGCTTTTTCTTTGCTGAAGTTACTGGAACAACGAAGGAAGCTGACGTAGGATCTTCTACATCAGCAGGTGTCTCCATTGGAGTAAGAGCGGGCTGAACTTGTTGAGCGTCAGCTTGGCTTGACGATACGTCATCTTCTGGCTCTGAATCCGAATCTGTGTCTTGCATGATAGACACGAAAGAGACAACAAATTTGCCCCCAGGCTTTTGCTTTGCCTTCTTCACTTTAGTTGTGATGACCAAAGGCTTTGAAGTTTTGAGGGAGATGAAGAAGGGAGATTGACTGCTCTCTTCGGGTTTGCCGGAGGGTTTGTTTTCTTCCGAGGATTGTTGAGGAGCCTTGCTTTTATCTTTCTGGAGATTATCGGCAAAGGGTGCTATTTCCTTCTCCTCTTCTTCTTTTTCACCTTCATACATCTGGGTGTCTGTGAAGTGCACTTCTTTACCTTTGAAGGGTTTTCTGTCCGTAAAGACTCGATGTACCATGCCGTCATCGCGAACAAACTTGATGCATTGATGTAAAGTTGAAGGGACAACACCATTCTCGTGTATCCAGGGGCGTCCGAGAAGGATGTTGTAGTATGAAGGGGTTTTTATTGCACATACAGTGACCTCAAAGATAAGATCACCAATTTGCAACTTGAACCTGATTTTGCCGATAGGTCTTTGAGTACTCCATCGTATCCAAAGATAGATACAGATGCGTGGCTCACCATGCTGGGTGGGATGCCCAACTCTTCGGGAGCCGAAATGGAGATGAGGATAAGAACAGAACCTGGGTTGATCTGAACTCTGTGCATAGGCATTTCCTTGATGTACCCTGTGAAGTACAGGGGTCGGTTGTGCCTTGTTTCGCCAAGTAGAAGGTCTTCCTTGGTAAAGGCGATGGTTGCACTAGCTGCCTTTTGAACCGAGAGGCATTCGATGCATGATCCCTCAGTTTTCTTCTTTTCTCCCTTTGAGAAAGTTTCTGAGTTCTTGACTCGGTAGTCCATTTCAATTTGGAGGACTTGCGGGGCATGTTTGTCGACATCCTCATTTAGCTTTTGTAATTCTGAAATGAGATTATCATGAGTGTGCGGAGACATTCGCAATAAGTCTAGGATGTGCAGACGTGCAGGTATGTGCTTGAAATGTTTAATCAAGTCATACTTGAAAGCCTCCTTGGGGCCTGCATGTTCATCATTGTTGCCACTAGGGGTGCTTACAACATCTTTTCCTGAAGGATTTACATAAGTAAAGGAAGATTGGTTGTAATTCTCGTGGTAGTCCCGGCCAGAGCGGGTGCCTCTACCAACTTCGAGAGCTTTTTTAAAAGGGTCTTCGTTTGAAAGATTGTCTTTACGTTCAAGAGGCTGTCGTTTTTCATTTACCAATGATGTATCTGCAGTAGAGTTGCCATCCTTGGTGATTGTGTTACACGGAGCATTTTTCGGGAACAAGTCCTGAACAGCATCCAACAACTTTTCTTCTTCGTTGACCAATTCATTGTCCCAAGCATCAATAGCTGGGGTTTCTTCAGTCAGGAAGGGTGTGAGCTCTGAAGTCACAGTCTCAGGAGAAGAAACCTGAGTGGGTGCCATCTCTGTGAAAGTCACATGAGACAAGGTAGCCCCAGAGTATATGGTTCTAAGCGTCGTCGGAGTGTAAGTGATTTCATCAGGACGAGGCTTCAGAAGAGTTATAAACCCGAATTATCATACTACAGGAAGCTCTGACAGGAGACATTGCCTACTCAGAGTCAGACTCATCCTCAAATGTAACAGGATCGTCTATCCAGCAATTTTCTCCATTTTCAGGAGTTAAGGGAGGATGTACTTGATGGTCTTTAAGGACTTCCGGCTCTGGATTGCGAGGAGGTTCATTGACGCGATCTTGTTCTTGCTCTAGGGCAAGATGCTGCAACATCCTCCCATATTCTTCAAGATCAGGCATGGGAGCCAAATCTTCTTCTTCGTCTACTCTTTGTGGCTCAACATAGTTGATTTCCACTGGAGCAATGACGGGTGCTTGGTCAGTAGCATTTTCTTGTACAACCTCTTGGTCTTCTTCATCATCAGACCAGGATCCTTGTGGCTGTAAGGAGTTATACCGGATTACTGGCATAAGGTGAGTTTCAGGAACCCATTCTTCATTGGAGAGATATTATCTTGTTTCAAGGGATTCCTCCCACTCATCAGTGTAGTTGGATTCGAATCCGTCATCGGTGTCGCTGGACTCGTATCCATCAATGGAGAATCCAACTACCGAATTGCAAGAGTATGATGCCCCCTGCATAGCTTTTTCTTTGAATTGAGGTAGCATGAAATCACTGAGAGTTAGTTTTCTTACCCCCTTTGAAGTCTCTGGAAGGGACGTTTCTGTTACCCCCAATGAAGCGGCAGAGGAGGCCTATGCCTTTTCTTGGACTTCTTGTTTTGGCTGGTTCTTCTCTTGCCGTTTGAGCTTGAGGAGATGTTTCCTAGCCTGCCTTCATTGTTGAGCAGTTGGCTTTGTTTTCACGATCTCCCAGTTTTCATCTTCTAGGAGATCGGGATGTACCCATATGGGTTGTCCGTCTGGTGTCGGATAAGGAACCAGCTCTTCGGACGCTTCAATTTTGTTTATCACCTTGAAGGAAGTAGTGATCTTCTTCTTTGGTGATTTTGGTGTTTATCCACAAGACACCATGTTGACAGAGGCAGGCCCATAGTTTTTGTCAAAGGTGATGACTCCGTTTTTCCACAACTCGTTTATTTTCTCTCTCACAACGAAGCATTGATTGAGAGGATGCGAGATCATCTGGTGGTATGGACAGTACCGAGGATCGCTGGTTTTGCCAACATCTCCCGGTCTTTTGGGTTTAGGCAAGGTGAGCTTGCTATTTTCCATGAGGGCCCCGAAGATTTCATCAACATCTTCATTGAACGGGTATTTCTTTTCTACTAGCTCTTTGAAGGCATCAGAGAGTTCAGGTCTCTTACCAGCAGCTTTGTTTTCAGCTTTCTTTGGTGGCTGAGGAGCTGACCTGGTTTGCACATTGAGGACCTCTCTTTTCTTTGGCTTTGAGGTTGCAATGGCGGTTGGCTCTTTTCTTGATGATTTCTGACTGTTGAGGTCTTTGATCACCACTTCAGCCTCCATGGAAGCTTCTAGGAGTTCTCCCAGGTTTTTTGATTTGTTGCCGATGATCATGGAGTGAATTCTGGCACTCATGTGGTTTCGACAGATATCGACTAGCGACGCTTGTTGCCGTACATCAGAGCATTTGTATGCCATTGCTTTCCACTTATGAATGAAGTCGTATGTTGACTCATTCTCCCCCTGTTTCAAGCTGCAAAGTTGAGCCAAAGTAGCGGGATGATCCTCACCTTTGAAGTCAGTCAGGAAGCGTGTCTCTAGCATGGCCAGTTTTGGATGGAGTCCTCCGGAAGAGTGGAGTACCAATCAAAGGCCGTACCTTTTAAGGTACTTGCAAAGAGATGGATCCTGAGTGCATTTTGATCCACGATAGCTCCCGCCAAGATCTTGAAGTGGATGACGTGCTGTCTGGCTGATCCTTTCCCCGTATATGTTTGGAGAGTAGGATGTTTGAATTTTGTAGGGAACGGGACCGAGTCCATCCATAAAGGATATGGTGGCTAGATCCCATGCTCCTTGGGTATATCATCTTCTTTAGCTTTTGTGAGGATATTGTCTACGTCCTTTTCGGTGAGGGCACGTGACTCATTTTCTTCTCCATTTACCTCATCATCTTGATGATTCGAAGGAGGTTCATTGTTCGCTTGATTTTGGAAGGCGAGGAAAAGGTTTTCCATCAGAGATTCAATCCTCTGTTGGCCTTATTCCAACTGCTGGATGCGTGTGAGCGCATCATCATGAGGTGGATTACGAGGTGGTGGCTCAAAATTTATAGCCAGGACGTTCATCCCTCGGGATTTGAATGAAGAAACTGTCCTGGTGACTGAGCTGGGGCTCATTCTTTTTTATGAAGAGCTTGAGGAAGGATCACTCTACCATCCTTTGCTTGAAGGAGCAGGGGATTCTTCTGAATGTCTTCTTGTCCTGAAGACGTTGCGGGCCACCGGACGTTGGACATGGATTTTTGTTGCTGACTTTTGGCGGTCTTCTGGTTTTTTCCAACCATATGGACAACAGCAACTTGGTCGGGTCTTTCTTTTCGACCCATTTGTGAGAGACTTGAAGTGTAAGAGGCTGGGTCCTTTGCTTCTCTAGTCTCTTTTGTCGATACGACGTGCAGCATTGTATACGACGAGCAATTTGAGCTTCGGTCAACTCTGGCTAGGCTTTGACAATGAAGGATGTGCTCCCTCTAGCGCAGCAGCTAAGCCTGTCTTCTTTGTAGCTAGGCAAGGACAGGATGCGAACCCAGTCCTTTGCTTGTTGCAGCGAAGCTTTGAATTTTTCGAGTTTAGCCCCTGTAGAGATGAAGGGTCGAACTGCAGGATTGTAGGCCTTGGCAGGTGCTTGCAAAGGCCTTGTGATACATGACTTGATTTTGGGCTTGTTGGAACAAGCCGGCTCATGCTGGGTTGACTTGGGAGTCAGGTTGGAGATGGGTAGAACTGGTTCTGCTTAAGTGGGGCCAGGTATGCTGGCTTGGTGGATGTTTGGGACATTCTTTGTTTTGGTGAAGGTCTTGGGGACCAAATCTTGTGATAGACCTGGTTGTTTGCGGGATGAGGCTTCGTGGGGGTGTCGCGGGCTTCGGGCTTTTTGGCGCTCGCCTTTGGTGTCATGGTAGTGACACGTTGAGAGGCGACCTTGTAAGATCCCGACCCCAATCCTTTTGTTTAGCATTATTTTAATCGTGGTTTAGCTTTTAATCGAGATTTGATTTAGTTTGACCGCGTATTTGAGTTTGACTAGATTTTTCCTTAGTCTTTGAGATTTTGTAGACCGTTGACTTTAGTTTGACCCGGTCCTTATGATTTGTATTTTTATGGGAAATTACTTCGGATTTCTAAAAATTCTGGATTTGGTTTATTTTGACTCATTTTATGAAGTTTAACAACTTTCATGTTTTGACCATTATGATTTGATACTCAGAAATCGCGTTTTTCGAGGAAAAAGGGCAAAACTGACCTTTCACATTAAATCTGTCCATGAATTTCGAAAATTCCAGAAATTGGGGAAAATATACTTTTTGGAAAGTAGATATTTCGCCGATCGTTTTTGTCTTCTTCGTCGTTTTCATTCGGGGCCCGCATATGCCATTTTTAGCTTGATGAAGACCGGGGCCCACAAGACTTATCTTATAAGAAGGGGAACCCTTCTTCTTCTTCCTTCATTTGTTTTCCAGCAATTGTGAGCCTAGGGTTTGTCCCTTTTCCAGCACTTTCTCTCTCTCCTCTTGGAAACCCCTCTTCTTGGATGCTAAAGGGAGATTTGATCTCACCTTCTTCTTCCTCCCTCTCCAAGCTTTCCATAGATGCCTTTTGCAAGAGATTTGAGCTAGGAGAGACCACCTTTTCTTGCATTTCTTCTTGGTTTGGGCTTTTATAAGGTGAGCAATGGATTTCTTTCTCCAAATCTTGGTTTTCCAAACCATTTTGAAGGGTTTTATCATTTATGCAATGGGTTTTCATGGAGGTTTACAATGGATTGGATTTTTAGGGTTCTCTTGAGCTATTTTGGGGATTTTGAAATTTTGGAGCTTGAGGCCCTAAGAGGACCTTCATGGAGTGTTTTGTATCTTCCCTTGTCTAAGGCAAGTAGATTCTACAATTAGTATGATGATTCTCTTATTTAGTTTCATTTCATGAATTTTGCTTCTTATGTGCTAATCTTCTTTGATTTTATGGTTTTACTTTGATTAAATGAACCAATGTTGTGTGGATTTCCATTTATGTATGGTCTTACAATGTGTTGGAAGTGGCTTTCATCTTGGTCATGTAGAAAACTTGATTTCCTTATGTTAGGAGTTGGGTTCAAAGAAATGGGGAGAAACTTTGTTTTAAAAAAAGTGATTGTTTGGTTAATTGGGTTGATTGAATGGTGATTTGAGGAGTTTAGAAGGTCAAGAAATGGCCCAAATCATTGTGGAATTTTGTATGGAAGAAAAGGAATCCAAAGAATCAAGAAAAAGAAGAAAAAAATGCAAGAAGATGACTGCCGAGCTGGACTGGGCAGGCACAGTCCGCTCGAGCGACCCAGCTTCTGTCTGGGTCCGCTCGAGCGGACCTGGGTCCGCTCGAGCGAGCCCAGCTCAGTCTGGGCTCGGGTCCGGGCCTGTTTTGGGGATTTTTGTGGGCCAGTTTGTTGGGGCTCCCTTGGGCCTGATTCAAGTTCATTTTTGGGCCATTTCAAGACCTGATGTTGGGTCATTTTTAAGTTCAGTTGTGGGCTGGTTTTAAGGTTTGTTTTATGGGCCATTCAAGGTTTAGTTTTGGACTATTTCAAAGTTTGTTTTGTGGCCAATAAAGGCTGAGTTTTGGGCTGTTATAAAATCTGTGTTGTGGGCCATTCAAAGCTAGTTTTTAAGAGCTGATTTAAGGTCTGTTTGTGGGCCCGTTCCAAGTTAGTTTTGGGTTTGTTTTAAAACTTGTTTCTTGTCCATTAAAGGTTTAGTTTGGGCTTGTTTTAAAACTTGTTCCTTGGACCCTTCAAGGATTAGTTTTGGACCGTTTAAAAAACTTGTTTTGTGGGCTTGGTTAAGGTTGGTTTTTGGTTGTTTATTAAGGATTATTTTGGACTTGGTTTAAGGCCAGCTATGGGCCTGTTTTCAAGAGTTTTGATATTGCTTGTGATACTTGGAAATTTGTGAAATGGGAATGATGTGAGAATGAGCGTATGTGAGATTATCCGGGAACCTTTCGGGTCTCAATGCGCACTTTATCATTTAAACATTACGGATTTTCATTGGCATCAAACACATTCTTTATTAATCAATGTTTAAAGGTTAAATGTGCATTGTGATGGTTCCTTGGTAAGTCATTAAGTCATTCTCCATTGTCCATTCCATTTCAAGTCAGAAAAATGTATTTGTAATTGTAATTGTATTTGTATTTGTTTTCTTTGGTGAACTAATTTAAATAGCATCGATGATTTGTTATAAAATCATGTGTTTTCCCATGTTCGAAAGGGTTGACCGTATGATTTTATACAAATCACCTTGATGCGTATTTGAACGGTTTACCATAGATATTCGTATGCTTTCTCCGATTCGATTTGAAAAGAGATTGGAGTATGTTCGTCACATTCGGGTTTTCTTCGATGAGATTGTTGTTTTGATAAAACTAGTATTTGAAAATGAAAACCACGAGGCAAGACGGGGCCAGAGCTATGTGGTGCGAGCCCATGAGCCAAAGAGGCTATGATTCCGAAAACAAAACCCCGAGGCAAGACGGGGCCAGAGCTATGTGGTGTGAGCCCCTGAGCCAAAGGGATTAGTATTATGTTAGAATTGTATCGGTTTGAGTTTCGAAAACTAAAGGCACCACTAGGCTTAGGTCACCTTGTCGGGCTGATCACCCCGGCTTGGGATCTTTAATTCGTCCGCCAGCTGCAGCTTGGACTCTGTCTGTACCGACCATGGCAACGGTAACTATCTGCCGGTCCCATTTGTATGGCTACGGTTCTGATTTCTGATCTGCCGGTCCCATTTGTATGGCTACGGTTCTGATCCCATTTTTAGTACCACATTTAGTGGCTACGCTCTGTCTGCTCTTATTACTTCGGTAATAGGAGGATTTAGCTAATTGTGGTCGCCTAGGTTTTATCTGCACATTACTTTAGTTTATGATTCTTGTCGGTTATACTTTTTATGCTTTGATTTGTTTAATGTTTACGATATCGATCTTTATTGTATTTTCCCTACTATTCAGTTTTAAATGTATTTCCAATTATTAAATGTTTTGCTTAGGTGGTTATCTTTTCGAGACATTTATGCTTTAGAGACTGTTCGTTTATTTGTCTTGATATTATGTTCGGACTTTCGATCGTTTTAGCATGTTTTATTGTCATTATTGTTTAGACTCTTTATTCGGTTTTACGATGATTTCGTCTGATTTTATGTATGTTCCTTTTGTTCATATTACTTGTTTATTTACTTGCCAGACCGTCGTGTCTGACCCTTATTTGTTTGGTGCCAGATTCTGCTCTTTTTGTTTTTAGGTGTTTGATCAGAGGAGGCGGTGGGACCGCCGGTCTGACGTGAGAGGCTGCCCGTTGATATCATTTAGATGTCAAGTATGGCACCGGAGTTCGTATCTAATATGGAGGGTAGTATTCTGTCTAGTTGGATATTTTTGTATGGCTATGTTAGCCTTTTTCTTTGGGTTGTAATTAAGACACTTGTTAATTGTAATTTGAACATGTGGGAATTAATTAGTCTTGTTACTACCAGCTCAGTGTGTTCTGATATATGATTTATGCCAGTCTGCTTATATGATGGCTTTATGGAATTGGTTGCGTGCGACACGGAACCCGATGGCCACGGATTCCGGGTCGTAACACCATGTTTAGCTTCCGCGAAAAATATACTCTGATTGTGTTGGCATGTGATTATCCTCATTCACGCGGATCTTGGGAACTATAACAAAAAGTTTCAAATTATCCCAAAATTTCGCACCCCAAGATCGGTTCGCTGCAGGTCCCGGTTTCGGGGCGTGACAGGTTTGGTATCAGAGCTGGTTAGTTTCTAGGAAATAAAATACTCTAGAGACATTAAGACGTGTGGTGAGGATTCGTTAGATTGTGTCGATTTGTTTTCTCGTGTCCTTGTTTCTTTGGATTTGAGTCGGCTTTTCTTTCAGTTTCGGAGATTTTGCTTGTCTTGTCTTTTAGTTCTGTTCTTGGGAGATTTGGGTGACCAAATTTCCTCCTTAGTAGTGGAGAATTTAAAGTCTCCATGCTCTTGTTCGGTGTCTTTTATCTGTACGTGTTTGTGTCGGAGACTGGGAACCTCGTGGATTTAGTATGTTGTTTTCGGAGAACAGCGGCAGACTTTCAGCCTTTCAGCATCACTAATGTGGTTAATGAGAGAAGACATGTGCGTTTGCCCGCTAGAGTTGAACTTGAGCATTATTCGAAGACCCCCTTTCAGCTAATCAAGGATCGTCATGCAGCGTACCAAGGTGAGTAAATGTGGATTTTT
The DNA here is from genome assembly GCA_012931725.1 of Litsea cubeba. Classification (NCBI taxonomy): domain Eukaryota; kingdom Viridiplantae; phylum Streptophyta; class Magnoliopsida; order Laurales; family Lauraceae; genus Litsea; species Litsea cubeba. The sequence continues at coordinate 83,747,784 of CM022944.1, forward strand.
GGGGGAACTCAGACCATCTTTTCAAGATGAAGGACTGCAAGAGGCATGTTACCTGTGGATTTTATGAAGGGAGAAGTGACCTTAGTTAGTAAGATTAGGAGTGGTGCAAGAAACTCAAGGATTTCCCCGGATTCGACGAGCATGGTCATGGTTTTGGTTGAGAAGTTCGGTAACTTGTAGCGTAGCCAGTGTAGTTGGTTCAGCAGGGATACCAAGTGGATGGCTAGTTGTAGTCAAGATAACTTTTGGCAGTAGAGGAAACCTTGTGGATTTCACCGACTTTTAAGGTATTGGATTAGACAACATGCAAATGCAAGTGTATACCTCAGTGGTTTGGATGTCCCTTTTCTTAGCAAGAATGATTTTTGCGATGGTTTCATCTTTTATTTAGTTTTTCCTTAATGTCTATGATCTATCTTTGTAGAGTTTAAACAATGGATTTATGTTTCTTCTTTAAGGCTTATTTTGAAATAAATTATGTCATTATACTCTTTTCATGAGTCACATGATTTTGTTTTCATAAGGCCTTGTGTTTCGAAATTTTTGTTTAATCTTCATAAGATATTATCTTACAATGACCTTAGAATCTCGCTCTTGTTTTAATTCTCTTAAATGTTGACACTTAAATTTCAAAACCTTGACGATTTTAAAATTTTGTACATGTTTGGTTGGATATGGACTCCAATAAAATTTAACGTATGGTTATACCACATGAATTTGATTTATTTTTGAAACCCTAATTTGAAGTTGTTGAGTATTTCAAGGATTTGTTGGGTTATGAAAATATGAATTTCAAAACGAATAATGTGGTTTCATATTCAAATTTTGATAAACTTTCTTTATTAAGTTTTATTTGATAATTTGGAAGTTCAGCTTCTACTATGTTTTAAAATGATGAGATTTAACTAAGTAATTATTTTAGTCCCTATGTTTAAAATTTTAAGATTTGTTTTGCATTGATTGGAGTGAGTGGTATTGGCGTATGATTGGAGCTTGGAAGTGTAAGAATTGAAGGGTGGATGGATGTCAGGATGTGTACCGGTTCAGTTGGAAAATAAAGTTGGATTTATGAGAGAGTAGACATCATTCAAGACTTGGATTGAAAGTTTCAGTTCTTCAGGAATTGACATCAGATTAGTAGATGTGTTTTATTGATGACACAGTACCAGGGAAGAGATCAAGAGCAGCAGGTAGATAGAATCAAATGTGGACACAAATTCCGAGTACATCACAGAAAGATTAGAATTTGGAGTTGTGATTTCGGAATGAAGAAGGATTGACGATATTCTTAGAAGCCAGAGTCTGAATGGTACAGTGTAAGTAGGTATTTGGAATTCCAGGAATTTTTGAAGAGGGAGATATTTCAGAGAAAACATGTCTACGATCACATCTTCGTACAAGCGTCAAGAGCACCGTGTACAGCTTTGAAGGATTTAAGGCACAAAATTCTAAGTGATAGAAAGAGACAGAATTTGCAGTTCTTGGACCGACAGTGACTGATGAGATAAATAAAAGAGTTGATCTAGTGCAGGAATGACAGATGACACCAAGGATGCTTAGAAGAATTGTTGCACACCAGTTTGGTCAGAGAGTCTCTCAGTTGCCGAGGTCTAGCATAGCGTGTCAGTGTTTTCTTTTGTCTTTTGGGTTTTTGATTTTGATTTGGTTTAGACCATTTGGAGGACCAAATGGATTCTAAGGGGGGGAGGATGTAAGATCCCGACCCCAATCCTTTTGTTTAGCATTATTTTAATCGTGGTTTAGCTTTTAAGCGAGATTTGATTTAGTTTGACCGCGTATTTGAGTTTGACTAGATTTTTCCTTAGTCTTTGAGATTTTGTAGACCGTTGACTTTAGTTTGACCCGGTCCTTATGATTTGTATTTTTATGGGAAATTACTTCGGATTTCTAAAAATTCTGGATTTGGTTTATTTTGACTCATTTTATGAAGTTTAACAACTTTCATGTTTTGACCATTATGATTTGATACTCAGAAATCACGTTTTTCGAGGAAAAGGGCAAAACTGACCTTTCACATTAAATCTGTCCATGAATTTCGAAAATTCCAGAAATTGGGGAAAATATACTTTTTGGAAAGTAGATATTTCGCCGATCGTTTTTGTCTTCTTCGTCGTTTTCATTCGGGGCCCTCATATGCCATTTTTAGCTTGATGAAGACCGGGGCCCACAAGACTTATCTTATAAGAAGGGGAACCCTTCTTCTTCTTCCTTCATTTGTTTTCCAGCAATTGTGAGCCTAGGGTTTGTCCCTTTTCCAGCACTTTCTCTCTCTCCTCTTGGAAACCCCTCTTCTTGGATGCTAAAGGGAGATTTGATCTCACCTTCTTCTTCCTCCCTCTCCAAGCTTTCCATAGATGCCTTTTGCAAGAGATTTGAGCTAGGAGAGACCACCTTTTCTTGCATTTCTTCTTGGTTTGGGCTTTTATAAGGTGAGCAATGGATTTCTTTCTCCAAATCTTGGTTTTCCAAACCATTTTGAAGGGTTTTATCATTTATGCAATGGGTTTTCATGGAGGTTTACAATGGATTGGATTTTTAGGGTTCTCTTGAGCTATTTTGGGGATTTTGTGATTTTGGAGCTTGAGGCCATAAGAGGACCTTCATGGAGTGTTTTGTATCTTCCCTTGTCTAAGGCAAGTAGATTCTACAATTAGTATGATGATTCTCTTATTTAGTTCCATTTCATGAATTTTGCTTCTTATGTGCTAATCTTCTTTGATTTTATGGTTTTACTTTGATTAAATGAACCAATGTTGTGTGGATTTCCATTTATGTATGGTCTTACAATGTGTTGGAAGTGGCTTTCATCTTGGTCATGTAGAAAACTTGATTTCCTTATGTTAGGAGTTGGGTTCAAAGAAATGGGGAGAAACTTTGTTTTAAAAAAAGTGATTGTTTGGTTAATTGGGTTGATTGAATGGTGATTTGAGGAGTTTAGAAGGTCAAGAAATGGCCCAAATCATTGTGGAATTTTGTATGGAAGAAAAGGAATCCAAAGAATCAAGAAAAAGAAGAAAAAAATGCAAGAAGATGACTGCCGAGCTGGACTGGGCAGGCCCAGTCCGCTCGAGCGACCCAGCTTCTGTCTGGGTCCGCTCGAGCGAGCCCAGCTCAGTCTGGGCTCGGGTCCGGGCCTGTTTTGGGGATTTTTGTGGGCCAGTTTGTTGGGGCTCCCTTGGGCCTGATTCAAGTTCGTTTTTGGGCCATTTCAAGACCTGATGTTGGGTCATTTTTAGGTTCAGTTGTGGGCTGGTTTTAAGGTTTGTTTTATGGGCCATTCAAGGTTTAGTTTTGGACTATTTCAAAGTTTGTTTTGTGGCCAATAAAGGCTGAGTTTTGGGCTGTTATAAAATCTGTGTTGTGGGCCATTCAAAGCTAGTTTTTAAGAGCTGATTTAAGGTCTGTTTGTGGGCCCGTTCCAAGTTAGTTTTGGGTTTGTTTTAAAACTTGTTTCTTGTCCATTAAAGGTTTAGTTTGGGCTTGTTTTAAAACTTGTTCCTTGGACCCTTCAAGGATTAGTTTTGGACCGTTTAAAAAACTTGTTTTGTGGGCTTGGTTAAGGTTGGTTTTTGGTTTGTTATTAAGGATTATTTTGGACTTGGTTTAAGGCCAGCTATGGGCCTGTTTTCAAGAGTTTTGATATTGCTTGTGATACTTGGAAATTTGTGAAATGGGAATGATGTGAGAATGAGCGTATGTGAGATTATCCGGGAACCTTTCGGGTCTCAATGCGCACTTTATCATTTAAACATTACGGATTTTCATTGGCATCAAACACATTCTTTATTAATCAATGTTTAAAGGTTAAATGTGCATTGTGATGGTTCCTTGGTAAGTCATTAAGTCATTCTCCATTGTCCATTCCATTTCAAGTCAGAAAAATGTATTTGTAATTGTAATTGTATTTGTATTTGTTTTCTTTGGTGAACTAATTTAAATAGCATCGATGATTTGTTATAAAATCATGTGTTTTCCCATGTTCGAAAGGGTTGACCGTATGATTTTATACAAATCACCTTGATGCGTATTTGAACGGTTTACCATAGATATTCGTATGCTTTCTCCGATTCGATTTGAAAAGAGATTGGAGTATGTTCGTCACATTCGGGTTTTCTTCGATGAGATTGTTGTTTTGATAAAACTCGTATTTGAAAATGAAAACCACGAGGCAAGACGGGGCCAGAGCTATGTGGTGCGAGCCCATGAGCCAAAGAGGCTATGATTCCGAAAACAAAACCCCGAGGCAAGACGGGGCCAGAGCTATGTGGTGTGAGCCCCTGAGCCAAAGGGATTAGTATTATGTTAGAATTGTATCGGTTTGAGTTTCGAAAACTAAAGGCACCACTAGGCTTAGGTCACCTTGTCGGGCTGATCACCCGGCTTGGGATCTTTAATTCGTCCGCCAGCTGCAGCTTGGACTCTGTCTGTACCGACCATGGCAACGGTAACTATCTGCCGGTCCCATTTGTATGGCTACGGTTCTGATTTCTGATATGCCGGTCCCATTTGTATGGCTACGGTTCTGATCCCATTTTTAGTACCACATTTAGTGGCTACGCTCTGTCTGCTCTTATTACTTCGGTAATAGGAGGATTTAGCTAATTGTGGTCGCCTAGGTTTTATCTGCACATTACTTTAGTTTATGATTCTTGTCGGTTATACTTTTTATGCTTTGATTTGTTTAATGTTTACGATATCGATCTTTATTGTATTGTCCCTACTATTCAGTTTTAAATGTATTTCCAATTATTAAATGTTTTGCTTAGGTGGTTATCTTTTCGAGACATTTATGCTTTAGAGACTGTTCGTTTATTTGTCTTGATATTATGTTCGGACTTTCGATCGTTTTAGCATGTTTTATTGTCATTATTGTTTAGACTCTTTATTCGGTTTTACGATGATTTCGTCTGGTTTTATGTATGTTCCTTTTGTTCATATTACTTGTTTATTTACTTGCCAGACCGTCGTGTCTGACCCTTATTTGTTTGGTGCCAGATTCTGCTCTTTTTGTTTTTAGGTGTTTGATCAGAGGAGGCGGTGGGACCGCCGGTCTGACGTGAGAGGCTGCCCGTTGATATCATTTAGATGTCAAGTATGGCACCGGAGTTCGTATCTAATATTGAGGGTAGTATTCTGTCTAGTTGGATATTTTTGTATGGCTATGTTAGCCTTTTTCTTTGGGTTGTAATTAAGACACTTGTTAATTGTAATTTGAACATGTGGGAATTAATTAGTCTTGTTACTACCAGCTCAGTGTGTTCTGATATATGATTTATGCCAGTCTGCTTATATGATGGCTTTATGGAATTGGTTGCGTGCGACACGGAACCCGATGGCCACGGATTCCGGGTCGTAACACCATGTTTAGCTTCCGCGAAAAATATACTCTGATTGTGTTGGCATGTGATTATCCTCATTCACGCGGATCTTGGGAACTATAACAAAAAGTTTCAAATTATCCCAAAATTTCGCACCTCGAGATCGGTTCGCTGCAGGTCCCGGTTTCGGGGCGTGACAGACCTTCTGCTTCTTAAAAGGAGCAGTTTGTTCTTCAGGAAGTGGGAATGGTCCCAGCGTCCCAAAGACGATAGTCCGGGGAGTCGAGGTCGACTCGGAGTTCAGAGAGTTGCCGAGGGAGTTGACGCTTCGGCAGCTAACAGGGCACTTGTAAGTGCGCGTGGTTTGCTTCTGTTGAAGCATGAGTTGATGCTTGCTCTCATCAAAAGTAATGGTCAAGGAAGCTGCCATTGTTAGTTTTGAAAATTTCTGAAACAAGACCACATCCATCAGTAATCACAAGAATATAATGATTATAAATGGGAAATTCCATGGTTTTGTCTTTTTAAATCACTCGAGGGACATGACCTAAGCGACATGAAGAAGGCAAAAAGCCATAGATGGTACAATTGTTCTGATCGCAAGTATGGTGAACCTAGAATGAGCATCCCAGTGACTGCTAGAAGCAATTGTGAACTTAAATTCGACTTATCCAGAAACAAAGCTTGCTCAAGGTAAGAAGACTATAAGGTTGGAGTTACAAATGTGCCGGTCGCAAATACAGTAGACCCTGAAAGGGCGTACCAGTATTGCTAGGCACAAATGTTTGGAGACCGCATCCATGAGATGGGATTCTCTATTTTGAAAGGTCAAGATTGGATTCAACAAAGAGAGCAGATGGTATTCCAATCTAAACACGGGCTCAACAATTTTCGTGAGCGCCAGTGTCCGGAAGGGAAGAGACCAAAATTTCTCAGATCTGAACCCAAAAATTGTTAGTGCCACATTCCTATGAGCACTTGTTTTTGTGTTGTCAATTCCATGTCGAAGAATCCAAGACCTTGCCTCTTAGAATTTCTCAAGGAAGATCAAGTTTTAAGGCAGAAAATCAAGTCTCGGAAGGACCGGATTCATAAAGGAAGTCTCCATATGTGTGCCAACCTATTCAGGAAAATGGGACTCCAAACCAACCAAGACTTGGCCCTAAAAACCCTTAGTTTAATGGCTTATTTAATAGGGCTTTAGAAATTATTTTTCAGCTTTTTCAAGACTCAAAACAGGCCTCAGAAGTCGGCTAACCGCCATGGTTTTCGGTCACCTCGCGGTTACTTTTCCAGAGAGCAAAACCTATCTTAAAATGGTTTTTCGGTTACCTCGCGGCTAGCCGTTTGAACAGTAACTTCACTATTCACTATTCACTGTTCACTATTCATTATTCACTAGCCGTTTGAACAGTAATTTCACTATTCACTATTCACTTGAACAGTAATTTCACTATTCACTAGCCATTTGAATAGTAACACTATTCACTGTTCACTATTCACTAGCCGTTTGAACAGTAACACTATTCACTATTCACTGTTCACTAGCCGTTTTATGACCGTTGGAACTTTTCTATAAATACCTGAAGCCCATTTTCAACATTAAGGAGTCCAATTTTTTGAAGAGCCTTTGTTCTAAATTCTTCTAAACCTTTCCCAAGCTCTAGCTTCTTCCAAACACACTTAGATTCTATCTTGAAAAATCCAAGGGCTTACTTAGCTCTAAGGAGTGTGCCTTGAGAACCCAGATGTAGGGTATCCTAATCCATAAGGTTATCTCTCACGTCTACCCTAGAAATGAAACCTCTACAACTTGGTTGTGCATCTCAATGGAGTTTCATCATCAACACCAAGCTAGCTGCAAGAGGTAAAAAGCTTCGATCATGGTCAAAAGCTTCCTCAAACACTTTCGATCTTCATCAAAGGCAAGTGTTCGCCCTCCATTTAAATTTATATCTTTGTGACAGTGGATTGAATCTGTGTCTGTCAACCACTCTAAAAATTGTGTGTGGGGAATAGATCTGTGTGATCGAACCTTAGTAACAAAATTGAGTTAGAATCAGTACTTGTGTAGTTTGATTCTTTATAGTGGAACCAAGGGACTGTGTGACCCTTGAGAGTGGATGTAGGTCTATGTGACTGAACCACTATAAATCTCTTGTGCTATTTTATCTCTTGTGCTTACTATCTTGTTTCAAATTAGAGTGTCTCTAATTATTTAAGCACACACACATTGAACTTATAATTCAAACAAGTTATTTTGTTATGTGTGATTATTATTCAGTTGAGATTAAAATTGGGCTAATAAGTTTAAAATTGGCATTAGAATTCCTTTTGTCCTATTCACCCCCCCCCCCCCTCTAGGACTTATTCATTGAACCTAGTTGCACTTTCATTTGGTATCAGAGCGGGTTACTCCCTAAAGGTTTAACAACCCGGAGTAGATCTACTTCTTTTTATTAGTGCCAATGTCTAATCCAGAAGGTAGTGCTATAAACAGACCTCCATTGTTTGATGGTACAAACTATGCCTTTTGGAAAGCCCGAATGACCGTCTTCATCAAATCTCTTAACGGAGATGTGTGGGATTCTGTAGAGGATGGATGGACTCCTCCTACAGTCACAGATAAAGATGGCATTGTCCAGCCTCTTGCAAAGGCAAAATGGACAGCTGATCATAAGGCACTGAGAGACAACAATGCAAAGGCATTGAATGCCATAACTTGTGCCATGAATGTTGAAGAGTACAAAAAGATTATGACATGTACTACAGCTAAACAAGCTTGGGATCTTCTGGAAACAAATTACGAAGGAACAACCATTGTCAAAAGAGCCAAGCTCCAAATGTTGACTTCTCAATTCGAATCTTTAAGAATGAGGGAAGATGAAATGTTCGATGAATTTTGAACTAAGCTAATGGTAATTGTGAATGAGATGTGGTCACTTGGTGAACAAATTCCTGAAGGAAAAATTTGTAGCAAAATCCTTAGATCCCTTCCTGATAGATTTCACCCCAAAGTAACCTCTATAGAAGAATACAATGACCCAGAAACTATGAAAGTTGAAGAATTATCTGGTAATATTAGAACTTTTAAGTTAAAGTTAAATAAAGCTTCTAATAAATCCAAAGATAAGAAATCAATTGCTTTAAAAATCTCTCAATCAACTCAATCTAAAGGAGAATCAGATAATGATGAAGAAAGTGATAATGAAGATATTGCTCTTCTCACTAAGAAATTTATAAGACATTTTAAGAAAAAGAATTCAAATTTTAAATTCTTTAATAAAAATAAAAACAAAAGTATTTCTTCATCTAAGAGTCAAGAAAGAAAAGTCAAATGCTATAACTGTCAAAAACTTGGACATATATCTTCTGAGTGTCCAATGGAAAGGAAGAAAAAGACACTTATGGCAACATGGGATGACTCATCTGAATCAGAGTCAGAATCAGATGAATCACATCGAGATGAAACAGAAAATTACACTATTTTAATGGATCGAAGTTTATGTGATCCATCAGTTGAGACATCTGAAAAATCTCATTTTGAGAAATCTGAGGATGAATATAAAAATTCAGATATTGAAGAATTTGAAGAAGAACCAGAATCTGAATATGATGGCTCAGATAATGAAGACAATGATGAAAATCTTCAAGAATCATATAATAGACTCTATGATGAGAGCTACAAGTTAATTAGTATCATAAGAAAACAAGAAGCAAAGAATAAAGTTTTAAAAGACAATGTTAAAACCTTAACAGGTGAAATTAATATCTTAACCAATGATCTTAACGAAACCAACTCTAAATTTCAAATTGCCAGTGAACACATAAGAAATCATAAGAAAGAAGTTAATAATCTAAAAGAGGTAATCACTAATTTAAAAAAGGAAGTCAGTCATCTAATATGGTATAAAGAAAAATATGAGTATTCTTTTACTCATGGGGAAGAAAAATTTGAAAAACTATTTAGAATGGGTAAATATCAAAGAGACAAAACTGGGCTGGGGTACAACAAAGAGATCTTTTCTTCAATATGAGTCTCTAGGTCATAGAGGAACTTCTCACACACAAAGGTATACGTGGGTACCTAAAAGTCTACTTGTTCACACAGCTCTTAAAGCTAGAGACCAATCTGTATGGTTCCTAGATAGTGGGTGCTCTAGACACATGACTGGGGATAAAACACTCTTCTCCAAATTAAATAATTTTGATGGTGGAACTGTCACTTTTGGTGATGGTAATATTGCTAAAGTTATAGGAAAGGGTACTCTGAATGTTCCCAACTTGCCTAAAATAGAAGATGTTTTATGTGTTGATGGTTTGAAACATAACTTGCTTAGCATTTCACAAATTTGTGATAAAAACCATGCTGTCTTCTTTACCAGTCATGGTTGTGAGATTTCGAAAAATGGTAAAGTGATTCTAAGAGGTCTTAGAAATCAAGAAAACTGTTATGTTGTTGGTAATCACAAAGAAGCATCCAGTTCAGCCTGTTACATAGCTCATCTTAATGAAGCCCAACTATGGCATCAAAGGCTTGGACATGTGAACCATAGAGACTTGTCCAATTTAAACAAGTACGTAAAGGGCCTTCCAAAAATTAGCAGGAAGTCAAAAACAGTTTGTGGAGAGTGTCAAAAAGGTAAACAAATCATAAACTCTCACAAAAAGACTAAGTCCTTAAAGACTTCTAGATCCTTAGAGCTTCTTCATATGGACTTGGTTGGTCCAACAAAGAAAGAGAGTAGAGGTGGCAAAAAATACTTCCTTGTTATTGTAGATGATTATTCCAGATTTACTTGGGTTGCATTCTTAAGGGAAAAATCTGATGCATATGTTGAATTCAAAAAGATTGTGAAAAGAATTCAAGTTGAAAAAGGAAGAGCAGTTGCTAGAATAAGAAGTGATCATGGTGGTGAATTTGAAAATACTAGATTTGAAAAATACTGTGATAAGTATGGAATTCACCATGAATTTTCTGCCCCTAAAACTCCTCAACAAAATGGTGTTGTTGAAAAAAAGAATCGGGTTTTACAAGAGATGGCCACAGTTATGCTTCATGGAAAGAAACTCCCTAGAGATCTATGGGCTGAAGCAGTGAATACAGCTTGTTACATTATAAACAGGGTTTACTTGAGAACTAGCTTGAACAAAACTGCCTATGAATTATGGCATGAGAAAAAGCCAAACATTAGCTACTTTAAAATTTTGGTAGTAAATGTTATATTCTCAAGGATAGAGAACATTTGAGCAAATTTGACTCAAAAAGTGATGAAGGCATTTTTATTGGCTATTCTCAAAACAGTCGTGCATACAGAGTTTTGAACACAAATACTGGAGCCATACAAGAATCTATAAATGTTGTCATTGATGACAAATTAAAAGATTCCAGTAATCAAGAAAACCCTGATAATTATGAGATAGAAGTCCCAACAGCTAAGCTGAATGAGCCTCTAATCTCTAAGAACTTGGTAAATATGAAACATCATCCTATGGACCAAATTCTAGGAGATCCTTTGGCCGGTGTCAAGATTAGAAGGCAATTGGAAAATATTGTTAGTTATCTTTGCTTTACTTCTATCATTGAACCTAAAACTGTTAATGAAGCTTTCTCTGATGATTGTTGGATAAATGCTATGCAAGAAGAGCTAAATCAATTTACTAGAAATGAAGTATGGGAATTAGTACCTAGGCCTATTGACAAAAATGTTGTAGGTACCAAATGGATTTTCAAAAATAAACTCGATGAAAATGGTACCATAGTTAGAAACAATGCCAGATTGGTTGCCCAGGGATATTCCCAAATTAAAGGAATAGACTTTGAAGAAACATTTGCTCCTGTTGCTAGACTTGAATCCATTAGAATCTTACTTGCCATTGCTTGCTCTTTGAAATTTAAATTATATCAAATGGATATGAAAAGTGCTTTTCTAAATGGAATATTAGAAGAAGAAGTTTATGTTGAGCAACGTAAAGGGTTTGAAGATCCTAAGAAGCCTAATCATGTGTATTATCTTAAAAAGGCTCTTTATGGTCTCAAACAAGCTCCTAGAGCTTGGTATGAAAGACTCACTCAATTTTTGGTTGATCACAATTTTGAAAGGGGAAGTGTTGATAAAACTCTATTTATTCAAAGAACAAATGACACTATTTTGATTGCTCAAATCTATGTTGAAGATATTGTGTTTGGATCTACTTGTAATGATTTAACAGAAAGATTTGCTAATCTTATGAAATCTGAATTTGAGATGAGCATGGTTGGCGAACTTAATTTCTTTTTAGGATTACAGATAAAACAACTGACTGATGGAATGTTTATTTCCCAGACCAAGTATGCTAAAGAATTGGTCAAAAGGTTTGGATTAGATTCAGCCAAGCACATGAACACACCCATGAGCACAACTCTTAAATTATCTAAGGATATGAGTGGTAAGAATGTTGATCCTAGTCTGTATAGAAGCATGATAGGGAGCCTATTATATCTTACAGCTAGTAGACCTGATATTGCTTTCAGTGTAGGAGCTTGTGCCAGATATCAATCTGATCCCAAAGAACCTCATTTGAAAGCTGTTAAGAGAATCATTAGATATGTTTCAGGGACTTCAGGATATGGCTTATGGTATCCATATAATTCATCTACTTATATTGCTGAATACTCAGATGCCGATTGGGCTGGAAATGTGGATGATAGAAAATCGACTAGTGGTGGTTGCTTCTACCTAGGAAATTGTCTAGTTACTTGGCACAGCAAGAAACAGTCATCCATTTCCCTATCCACAGCTGAAGCAGAATATATAGCAGCTGGAAGTGGTTGTACTCAAATGTTATGGATAAAACAAATGCTGAAAGACTATGGTATTGAACAAGGTAGCATGAATTCGTATTGTGATAACACCAGTGCTATCAATATTTCCAAAAATCCTGTCCAACACTCTAGAACTAAGCATATTGATATTAGACATCATTTTATTAGAGAATTGGTTGAAGAAGGAGTCATAGTTTTGGACCATATTTCTACTGAGAAACAACTTGCAGATATTCTGACAAAACCATTGGATGTTTCAAAATTTGAAAACATGAGAAAATCCCTTGGTATCTGTGTTGTTAAATAATTTCTTATTGTTTATTTGTTAGTTTCATTTATTTTTATTTTTTATTTTTGTGTTTAATTTAAAAATAATAATAATAATAATAAATAATTAGAACATATCATTTTCTTAGAGATCATGTGCAGAAGGGTAATATTGTATTAGAATTCACACGCACACACGATCAGTTGGCAGATATGCATGATTAGAAGAGAGATCAAAATGATGCATGTCATGAATGTTTATTGAATATTTTTCTCAATGTCTTACAAAAACTTGAGACTTTTAGCCTCATCATTCAAATGCTTCTGCTTTTCATAGATCATCATACAACCCTTGTCTAAAGGATTAGGCAATCGAATTGAAGAGGTAAGCAAGGATCTTAAATCCTTATTCTCTTGCTTCAACTCTACTACTTTTCTATTAGACTCGAGTAGAAGCCATTGCAGTACATCGATCTCCTCAATAAACTTTTCTGTCGTGCGAGTTCTGGACCGCAACCGATTAGAAAATGAGACAATGGATGATGAATAATGAGTTCCGAGACTCACAAGCTCATAAATGGCATCTTCATCCATTTTATTAGCCAAAGTTCTTTCTTGTCGCCTTGGTATCATGGAACCTAAAACAGATGCAGAAAAAGTTTGGGATTGACGTCAAGAATACCTCATCTCCTGATCAGAAGAAGTATTAAAAGGAAATTGGTGAGCCATTGAGACCTTGAGGAATAAGATTGCAGATGACAAGAAGGAGTGCTGGTTCAAATTAGATAGAGCTAAGACTGCTCTTATAGAGATGGATTTCGAACAAGACAAAGCCTCAATTCTTCAAATCTTGCTTTTCCAGATCGAAAATCCGCTGGATGCAGATTTTCAAAAGCTACTTAGCTAAGCCATTGAAATTAAATGCTGGTTGTCTCTATCTTTTTCTATTTGTCAACAACAACCAGCGAATTCTTCAATGATCTTCTGTATCTAGCTGATAAAACTGGGCTTCTAGCCTTTGCAGAGTTTGTCGGACATGGGTGCTTCCAGAGTACATCTCTTTGCAGGCTTGGATTGGGTGGGCTTGGGCTTTCGTGATGTGCATGAATTTGGGTTGCACTCACTTAGGACCAGTAAGAATTGTGGGGGATGAACTTGAATGCCCTCAGCCCTATCTAATCGAGGCCCATCTATTATCTATGCTTGCATGGATTATCTACCTTCTGTTCTCTAATTTCTGTGATTAGCTTCCAAAGTTTCTCTCAGTTTATACATCTCTTTGTCAATTTTTGACAAAAAGAAGAGAATGATGTTAAGGGGGAGTAGACATCTTTAAGATGATCAAATGAGAATTCATATTTGAGGATCATGGAGACACATATATGAATATGATGAATATTTATTTTTAAAATTAAAAATAAAAATAAAACAATTTTTAATTGAGAATGCATTAACTTTTATAGGTACATCTTGATGTATTCCTCATTTTGCCACATCCATGAGTTTTTATTTCTGGTATTTTTCTAAGATATGGATGTTTTTATTCTTGATCATCACTCTATTAGGTTCTTACTCTTCAGTCGGTTTGTATCATTTGAAGGACTTAGAGAATCCTTAAATGGATTCATGGAATTGATATGGACTGTCTTAGTTGATTTATATAGTTCAATTCCATCTTAGCAAGATTACATCTCTTTATAGTCAAATCTTTTGATATCATGCTTGCTAACCCCTCTATGCTTATAGGTGAATCTTTTTATGTCCTTGATATCATAATATACTAAATATTGATATCTCTCACTTCTCCCTATCTCTCTATAGTACTCCATATGCTTCATCGGGACATCTCTTTGTCAATTTGTGACAAAAAAGGGGGAGAATAAATGGATTGAATCCTGAAAATGGAGAGATTAAACAAAGGGGGAGTGTATTGAACAAAGGGTGAAAACACACTCTATCTATGATATTTTGTGACTAACAATTAAGGGGGAGTAGCAATCCCACCATAGAATGTATATGTCAATGCAGGTATATCTTTAAGAGACAAAGCACATTCTCAGGGGGAGTATTTAGAGTCATGAGTCTTTGAGTTGTAATTGTTGTATCTTTTGTAAAGATCATGTACTCTTGTAATCTTGGTTGTATTTGAGTCCATTTGTTGTATTTCAATCAAGAATAGGTGTTTTGCCACGAAATTGACAAAGGGGGAGATTGTTAGTGCCACATTCCTATGAGCACTTGTTTTTGTATTGTCAATTCCGTGTCAAAGAATCCAAGACCTTGCCTCTCAAATTTCTCAAGGAAGATCAAGTTTGAAGGCAGAAGATCAAGTCTCGGAAGGACCGGATTCATAAAGGAAGTCGTCCATATGTGTGCCAACCTATTCAGGAAAATGGGACTCCAAACCAACCAAGACTTGGCCCAAAAAATCCTTAGTTTAATGGCTTATTTAATAGGGTTTTAGAAATTATTTTTCAGCTTTTTCAAGACTCAAAATAGGCCTCAGAAGTCGGCTAACCGCCATGGTTTTCGGTCACCTCACGGTTACTTTTCCAGAGAGCAAAACCTATCTTAAAATGATTTTTCGGTTACCTCGCGGCTAGCCGTTTGAATAGTAACTTCACTATTCACTATTTACTGTTCACTATTCACTATTCACTAGCCGTTTGAACAGTAATTTCACTATTCACTATTCACTATACACTGTTCACTATTCACTAGCCGTTTGAACAGTAATTTCACTATTCACTATTCACTATTCACTGTTCACTATTCACTAGCCGTTTGAATAGTAACACTATTCACTAGCCGTTTGAACAGTAACACTATTCACTGTTCACTGTTCACTAGCCGTTTTATGACCATTGGAACTTTTCTATAAATACCTGAAGCCCATTTTCAACATTAAGGAGTCTAATTTTTTGAAGAGCCTTTGTTCTAAATTCTTCTAAACCTTTCCCAAGCTCTAGCTTCTTCCAAACACACTTAGATTCTATCTTGAAAAATCCAAGGGCTTACTTAGCTCTAAGGAGTGTGCCTTGAGAAGCCAGATCTAGGGTATCCTAATCCATAAGGTTATCTCTCACGTCTACCCTAGAAATCAAACCTCTACAACTTGGTTGTGCATCTCAATGGAGTTTCATCATCAACACCAAGCTAGCTGCAAGAGGTAAAAAGCTTCGATCACGGTCAAAAGCTTCCTCGAACACTTTCGATCTTCATCAAAGGCAAGTGTTCGCCCTCCATTTAAATTTATATCTTTGTGACAGTGGATTGAATCTGTGTGTGTCAACCACTCTAAAAATTGTGTGTGGGGAATAGATCTGTGTGATCGAACCTCAGTAACAAAATTGAGTTAGAATCAGTACTTGTGTAGTTTGATTCTTTATAGTGGAACCAAGGGACTGTGTGACCCTTGAGAGTGGATGTAGGTCTGTGTGACTGAACCACTATAAATCTCTTGTGCTATTTTATCTCTTGTGCTTACCATCTTGTTTCAAATTAGAGTGTCTCTAATTATTTAAGCACACACACATTGAACTTATAATTCAAACAAGTTATTTTGTTATGTGTGATTATTATTCCAAGTTGAGATTAAAATTGGGCTAATAAGTTTAAAATTGGCATTAGAATTCCTTTTGTCCTATTTCACCCCCCCCCCCCTCTAAGACTTATTCATTGAACCTAGTTGCACTTTCAAAAATGACGAGATTTTTTTTTAAAATGCCAAGATCGGGTTCATCAAAGAGAGCAAAAGGCATTCCAATCTGAACACGGGCTTAACGATTTCTGCGAGCGCCAGTGCTCAGAAGGTAGGAGACCAAAGTTTCTCAAATCTGAACCCAAAATGACGGAAGTTTTTTTTTTTGAAATTTTTTTTAAGATTTTTTTTTGAATTTTTTTTATTTTAAATTTTGTTTTTGAAATATTTTATTTTAAAATTTTTATTTTGATTTTTTTTATTTTAAAGATTTTTTTTATTTAAGAAACTAGAGAGTACACATAGGCCTCCTAACCCGGTCTTATGAAATCTCGATTGATAGAATTGCCCCCAAGTAAGGGTAGGATTACTTAATGAACCCGTTTAGAGGACCCTTGCGTAGAACAGTCAAGCTGTCTCCGCACTCTGGACAAGGCTTTTCTTGAATCAACCGTGATCAAAGAACACAATTGGTTTAACCTTATTAGTGGTCTATGTCTTTTTTTTTATCCCAAATAGACTCATCGAAGAGAAACGAAGGCCCAATCCTTGATCCGAACGCGAGCTCAATGATTTCCGCGAGTGCCAACGCCCATAAGGGAAAGGATCAAAGTTTCTCAATTTTGAATCCAAAATGAGAAATTTGATTTTTTTTTTAATTTTTTTTAAGACCTTTAATGAACTCATCGAAGAAAAACGATGGCCCAAAACCTTATTCGAATAGGCTCAACATTTCTGCAAGCACGATGAACGATAGGAGAGGATCCAAGTTTCTCAATTTTGAATCCAAACTGAGAAATCTTTTTTTTTTTAGATCTCTAATGAACTCATCGAAAAGAAACGATGGCACACAACCTTATTCAAATAGGCTCAACATTTCTGCAAGCACGATGAACGATAGGAGAGGATCAAAGTTTCCCGATTTTGAATCCAAACTAAGAAATCTGATTTCTTTGTTTTTTTTTTTTTGAAAAGAGAAAGAGTGGAAATAAATTCAAAGAATTAGAAATTTCCAAAAAGTCTCATCTCATTTTTTAGATGCGAAATTCAACATAGGCCACCAACTAGAAAGTAACCAAGGAATCCAGAAAAGAAGTAAAAGCATAGAGCAAAAGATATGGTATGCAAATACTTCATTTCCAAGCATCGTGTTCTCAAATGAACGAGTCCCACAGGGTGTGCCAGCTTAATGGACCGCGCATCTGCTCGGTGCTACCGAGGTCGGCGGACGTGAGAGTCCGTTTGATCGGACCCTTCCGAGGGGCAAAGGCGTGCATCAACATTTTTTAGTGTGTGGGTGTGTCAGATTTTCTATTTTACTTGGAATTGTAAATGGTGATCCGGAGATCGACCTTCGTAAGTAAAAAGGAAATCAATTTCTTTCAAGTTTTCCATTGCACAAATTTAAGAAAAGATACATTTTCTTGATTTGCCGTGAAAGGCGATTTTTTTGCATTTATAGCTGATTTTTGGCGTTTATAGCTGATTTTTGGCGTTTATAGCCGATTTTGGCATTTATAGTCGATTTACAATTCATTTCAATAATGAAAGACAAGAGTTGTGATTTTTGTCTCTAAAAATATATAAAATACAATGAAAAGCAAGAAAAGGAGGATCTAACTTCTCAGGAGATTGTGGGGGACTCGTTCAGATTGACGGTCGTAAGCCATGTGTGGACTTCGCCATCATCCGTGCAGATGAAAACAAGGACGCTCTTGGTTCGCTTGGCTTGGCTATAACCTCATACTTTTAGGGGACAAAGACCAAGAGGAGGTCCTATGTCCAATAAAAAGCTAAGCAGACGGGCTGAAAAGCCATATCTAAGCCATTGGAGGCAGAAGGAGAAGGCAAGGACCTTGGGGGGGGTGCCCCCCAAGTGACTTTTGTCCTTATAGCGGTGGTCGGTGTAGAACTTCGCAGAGTTTTCTCTCTTTCTTTCTCTGGATTTTCTGTGCTTTTTTCTGATCTGGGATCTATGTTTGGGAGTGGTTTTCTCTGGATCTTTGGTGAGTTTTCCAATCTGGAATTCTTTGGAATGCTCTCCTATTTATAGGCCTTTGGTAGCCATCTAGGAGAGTTTATGGGCTTTAAAGCCACATAATGGGAGGAGTTACAAGATTTAATTCCTTTATTCCTGGATCTTGGCTTCTGATTGGCCGATGGAGGTTGAGGGCATTTAGTCTCCTTTAATCACCATGATGGGAGGAGTTTCATGGGTTAAATGTCATAAATCAATTGACTTGTAACTCCTAATTGCTTGCTTCTGATTGGGCCGTCCTAAGAAATGAATTAATGACTGCAATAAAGCTAGCCAATTAATTGCATTAAGTGGTTGCCGTGCAGATGAAGAGTCATGGGCCGTGCCTCGTCTTTTGGGATTCTTCTAGCTATAATCATCGATGGATCTTCTTGTAGATCAACATCGGATGACCATGTAACATCAGGCATTGATTGCCAACAGCGGGTCGGTGCCATCTGTCCTGTCGATTTCTCGATCAATCGGGGAGAAAGCACACTTTTTGGTTGACCAGTTGACGATCACACTATTTGGTTGACCAGTTGACGATCAGTATTATTTTGATACTCTTGAAGACGGACCCGTGATTTTGACGGATGCCGAAGGATTTAGTGCCTCAAAAGTATGGATTTTGGAAAATTACAGGAGCTGGACGCTTCGAAACGTGAAAAAAAGACAAAAAACGGGCCTCTCTGGGGGAAATCCGGAGACCTGGAGCTCCATGGTCGCCGGTGACCATGGGCCAGGGTCGCAGGATGCGACCCTGGGGGGGAATTATCCCCTTTTGGTCTCGTTTTGCAGTCATTTTGAGGTCTTTTCCAATTCTTTTTTCTTCTGTATTTTTCTTGACATTTTTTCACATTTGTTGGCCTGATTTCCCTGTAGAAAACTTGGCGAGAATCCTTGCATTTTGGAGTGTAAAGTTTCCAATTTCCCGGGAAAGTCAAAGACTTTGTAGCGTAGAGCTGCCGATTTTCCTTCAGAAGCTGAAATTGGGTCAAACGATGTCGGAATGACCTGAAATTTGAGGTGAAGCCTCCTGAGCAATAAATAAGACCAATCATAGGCTTTTCTTTGAGTTTTGAAGCCATTTGGGGTCCTGTCGCCAGTAGACTTGACCTTGTCGCGCTTTGATGTGCGGTCAACCGATGTCCGATTGACCTGAAATGTGACAAGGAACCTATTGGAGTCATTTTGAGATGATCCACAGGCTTTGTCTTGGAAACCCTGGTTCCGGGAAGCTTCGCCGCCGAGAGGCCTAATTTGGCTTCCGAGAGTCAAAGTATGGTCAAATGTTGTCGAAATGACTTGAAATTTGACGTGCAGCCCTTTGTAAGCATCTTGAAGCCAGTCATGTGCTCTGTCTGATGAGTGATGACCTCGGTGGTTCTCGCCGCCGAGAGGTTTGATTTAGCAGTTTGAGCTTTGATGGAGGGTCAAACGTTTTTGATTTGACTCGGAACTTGACGTGGAGCCTTTTGGATGTATTTTGAGACTATCCATAGGCTCTATTCGAAGATTTGGTGCCTCCGATGATGTCGCCGCCGAGAACTCCTGTTCAGCTATCAAAGAAGCGAAGTTAGGCCAAATGATTTTGAAATGGCCCGAAACTTCTTGTGTACTCCTGTTTTGGCTGTATTGAAGGATCTTCCAGTTTTTGTTTGATTCTGACAAGATTTGACTTTTGGAAGTAGCATTGCCTATTTATGGTAGGCTGCAACTTCTTATAGTTTTCTTGATGTTGTAAAGGCAAAGTGACACTTTTTTTTTGTGTGTCAATAGTCTCAAAGACCAAGACCCCATCTTGTGGAGATAATATTTGTCAGAGAAGATAATTCCACTATTGTCATTCACTGACTCCTCAATACAAATGAAAAGGAAGAAGAAAAGAAATGGAGACAGACTTAGAAATTTCACACACGAATAAGAGTCAAAGATAGGCCAGTTAATATGATTATTTACAATGGTAGTGCAATGAATTTTTCCACACAAGAGGTTATTGACAAGCTTAATTTGCCAATTGAGAAGCTTCTTAAACCCTACCAAGTCACATGGACTAATGGTCATGTCATCCCCGCGACTTAGAGGTGTTTGGTATCATTCAAGATTGGCCTTTATGAGGATAAATTTTGGTGTGATATTATCGCTATGAATATCGCTCATATCATTTTTGGACGTCCATGGCTTTTTGATTGAAAAGGTGCACAATGGATAAGAAAGTGAATACATATACCCTTTCATGGAATGGAAAAAGGATTAGACTCATCCCAATGAATTCAATAACCCAGTCTTCATATACATCATCACCTTCAATGGACGAACCACAGAAAGAGAAAAATGTTGAAAGAGAAATCACGGTTGCACCAAAAGCGAAGACAGAAGGCATCAAGGATAACATCGAAGTGCAAGTTCATCGCAAAGCTGATTTCGTGGGTACAAACAATATTGATCAAGGTAGTGCCACTCAAGAACTGCAAAGGGTTGTGGAAGTACAAGGTCAAGCAAATATTGAAGACTCTGACTAGGTTAGCAAAAAGATTGAACATCCGGTAGATCTCATTATCATGGCACTTCCAGAAAATTCAATTGCATCATCGGAAATCAAATCAATTATCCCAGTGGTTTCACAAGAATATCAAGTTATTAAAGTTCCTCATGGTTTCGGAAGAAGATCAAGTTTTTAAAGTTCCTCACATTGACTTCATTTTCAGGGAGCCACGATGGATATTCAATGATCATGATTTGTTGGTACAAAGGCAACACCTGAAGCATCTAATAGTCAGATCACACGTCTGAATTCACTTCATACATCAGCAGTAAAGACACCTCTAACGTACTTCTACATGGAGGAAAAGATCGGATCAACCTTCCAAGCAATGTCATACGAATGCAGATCAAAAGAAAAGACGAAAGTTTGTGCGCTTGATTTTCGACCCAGTAGGAAATTTCTCGACCTTGTGGTCGAATTCTTTCCGGCATTATCAAGCTGTCAACTCGTCGGAGTCAAGTTCTTTCAAGCCGGGGAGAGTTGATGTAGGCCGGTCCAATACTAAGACCCATAAGCCCTGATGGACCTGCTTGATGGGGTCCACACGATCTCTAATTTTGTGATCCCTATCATTATTTTGGTTAGTCTCTAAATTAGTAGAGTTGCTTAATATATTTGCTTCCTAAATCCTATTTTGATTAAGATTAGATATTATCTTATTTTAGAATGTCTTGTTTATTTAGAACAATGCTACTCTATATATAGAGAAGCCCTAATTTTAAGGTGATGCTTTATTCAATCAATTCAAGTTATTGTGAGTTTCTCTCTTGTGTTATGGTTTGTGTTGTGCCTTAGGGATGGAATCTTTTTGGATGCGATCAATCTCTTCGAGATTGGTCTACACTTTCGAATAAGATCTTTTCTTTTGGGTTTGTAATTAATGTACTTTTATAATTTGTAACTTGAACATATGTGGGAAATAAATCATCATGTTACTGTCAGTACTGTATTTGTTATCATGGTTTGACCCAGTCTGATTATGGGCCTTGATATGATAGCCTTATGCTAGCAGCTGAGTGCTATGCGTAATCCGATGGCCACGCGCTCTGGGTCGCAATGCCACATAAGCTTCCGCGATAATACTTAGGTTGTGTTTGGATTTTGATATCTCCACACATGCGGATCTTGGAGAAATATAATTTCTACTTAATCCCAAATCACGCTCCTCGAGATCGGACTGATGTAGAAGTCCGATTTTGGGGCGTGACACCATTTTTCTAAACATGCAAAGCTTGGTTCCTCCTCTTTCCTTGTTTTCCAATTTCGTGGTATTTATTGGGTGTATTTTAGGGCTTCTATAGCAAAGTGTTTCTAGCAACTAGGAGGTGATTGGGAGAGCAATTTGAGACCAATTGAAGGCCAAGGAAAGTGACTGACTTGGATTTATATTGTGCTTGCCAAATATTTCAAGTTTTAGAGTTTTATTTCATGCTTTTTTCTAAATTGCATGCTTATTATTCATTAGATTGTAATTAATTTTACAAACATGATTTATATGCATCATGCATGTCTTGTTATTTGATTTACCCATGATTCAGGTATTTGTATTCCTTAATTTGGCATCAATGCATGGTTTTGTCATTTAATTGGAAGTGTGAGGAGAATGGAAAATGGATTGATGAATTTAATGCAGATGTTATGGTTGGTGATGTTTTTGGTGAGCATTGTAGGCTCTATTTTTGTGCAGGTGGAATGTGTTTGGATGGCATGTTAATGGATGGGAAAGAAACCAACTGAGACAGAGTTTCAGAACCCAGTTTTCATGTGATTCCATCAGTTGTCGGTTCACCCACATGGAGCTCGGTTTAGTTAACTGGAGGCTGGAAATATACAAGAAATAAGGTATCAGTTCACCGAAATTGGAGTTCAATTAATTGAGACCTGATCGACAGCCAACTAAATTCTTGTCGTTCAGGATATCTAGAGGTCCATTTTCTATAAAGTTGACATTAGGTCAGTTTCCGGTTAACGTAACTCAGCTAAGCGACAGTTAACCAAAAGGTCACCGAGGACCCTACAATGAATGGAATCTTGAGGGGACCTTGCCCAAGGACGTGTTGGGACCCAACAATTTGTTATTGTGCTTTTGGAATCTTGGAATGTCGCTAACTTCGGGAGCACCAAGTATTGTGAAAATTCGACATTTGGGCTCTAAGTGCATAATTTGTCAAATGGGGTGGTCTCAACGTGTTAACGGAATGCATATTTGAGAACTGATCATTAAAACCTATATTTTTCCGAGTATACCCAGTTTTCTCTAATGGTTCGGTTTTACTTGTTTTAAACCTCATCCTCGTGCCCGACCGACTCATGGTCTGACAATTTTACATGTTTTTCCTTACCTCGTTTGGTTTTACCTGTTTTACTAAAAATGAGCAGTTTTGCTATTTCTTGATGTGGTCATAACATGTCTATGGGGCGCGTGTTTTGAAAACCAATCGTTAATTCTGAACTCGCCTGATATGTATCTATTTTACTCCCAAATATCCGATTTTACTAGTTTACTTTAAAAGCCAAATAGAGTCATGATTTCTTGAAATCCTCAACTAGTAAACAGGTTTGTGAACTACTCCTCGTGCTTGTACATGTTTATATACATGCGTGCTAGATCTAGCTTACCTAGTAGTTCCATTTTCATGACATGTCATATGAAAAGATTTTATATCATGATTTCATGGATTCTGAGTCGATACCACTGACCTTGGGTCACCTCATGGGTCTGATCAACCGGCTTGGGGTCCTTAAATTACATACACCATTTGCATATTGATTTTTCTTGCTTGTTAATGTTATCCAATACCGTGGGTGGCTTTCTTTCTCGATGCCTATCTATATTGGGTCATTTATGTATATCATGCTTGCTCCAACCACCTCGCGTGGCGAAGGATATTCTTGTCTGCTCCAGCCACCTCGTGTGACGGTGGATATTCTTCTTGCTTACTCTTATCACCTCGTGTGATGGAGAGAGTAGAGCTACATGTGGGTTGTCATCTTGCCAGTTTTTTCAGTTATGCTTTCGTGCTTTTGCTTTCTTGCTTAAGCTTTCTTGCCCATGTTATATACACGACTCATGCCTTGCCACATTTTTATAAATATATACCATGTTTCATACGTACATCATGCTTATTCATAGCCTTGGTTTTTATATAATGATTTATCATGTTTTTCTGGTTTATGCTTCTTTTGCATGCATCTTTTAATCAAAGCCATGATTTATCACATGTCAATTAAGTAATATATCACCAGCATGTTTATTATCTATCTCAGTCACATGCCCGACCGTCATGTCTTACATCCTATACTTTGGTGCTCTAGGTAGCAGGTTCCCCATCCTAAGTTGGTGCGTGTGCAGATGGTTGTGGAGCCACGGGTTTTGCAGGTCCATAGTGTCAATGATGTCATGTAGACGTTGAGCTTGGCACCGCAGTTACGTCACACATTTGTGGGTAGTATTTGTATTCAACTTGTTATTTTTATACGGCTTTTGTTAGTAGTTTTCTTTGGGATGGTAATTAATGTATCTTTGTATTTGTAACTTAAACATGCTTGGAAAATGATCATTCTGATACTATTAGCTTTGTATATTTTGTTATCATAGTTTGTTCTAGTCTGATTATAGGCCATGTGTGAAAGCATTTTGCTCAGCGGTCAAGTGCGATGCGGAATTCGACGGCTGTGTGGGGAGATTTTTAAGGTATCAGGATTACACCAACATCGATGGTAAACTGTTGTTTAAGCGCACCCACGTGTCGTCCAAACACACATCGGCAACAGGGTCAGAACCTTAGCCGAAACCAGTCTGACTTCGGTTGTACAGGCTGACCACGGCTATGCAGGTTGACCTCGGCTGTGCGCCTGACCCCGGCTAAGGGAGTCGAGTCGCCAGTCAAGATAAATACCTTAGTCTCGCCCCTACGTCCGCCACGTCATCGGACACGTGGCTGAGTACGGGCACGTGCCAATGGGACAGGTGGGCCATCCCAGCCGTCCACAATCTTCGCCAGATTGCTGACAAGGCGGCATCCAGCGACTGTAGCCAAATCAGGGCAGAGCCCGAGGATGGATCCGATGGGACAACCGCCATAGACTTGGGATACGATCAGGCCCAACATGACATGCATTTAATGCGATGTGGGCTGATCGGACTGGCAATAAATGCTTTGTGGGCTATGATGGACCCGCATTTATTACTTTGTGGGCTAATGAGATCATTCCTATCAAATCTAGGTGCCCACTCCAAGATATCAGGTAGAATCCTCTATAAATAAGATGACATTCCATAACAAAGGTATGCATGGACACCCCCTCTTGAGCCATTACTCTGCCTCTCTTCTCCCTCTTTCTCCTCTGTTTAGTTCATACACTAACTTAGGCATCGGAGAGCCTTACGCCACCCAGGCCAGGGTCCTCTGATTGTTTGTTCCTCCCCTTTCAGGCTTAAGGGCAGCTGACCTTCATCATATATTTGGATAAGTCCTACCAGGCACCCCATAATCTTGTGAGTTATAATTTTTTCACTTACAATTGGCGCCGTCTGTGGGGAATTACTAACCCAATCTTCCCATGTATCATGCCACCGAAAGCTAAGAAAGGCGGAGAATCTTAGAGAGCGATGCTCCAGTTGCCTCCACCTCCTGGCCCGTCGCCGGACGCTCCTCCTCAGAGGCAATCCGGGGCAGGGCCTAGCCCAGCTGCAGGCAAAATGCGTCCGAACACACACCTCTTCGTCCAGATTCCATTCTCAGAGCGAGTCGATGATTCATCCCCGGGCGAGGAAGTTATGCCTCCCCGGCGGAATGAACGGCGATAAGAGCTTCCACAGAGGGATAAATCCGTGGCAGTCAGCAAGTCCCACCATTCACGTCACTTCGCTGGTGATGGGGATGTCGCGGCTTAGAACATCCTCATCCAGGAGCAAGAGAAGTTGATCCGCCAGCTCCAACAGCAACTAAGAGCCGGAGGAGCGACCTCGTTTAGGCAACCCTCCGGACGCCAAAGCGAGAGGAGGGCCACCCAGAGCAGGGCGATCCCTTCCTCCCACGAGGATTTGAGAACTTATCTGGATGAAAAGCGTGGTCGGGCCCACGACGAAGGCTCGAGTAATAGTCGAAGCCATCACGGCCGAGACAGCCGAGCTCCTAACCATCACAGTTGAGGCCACTCGAAGAGGAAGAGGGGACACTATCACCAGAGAAGGACGACAAGCAAGAATGGCTCGACGGCGCATCAAGCTGGCGGTTCAGCCCAACTTAGAGATGGCCGGACTCACCCGAGATCAGCAGGATATTTGTGGCCCCGCCGATCTGGGGGTTTCCCCCTTCACTCGGGAGGTCAAAGAGACTCTCCTGCCCAAGAAGTTCTCCGTCCCGCGATTCGTCCTCTACGACGAAGTCTCAGATCCCGCCGCTCACCTCCGACACTTCTCCCAGAGGATGTCTATTTGGGGGGACTAGGGGCACCTTAACTGTAAAATCTTCTCTTCCAGTCTGGGTGACCTCCCCCTGAAATGGTTCTGCGCCCTCCTAGAGAGATCTGTCTCGAGTTGGAGGTAGCTCCAGCTCTCCTTCTTGAAGAAATCTCAGGCCTACAGTGTCATTCCCAAGACCAATGCAGATATACTGGCCCTGAATATGAAGTAGGGCGAGAACATTACCCAGTTCGCCAAGTGATTCTGGGTGACATATAGCCAAATCGAAGTCTCCAAAGACGAAGTGGCAGTTTTCGCTTTCCAGAATGCTCTGTTACCTGGAAACGAGCTTAGGAAAGACCTGGCCGGAGACCCTGTAACCTCCGTGCCAGCATTGATCTCCAGGTGAAGCACTATGTTGCCCGAGAAGAAGATGATATTCGGGCCCGGGAAAGCCACGGCACAGGGCACAAGGACAAGGGGGACCGGCCTCATAAGAAGGATAAGAAGCCCTTCCGAAGGGAGGAGCCAAACCAAGCTTAGGTTTCGACCAACTCAGAAAAAACCCCAGCGTCCAAATCTGGGGGCAACAGGAAGCCCAGGCCTCCCTCCAATTCCTACCAAGCTGTGAATACCATCTTCAAGGAACCGATCCATCGGATCATGAATAAGATCAAGCAGCGATCGTACTTTAGTTGGCCTCAGCCTATGCAGGGTGATCCCTCCTCCCGAGACCAGAGCAAGTCTTTTGCCTACCACAAGCAAAATAGGCACAAAACCGAAGAATGTAGGATCCTGAAGTCACACCTAGAGAAGCTCCACCTGAATGATTACATCAAAACAGGAGATGCTGGCAGTGGCAGGAATCATAAAAGCGGTGACAAGGACCGAGACAGCGATGGATTAGAGAAGATCATCAACGTCATCCACTTGGCACACTCAGTTTCTAACACTTCCACAAGGTGCAACGCCCAGGCTCGTGCCGAGGCCAGGCAGGCCTCTCATGGAAAAGAAGTGATGAGGGCCGAACTCGGACCAGCATCAAAGAGAGCACGGCATTGTTGACACCAAAAAAATGTGTCACTTTGTTTCTTCAAATTCCAAAAAGCTACATGAAGTCGCAGCCTGCCATAAATAGGCAATGCTACTTCCAAAAATCAAATCTTGTCAGAATCAAACAAAAACTGCAAGATCCTTCAAGACAGCCAAAAGAGGAGTACATAAGAAGTTTCGGGCCATTTCAAAATCATTTGGCCTAACTTCGCCTCTCCGACAGCTGAAAAGGACCTCCCGACGGCGAAAGCATTTGAGACACCAAATCTTCGATCAGAGCCGATGGATGCTCTCAAAATACATCCAAAAGGCTCCACGTCAAGTTCCGAGTCAAACCGACAACGTTTGACCCTACATCAACCCTCGAACAGCCGGTGGTGAGAACCACCGAGTCCATCACTCATCAGATCGAGCACATGGACGGCTTCAAAATGCTTACAAAGGGCTACACGTCAAATTTCAGGTCATTTCGACAACATTTGACCAGACTTCGACGCTCGGAAGCCAAATCAGGCCTCTCGGCGGCGAAGCTCCCTGGGACCATGGTTTCCAACATAGAGCCTATGGATCATCTTAAAATGACTCCAATAGGTTCCCTGTCAAATTTCAAGTCAATCGGACATCGGTTGACCGCACATCAAGCCGCGATATCTTCATTGCGATAAAAACAAGTCCACTGGTGATAAGACCCCAAACGGCTTCAAAACTCAAACAAAAGCCTATGGTTGGTCTTATTTATTGCTCAGGAGGCTTCACCCCAAATTTCAGGTCATTCCGACATCGTTTGTCCCAGTTTCAACTTCTGACGGAAAATCGGCAGCTCTACCCGACAAAGTCTTCGGCTTTCTCGGAAAATTATAAACTTTCCAAACCAAAATGCAAGGATCCTCATCAGGTTTTCTATAGGGAAATCAGGCCAATAAATGATCAAAAATGTCAAGAAAAAATACAGAAGAAAAAAGAATCAAAAACATCAAAAACGGACACAAAACGGACACAAAACAGGGGAAAACCCCCCCATGGTCGTAGACCCCTGCGGCCATGGAGCCCGGGATCGCCGGGAGGGCCCTGGAAGCCCTGTTTTTCGTCGTTTTTCGCGATTCGAAGTGTCCGACCCCTGGGATTTTCCAAAATTCATACTCTTGAGACACCAAACCCTTTGACATCCGTCAAAATCACGGGTCAATCATCAAGAGTATCAAAATCAACATTGATCGCCAACCGGTCAACCAAAAAAAGTGTGCTTTCTACCCGACCATTCGAGAAATCGACAGGACAGATGGCACCGACCCGCTGTTGGCAACCAATACCTGAAGTTACATGGTCATCCGATGTCGATCTACATGAAGATCCATCGATGATCATCGCCAGAAGAATCCCAAAAGACGCGGCATGGCCCGTGACTCTTCAACTGCTCGGCGACCACTTAATGTGATTAATTGACTAGCTTTATTACAGTCATTAATCCATTTCTTTGGACGGCCCAATCAGAAGCAAGCATCCGGGAGTTACAAGTCAATTGATTCATGGCATTTAACCCATGAAACTCCTCCCATCATGGCGATTAAAGGCGATTAAATGCCCTCAATCTCCTCCAGCCAATCAGAAGCCAAGAAAAAGGAGTTACAAAATAAAGGAATTAAATCCTGTAACTCCTCCCATTATGCGGCTTAATGACAATAAAAGCCCATAAACCCTCCTAAATGGCTACCAAAAAGCCTATAAATAGGAAAGCACTCGAAGAGGAAAACAACAGCACGACAGACTGCAGAAAATGCGAAAATTCAGACAGAAAAAGGCATCAGAAATCTAAGAGAAAGAAAGAGAGAAAACTATGCGGAAGTTCTACACCGACCACCGCTACAAGGTGACAAAAGTCCCTTGGGGGGTACCGCCCCCCCAAGGTCCTTGCCTTCTCCTTCTGCCTCCAATGGCTTAGACGTGGCTTTTCAGCCTGTCTACTTAGTTTTTTTATTGGACATAGGACCTCCTTTTGGTCTGTGTCCTCTAAAACCTGAGGTTATAGCCAAGCCAAGCGAATCAAGAGCATCCTCTGTTCTCATCTGCATGGATGATGGCGAAGTCCACATATGGCTTGTGACCGTAAATCTGAACGAGTCTCCCACAATCTCCTGAGAAGTTAGATCCTCCTTTTCTTGCTTTTCATTGTAGTTTGTATTTTTCCAAAAGAGACAAAAATCACAACTCTTGTCTTTCAATATTGATAAGAATTGTAAATCGGCTATAAACGCCCAAAATCGGCTATAAACGCCAAAATCGGCTATAAATGCCAAAAAAATCGCCTTTCACGGCAAATCAAGAAAAATATTTTTTTTCTTAAATATATGTGCAATGGAAAACTTGAAAGAAGTTGATTTCAGTTTTACTTGCGAAGGTTGATCTCTGGATCACTACTTGCAATTCCAAGTAAAATAGAAAATCTGGCACACCCACACAAAAAATGTTGATGCACGCCTCTGCCCCCGGTTGCGAAAGGGTCGGACCCAAACAGACTCCCACGTCCATCGACCTCGGTAGAACCGAGCAGAATCGCTGTCCATTAAGCTGGCTCCACCTGGTGGGACTCGTTCATTTGAGAACACGATGCTAGAAATGAAATATTTGCATATCATATCTTTTGCTCTATGCTTATATTTCTTTTCTCGATTCCTTGGCTACTTTCTAATTGGTGGCCTATGTTGAGTTCCGCATCTAAAAAAAATGAGATGAGATTTTTTGGAAATTTCTAATTCTTTGAATTTATTTCCACTCTTTCACTTTAAAAAAAAAATCAAAAAATCAGATTTCTTAGTTTGGATTCAAAATTAAGAAACTTTGATCCTTTTCGTTTCATCTCTATGCTCGCGGAAATCATTGAGCCGGTTCGAATTGTGGAAATTGCCATTGTTTTTCTTCGATGAGTTCATTAGAAATAAATAAATAAAAAAACAAGATTTCTCATTTTGGATTCAAAATTGAGAAACTTTGATCCTTTCCTTTCGTTCGTGTGCTCGCAGAAATTGTTGAGCCTGTTCGAATAAGGATTTGGGCCATCGTTTCTCTTCGATGAGTTCATTAAAAATCTAAAAGTAAAAAAAAAAGTAAAAAAAATCCAATTTCTCATTTTGGATTCAAAATTGAGAAACTTTGATCATTTCCTTTCGTTCGTGTGCTCGCAGAAATTGTTGAGCATGTTCGAATTAGGATTTGGGCCATCGTTTCTCTTCGATGGGTTCATTAAAGATCTTAAAAAAAAAAAGAAGACATAGACCACTAAGGTTAAACCAACTGCGTTCTTTGATCACGGTTGATTCAAGAAAAGCCTTGTCCAGAGTGTGGAGACAGCTTGACTGTTCTAGGCATGGGTCCTCCAAACGGGTTCATTAAGTAATCCTATCCTTACCTAGGGGCAATTCTATCAATCGAGATTTCATAAGGCGGGGTTAGGAGGCCTATGTATAAGGCGGGGTTAGGAGGCCTATGTGTACTCTCTCGTCTTTTAAATAAAAAAATTTTCAAAAAAAAAATAAAAAAAATTCTTAAAAAAATAAATAAATTTTTTTTTAAAAAATCTTTTTTTAAAAAAAAAGATTTTTTCAAAAAAACAATCTTTTAAAAAAAAAACTTCCGCCATTTTGGATTCAGATTGGAGAAATTTTGGTCTCCTCCTTTCTGAGCACTGCCGCTCGCGGAAATCGCTGAGCCCGTGTTCAGATTGGAATGCCTTTTGCTCTCTTTGATGAACCCGATCTTGGCCTTTCAAAAAAAAAAAAAAAACTCGTCATTTTTGGATTCAGATCCAAGAAATTATGGTTCATTTCCTTCTGAGTACTGGCGCTCGCGGAAATCGCTGAGACCGTATTTGGATCGGAATACCATATGCTCTTTTTGATGAATCCAATCTTGACCTTTCAAACCAGAGAATCTCATCCCATGGATGCGGTCTCAAAACATTTGTGTATAGCGGTACTAGTACGCCCTTTCACGGTCTACTGTATTCGCGATCGGCACATTTGTAACTCCAACTTTATATTCTACTTACATCGAGCAAGCTCTGTTTCTCGATAAGTCAAATTTAAGTTCACAATTGCTTCTAGCAGTCACTGGGACGCTCATTCTGGGCTTACCATACCTGCGATCAGAACAATTGTACACTCTATGCCTTTCTGCCTTCTTCATATTGCTTGGTTCATCTCCCTCGAGCGATTTGAAAAGACAAAACCATAGAACTTCCCACTTATGATCATTTTATTCTTGTGATTACTAATGGATGTGGTCTTGTTTCAGAAACTTTTCGAAAACTAACAATGGCAGCTTCACTAACCATTACCTTCGATGAGAACAAGCACCAGCTCATGCTTCAACAGAAGCAAACCACGTGCACCTACAAGCGCCCCATCAGCTGCCGAAGCGTCAACTCCCTCGGCAACTCTCTGAACTCCGGGTCGACCTCGACTCCCCGGACTATTGTCTTTGGGACGCTGGGACCATTCCCACTTCCCGAAGAACAAACTGCTCCTTCCAAGAAGCAGAAACTCGCCTCTCAACGTGTCACTACCGTGACACAAAAGGGGAGCACCAGAAGGCCCGAAGCCTGTGGCACCCCCATGAAGCCTCGACCCGCAAACGACCAGGTCTATCCTAAGACTTGGTCCCCAAGACCTTCACCAAGACAAAGAAGGTCCCAAACATCCACCAAGCCAGCATTCCTGGCTCCACTCAAGGAGAACCAGTTCTACCCTCTTGCTTACATGAAAGAGGAGAGACCCATCTCCAACCTGACTCCCAAGTCAACCCAGCATGAGCCGGCTTGTTCCTACAGGCCCAAAATCAGATCATGCATCACAAGGCCTCTGCAGACATCTACTAACGCCTACAATCCTACAGTTCGACCCTTCATCTCTACAAGGGCCGAACTTGAAAAATTCAAAGCTTCGCTGCAATAGGCGAAGGACCAGGTTCGCATCCTGTCCTTGCCCAGCTACAAAGAAGACAGGCTCGGCTGCTGCGCTCGAGGGAGCACATCCTTCATCGTCAAAGCCCAGCCAGAGCTAACCGAAGCTCAAATTGCTAGTCGTATACACCGCCGCGCATCGTATCGGCAAAAAAGACTAGAGAAGCAAAGGACCCAGCCTCCTACACTTCAAGTATCTCCCAAATGGGTCGAGAAACAAAGACCCAACCAAGTTGCTGCTGTCCATATGGTTGGAAAAACCAGAAGACGCCAAAAGTCAGCAACAAAAATCCATGTCCGACGTCCGATGAACCACAACGTCTCCAGGACAAGAAGACATTCAGAAGAATCCCTTGTTCTTTCAAGCAAAGGACGGCAGAGTGATCCTTCCTCAAGCTTTTCTTCAAAAAGAATGAGCCACAGCTCAGTCACCAAGCAGTTTCTTCATTCGAATCCCAAAGGATGAACGTCCTGGCTACAAATTTTGAGCCACCACCTCGCAATCCACCTCAAGATGATGCGATCACACGCATCTAGCAGTTGGAACAAGGCCAACAGAGGATTGAGACTCTGATGGAAAAACTTCTCCTTGCCTTCCAAAATCAGGCAAACAATGAACCTCCTCTGAATCATCAAGACGATGAGGTAAATGGGGAAGAAAATGAGTCACGCGCCCTTACAAAAAAGGACGTAGACAGTATCCTTGCAAAAGCAAAAGAAGAGGATATAATCAAGGAGCCACCAAATCCCTTATGGATGGACTCGGTCCCGTTCTCTACAAAATCCAAGCATCCTACTCTCCAAACATACACAGGGAAAGGATCAGCCAGACAGCACGTCATCCACTTCAAGATCTTGACGGGAGTTATCACGGATCAAGATGCACTCAAGATCCGCCTCTTTGCAAGTACCCTAAAATGTACGGCCTTCGATTGGTACTCCACTCTGCTGGAGGACTCCATCCAAAACTGGGCAATGCTAGAGACACGCTTCCTGACTCACTTCAAAGGTGAGGATCATCCCGCTACTATGGCTCAGCTGTGCAGCCTAAAACAGGGGGAGAATGAGTCAACATATGACTTCATTCATAAGTGGAAAGCAATGGCATACAAATGCTCTGATGTATTGCCACAAGCGTCGCTAGTTAACATCTGCCGAAATAACAAGAGAGCTAGAATCCGCTCCATGATCATCGGCAATAAATCAAAGAACCTGGGAGAAATCCTAGAAGCTTCCATGGAAGCTGAAATGGTGATTAAAGACCTCAACAGTCAGAAATCATCAAGAAAAGAGCCAACCGCCATTGCAACCTCTAAACCAAAGAAGAAAGAGGTCCTCAATGTGCAGACTAAGTCAGCTCCTCAGCCACCCAAGAAAGCTGAAAACAAAGCTGCTGGTAAGAGACCTGAACTCTCAGATGCCTTCAAAGAACAAGTAGAAAAGAAATACCCATTCGATGAAGATGCTGATGAAATCTTCGGGGCTCTTGTGGCAAACAGCAAGCTCACCTTGCCTGAACCCAAAAGACCGGGTGATGTTGGCAAAACCAATGATCCTCGGTACTGTCCATACCACCAGAAGATCTTGCATCCTCTCAATCAATGCTTCGTTGTGAGGGAGAGAATAAACGAGATGTGGAAAAACGGAGTCATCACCTTTGACAAAAACTATGGGTCTGCCTCCGTCAACATGGTGACATGTGGACAAACATCAAAATCACTGAAGAAGAAGATCACTACTTCCTTCAAGGTGATAAACACAATCCAAGCGTCCGAGGAGCTGGTTCCTTACCCGACACCAGACGGACAACCCATATGGGTACATCCCGATCTCCTAGTAGATGAAAATTGGGAGGTCGTGAAAACAAAGCCTACAGCTCAACAGCGAAGGCAAGCAAGGAAACATCTCCTCAAGCCCAAACGGCAAGAGAAGACCCAGCCAAAACAAGAGTCTAAGAAAAGGCAGAGGCTTCCTCTACCGCTTCACTGGAGGCAACAAAAACGTCCCTTCCAGAGACTTCAGAGAGGGTAAGAAAATCCACTCTCAGTGATTTCATGCCACCTCAATTCAAAGAAGCCACGCAGGGGGCATCATACTCTTGCAATTCGGTAGTTGGACTCTCCATTGATGGATACGAGTCCAGCGACGCCGATGATGGATTTGAATCCAACTACACCGACGAGTGGGAGGAGTCCCTTGAAACAGGAGAATTTCTCTCCGATGAAGAATGGGTTCCTGAGACTCCTCTTATGCCAGTAATCTGGTATAACCCCCTAAAGCCACAAGGATCCTGGTCTGATGATGAAGAAGACCAAGAGGTTGTACAAGAAAATGCTATTGAACTAGCACCCCTCATTGCTCCAGTGGAAATCAACAATGTTGAGCTACAAAGAGTTGATGAAGAAGAAGATTTGGCTCCTATGCTTGATCTTGAAGAATATGCAAGGATCTTGCAGCATCTCGCTCTAGAACAAGAGCAAGACCGCGTCAACGAGCCTCCTCGCAATCCAGAGCCTGAAGTCCATGAAGACCATCAGGTACATCCTCCCTTAACTCCTGAAAATGGAGAAAATTGATGGATAGACGATCCTCTTACATCCGAGGATGAGTTTGACTCCGATCAAACAACGTCTCCTGTCAGAGCTTCCTGTAATGTGATAATTCGGGATTATAACTCTTCCGAAGCATCGTCTGATGAGATCACTTACACTCCGACGACTCCTAGCAATATATCTTCTGGAGCCACCTCATCTCACGTGACTTTCACTGAGACGACACCCTCTCAAGTTTCTTCTCCTGAGACTGTGACTTCAAAGATCACACCCTTCCTGACTGAAAAATTCCCAGTTATTGATGCTTGGGATGATGAATTGGTCAACGAAGAAGAAAGGCTGCTGGATGCTGTTCAGGACTTATTCCTGGAAAATGCTCCGTGTAACACAATCACTGAGGATGGCAACTCTGCTGCTGATACATCCTCAGCAAGTGAAAAACGAAAACCTCTTGATGTTGAAGACAATCTTCCAAATGAAGATCCTTCTCAAGAAGCTCTCGAAGTTGGTAGAGGCACCCGCTCTGGCCGGGACTACCACAAAAATTACAACCAATCTTCCTTTACATATGTAAATCCTTCGTGAAAAGATGTTGTCAGCGCCCCTAGCGGCAACAATGATGAACATGCAGGCCCTAAGGAGGCTTTCAAGTACGACTTGATTGAACACTTCAAGCACATGCCTGCACGTCTGCACATCCTAGATTTATTGCGAATGTCTCTGCACACTCGTGATAATCTCATTTCAGAATTACAAAAGCTGAATGAAGATGTCGACAAACATGCCCCGCAAGTCCTCCAAATTGAAATGGACTACCGGGTCAAAAACTCAGAAGCTTCCTCAAAGGGAGAAAAGAAGAAAACTGAGGGATCATGCATTGAATGCCACTCGGTTCAAAAGGCAGCCAGTGCAACCATCGCCTTCACTAAGGATGACCTCCTCCTTGGCAAAATAAGGCACAACCGACCCCTGTACTTCACAGGGTACATCAAGGAAATGCCTATGCACAGAGTTCAGATCGACCCAGGTTCTGCACTCAACCTCATCTCCACTTCGGCTCTCGAAGAGTTGGGCATCCCACCCAGCAAGCTAAGCCACACATCTGTATCTATCTTTGGATACGATGGGAGTACTCAAAGGCCTATCGGCAAAATCAGGTTCAATTTGCAAATCGGTGATCTTATCTGTGAGGTCACTGTGTATGTAATAAAAACCCCTTCATGCTATAACATTCTTCTCGGACGCCCTTGGATCCACGAGAATGGTGTTGTCCCTTCAACTTTACATCAATGCATCAAGTTTGTTGGCGACGACGGCATGATACATCGAGTCTTTACGGACAAAAAACCCTTCAAAGGTAAAGAAGTCCACTTCGCAGACTCACAGATGTGTGAAGGTGAGAAAGAAGAAGACGAGAAGCAAACAGCACCCTTTGTCGAAAATCTCCAGAAAGATAAAGGCAAGGCTCCTCAACAATCACCGGAAGAAAATAAACCATCCGGTAAATCCGAAGAGAGCATTCAAACTCCCTTCATCATCACCCTCAAACCTTCAAAGCCTTTGGTCATCACAACTAAAGTGAAGAAGGCAAAGCAAAAGTCTGGGGGCAAATTTGTTGTCTCTTTCGTGTCTATCATGCATGAAACGGATTCGGATTCAGAGCCATAAGATGACACATCGTCAAGCCAAGCTGACACTCAGCAAGTTCAGCCTGCTCTTACTCCAATGGAGACAACTTCTGACATAGAAGATCCTACGTTTGCTTCCTTCGTTGTTCCAGCAACTTCAGCAAAGGAAAAGCCGATCTTCTTCCATAGATCAGATGCTTCTTCATCAAACTCCATGCTAAACCTTTCCAAACTGAAGGTATGCCTCAACTATCCTTATATAGTTCTGTGGCACAAGCTATTATGAAGAAATTGGGCTATGACGCTCAAAACCCAGTCAGTTTGGGAGAAGGACGTGGTATTCTCACGCCATTGGGGCCCGTCTTGACCAAAAGCCAGCTGGAAGATTGGAGACTCTACGGCTATGTATAAAATTCTTCGCACGTGCTAGGGTATGATCCCGACACTCCCCTGAGACAGTTGACACAAAGGCTTAAAAGTCAATTTACTGACCAAGCCTCAACATCTCGTATCCATGAAGACATCGATCTCCCTGGATATCTCTTCGATGAGTCACCTGACAAAGATCCAGGAGGCTCGTCCAATTGGTACGATTTCTCTAACAATGAAGAGGAGTTATCCGATGGCACCGACGTGTGGTCTTCTGACCCAGAAGAATCCTCGTCTCCAAAAGAAGTACCCTACTTCGAACCGGTTTCAACAGGCGATTGGGATCATCTCACAGCAAACCTTGAGAAAATTGCCGATCAAGAAGACCCGTGGAAAGGAACAAAACCTTGGTCTGGAAATGCCCTTAAAACCCCAGAAGGTTTCGTTAAGCTGGAAGCCTCCGAAAATATTTTGGAGGAACTACCTTCGAACCTTCCAACAGAAGATCCTATTCAAAAGATAAACTTGGGAACACCAGATAACCCACGTCCTGTATTCATAAGCAAGAATATAAAGGATGATGAGTTACCCGAGTATATCGCCTTTCTTCGTGAGTTCGTTGATTGCTTTGCATGGTCTTACACTGAAATGCCTGGCTTAGACCCCAAAATAGCAGTCCACAAACTCAATCTTCAAGAAGACATCAAGCCTGTCAAACAGGGCCAAAGAAGATTCCGTCCAGATGTGATGGATAAAATTGAACAAGAAGTTCAAAAACTCAAAAGCGTCGGCTTCATCCGTGAGGAACAACATCCTGAATGGTTGGCCAACATTGTCCCCGTGACAAAGAAAAACGGGCAGATCAGGGTCTGTATTGACTATAGAGACCTGAATGGCGCATGCCCTAAAGATGAATTTCCGCTCCGCATACTAGAAGTAATGATTGATAATACCTGTGGATTCGAGCGAATGACATTCATGGATGGTTTCTCTGGCTCTAATCAGATAAAGATGCATCCTGAGGATGAAAAACATACATCCTTTCGGACCCCATTTGGCGTGTATTGCTACACTGTCATGCCATTTGGTCTGAAAAATGCTGGTGCCACATATCAGAGGGCTATGATGAAAATATTCCAAGATATGCAGCACAAGACAGTTGAATGTTACGTTGATGACCTCGCCGTTAAAAGCAAAAGAAAAGAAGATCATCTCGAAAACCTTCAAGAAGTCTTCATTCGACTTCGCAAACACAAACTGCGAATGAATCCTTTGAAATGCTTCTTTGGCGTCTCGTCGGGTAAGTTCCTCGGATTCTTTGTTCGGAAAACTGGAATAGAGCTTGACCCTATAAAAGTCAAAGCTATTCTAGAAATGCCCTCTCCAAGAACCTTGAGAACTCACAGGGCTTCAAGGGAGATTGGCCTACATCAGACGGTTCATCTCCAATCTTTCGGGGAAATGCCGTCCATTCTCCTGGTTGATGAAACAAGGTGTAAACTTTGTTTGGGATGCTGACTGTGAAGCTGCATTCCAAGATATCAAGTCATACCTGACCAAACCTCTAATGTTAGCTGCACCTACCACTGGAAAACCATTCATCTTGTACACAAGAGCTCTTGATCACTCTCTGGGCCCTCTACTTGCACAAGAAAATGATGAAAGAAAAGAAGCTGCTCTATATTACCTCAGCCGCATGCTAGTAGGTGCAGAGCATCGCTACTCTCCATTCGAAAAAAATGCCTTGCAGTGATATTCGCCATACAAAAGCTGCGTCACTACTTGCAAAATGGTCCATCCTTCTGTCACAATTTGATATTAGGTATGTACCACAAAAAGCAATCAAAGGGCAAGCTCTAGCGGACTTCCTCGCAGAGCATCCATTGCCTAAAGATTCTCCACTCAGAGATGATCTCCCAGACAAACCAGTCTGCAATGTGGAGACTTTCTCACAAAATGCCACCTGGGACATGTACTTTGACGGTGCAACCGGGACAAATGAAAAAAGACAGCTGATCTCGGGAGTTGGCATCCTCTTTGTTAGCCCAGACAAATACATGATTCCACATGCTTTCTCGCTACTGGAACCATGCACAAACAATGCAGCTGAATATCAAGTGTAACACCCCGACCCACCTTAATCTCGTTTTAGAGTTAACTAATTTAGATTAAGTGCTTAATGAATGTTTTGTGATTGGACTTGATTAGGTAGAATTAGTGGGGTTTGACCACTTACTAGGTAGATTATGACTTTTGGAGTGTTTTTGGGTTTTGGTGTGTATTTAGAAATTTTTGGGGTTTTAATGCATTGCATAGGGCATTTTATGGGCCTCAACTTTCATGTCTTGACCCATCAAATTCGGATCCATGTAGGCCCATTCCCGGCCCATTCATTAGCTCCAAGCCCTTTCTTGCAATTTCAGTCCTTTTTGTGGACTTGCATGCAAGTGCAGGATAAAAAAAATTGGGATAAAACCCATTTCAGCTATTCTTCTTTTCCTCTTCTTCTTCCTTCATTTCCAGCTGAGAGTTCCTCTCTACTCTTCTTCTCCATTTCTTTCTTCCTCATCTCAAGCAACAATCCAAGGACCCTTGCATGTGAGTCTTGGTGGAGGCATCTTCATCTTTCTATTCATCTTCTCCAAGCTTCCATTCTCTCTAAAAGTGCTTCATTTCCTCCATTGGTAAGTCTCAACTTCCATTTCTTTTCTCTTGCTTCATATTAGTGTAAGAATGTCCTAAAATTCGTGCATACGTCATCTCCTTCCTCATTCATTTTCTTCCATTTTTGTTTTTCACCATTTTAGGGCATTTGAGCTTTCATATTTGGGGATTCTTGATTAGAAGGGATTTGGAGTGTGAGAGTTAGCTCAAAGCACCAAGGCAAGTTCAATATGTACATTGATATGCATGCTTCCTTGTTTGTCTCTTGAATTTGATCAATCTTGCTTAGATACCCATTTCTTGCTCAAACATGGATTTTTGTGGATGATTTCTTCTTGTTAATGTAATATGGTTTATTGATGGTTTTTATGAGCATTTTGGAAGCTCATGGACACCCTTGTGTAGTGTGTAAAACCTGGAATGAATGCCTTGAATGGCTTGGAAGGAAACAAAGAAGTTTCAGATTTTCGGACCCAGGATTTGACAGTTCGCTCGAGCGAGCGTGAGTGCACGCTCGAGCGAAGGGCTTTCTGGGAGAGTTCGCTCGAGCGAACTTTAGGTCCGGTCGAGCGAACAGCTCTCTGTCTCGGGTCCGCTCGAGCGAACATCTGAACGCTCGAGCGAACCTG
The DNA here is from genome assembly GCA_012931725.1 of Litsea cubeba. Lineage (NCBI taxonomy): Eukaryota > Viridiplantae > Streptophyta > Magnoliopsida > Laurales > Lauraceae > Litsea > Litsea cubeba. The sequence continues at coordinate 83,787,716 of CM022944.1, forward strand.
ATACTTGCAGTATGCAGATTTTCCAATGACCATAACTTTTCAACCGTAAGTCCATTTTTGGAGATCTACATACCGTTGGAAAGCTCATGATGTGTAGAACCCAACAAAAAGTGATTTTATTTGATTTGAGCCTTGGAAAAGATTATATGTTGGATTTTACATAATTGTGACAAATGGACGTTTCCATGAGCCGGACATTGGACCGTAGCTTGTTCTAGTTGATTGTCCTGATAGATGGACCTGTAGGATGTGCACCCTGAACTTTTATCATGACCACTGGGTTTGTTTAATTGTGGATATGGATTGAGCACCCGTACCCACAAAAGGGGCATTGTGTTCTTCGGATTGTAACCGTGCCAAATGTGTTCTATTAAGGGATTCGACATCCAAATTATGTAACGCCAAGGGGTCCTCGTAGCCCGATAATGTCGAACTCTTAATACTACCCTGAGTTGGACGGTGAAGACCACATATGTTCCTAAGACCGTAGGCATGGCTTGAGTTCTGTCTTGATTCCGATTATGATATTTATGTACATGCATTGCATTCCGTTTCCAGTATTCTAGTGTGACTTGATCATGCTTCTGTTTGGTTATGTATTTTCTGTTACACATCTGTTATATTACCTTTATTTATGGCTTGTTCAGCATATTTCAGTAAGTCCCGATTTGTTATTTATATGTCCTGTCCTGTATGTGTCCCGTATCTGATTTACACTGTCCTGCACCTGCTCTGTTGTATGTATATTGCACTCTATGAGTCGGCACCACTTAGCTTCGACCCTATCTAAGTCGGACCCGGCTAAGTGTGGGTTTAGTAAATTTCTGGCCCTCTGCAGATGGGAATATATTCTGAGGGTTTACCGGCACCCTAGGTCTACGATGGAGAATTCTGGGTACCTCTGTCTCCTAGTAGCACCGCCCTGTCCTGTCCTGATATTCTGCTCTCATTTTATTTCATGCTATATGATTAACTTGAGAGAACATAGCTTATGTGGATGTGCCAACTAGATTGTTAATATATTTACCTGTTATCTATGACTCGTATGTCTCATGCTAAATTCATGCACTGATATGCCTAGTGATTATTCCTTCATCTCTTATGATTTATGCCTGTCTGACTATTCATTTGATACATGTTATATGGACTGTATATGTTTGTCTTGCTTAGCTTAGTCTAATGGTGCTACACTTGGCGTTACAGGTGAATACATCGACGCTATTGCCCCGGAGATCCTTGAGGAAGAGGAACCTCCACACAACGTAGCAGAGTGGACTCCTGATGATGTCTTCTAGACATCCACTCGATGAGAGATGGACGTTTAATGACCCACTGACCGTGGCTAGGATTGCCACATATTTTGTAGAAACTTATAAACTTGTTTAGCTTTTGGATTGTAAACTTAACTAACTTACTTATTCTCTTTTATCTCTTGAACTTGAATCTTTAAATTTATGCTCATGGACCCTTATGCTCTATATCTTCATAATTGTGTTATGTTAGTTGGATTTCTATTTGACAGATTTATACAGGCATGTTGAGAAATATAAACCTCACACGTGATATCCTGTGGGTAAATTCCGTACGTGGGGACCTAGAGTCAATGAGTTTGACTCGAATTTCCACGCGAGCGTGTGTCGCGCCTCGGGATATGTGTAATCTCGGGCTCGGGGCGTGACATCAAGCTTTGATCCTAGGATTGGAACTCGCCTTCGAATCCAGTATCACCATGCTGGAAGTCTTTGGAGACTCTCAACTGATCGTCAACCAGATGAATCAGAAATTTGAAGTCAGGAAGCCTGATCTGCTGCCTTACTACAACAAGGCACAATTGCTTTTACAAAAGTTTGACATCTGTCACATCACCCACATTCGTAGAGGTGAAAACATACGTGTAGATGCCCTGGCTGGACTTGCCGTATCTATGGCAATCCAGGAAGAGGAAAACATGCAAACCATAGTGTGCGAAAGAAGAATCCTTCCTCCTCTTAATACACATGAAGCAGTTGCTGAATGCCACCAAGTGGTTGGAAGTCGGATTTCAATCCTCTAACCTTCAATCGGCGACTGGAGGGATCCGTTCATTGATTACATTATGTTCGGAATCCTACCTGAAGATCCAAAAGAATGGGTAAGCATCCAAAGGCGAACCCCAAGCTTTCATTTGGATATTCCTTCAAAAATCCTTTACAGGAAATCCTTCAACGGAGTACTTTTACGCTGCTTGTCGCAACAAGAGGCTGAAGAAACACTCAAAGAAGTTCATGCTGGTCTTTGCGGAGCTCATCAGGCTGGTCCCAAGCTCTATGATCAGATAAAAAGGTTAGGTTATTACTGGTCTATCATAGTAGCTGATGCAATGCAATTTGCTAAGTGCTGCCAGCAATGCTAAGTTCATGGAGATTACATTCACATGCCTCCAGAATGGCTACATCCTACAGCGATTTCATGGCCTTTCGAAGCCTGGGGTATGGACATCATAGGTCCTATTTCTCCCCCTTCAAGCAAAGGTCATCGCTTCATCTTCGCCGCTATGGATTATTTCTCCAAGTGGTCGGAAGCATTTGCGCTGAACGAAATGAAGACCTCATCAGTCCTTCAGTTCCTGCGCATCAAAATCATATATCGTTTCGGCATATCCAAAAGAATCGTCCATGATAACGGACCACAATTCCAGGATCATCGATTCTACAGGTTCTACGACAAATACAAAATCCAAAGCCGTCCTCCAACTCCATACAATCCGGCAGCAAACGGATTAGCGGAAGCCTTCAATAAGACACTCTGTAAAATCCTCAAAAAAATGGTCTTTAGTCACAAAAGAGACTGGAGCGACAAACTGTCTGAAGCTTTGTGGGCCTATCGAACCACCGTTCGAAGACCAACCCATAGCACACCATTCTCCTTGGTCTATGGATGCGAAGCTGTTGTACCATTGGAAGCACAAATTCCTTCTTTGAGGGTATCCTTGCAAAATGACATGAATCAAGAAAGCAATGTCAAATTGCGACTCCATGAGCTGGACAATCTCGATGAGAGACGGCTCAAAGCTCGACAAAGCATTAAACTTTACCAAGCACGCATTAGCGGAACTTTACCAAGCACGCATGGCAGTTGACACAAAGGCTTAAAAGTCAATTTACTGACCAAGCCTCAACATCTCGTATCCATGAAGACATCGATCTCCCTGGATATCTCTTCGATGAGTCACCTGACAAAGATCCAGGAAGCTCGTCCAATTGGTATGATTTCTCTGACAATGAAGAGGAGTTATCCGATGGCACAGACGTGTGGTCTTCTGACCCAGAAGAATCCTCGTCTCCAAAAGAAGTACCCTACTTCGAATCGGTTTCAACAGGCGATTGGGATCATCTCACAGCAAACCTTGAGAAAATTGCTGATCAAGAAGACCCGTGGAAAGGAACAAAACCTTGGTCTGGAAATGCCCTTGAAACCCCAGAAGGTTTTGTTGAGCTGGAAGCCTCCGAAAATATTATGGAGGAACCACCTTCTAACCTTCCAACAGAAGATCATGTTCAAAAGATAGACTTGGGAACACCAGATAACCCACGTCCTGTATTCATAAGCAAGAATATAAAGGATGATGAGTTACCCGAGTATATCGCCTTTCTTCGTGAGTTCGTTGATTGCTTTGCATGGTCTTACGCTAAAATTCCTGGCTTAGACCCTAAAATAGCAGTCCACAAACTCAATCTTCAATAAGACATCAAGCCTGTCAAACAGGGCCAAAGAAGATTCCGTCCAGATGTGATGGATAAAATTGAACAAGAAGTTCAAAAACTCAAAAGTGTCGGCTTCATCCGTGAGGAACAACATCCTGAATGGTTGGCCAACATTGTCCCCGTGACAAAGAAAAACGGGCAGATCAGGGTCTGTATTGACTATAGAGACCTGAATGGCGCATGCCCTAAAGATGAATTTCCGCTCCCCATACCAGAGGTAATGATTGATAATACCTGTAGATTCGAGCGAATGACATTCATGGATGGTTTCTCTGGCTACAATCAGATAAAGATGCATCCTGAGGATGAAAAACATACATCCTTTCGGACCCCATTTGTCGTGTATTGCTACACTATCATGCCATTTGGTCTGAAAAATGCCGGTGCCACATATCAGAGGGCTATGATGAAAATATTTCAAGATATGCAGCACAAGACAGTTGAATGTTACGTTGATGACCTCGCCGTTAAAAGCAAAAGAAAAGAAGATCATCTCGAAAACCTTCAACAAGTCTTCATTCGACTTCGCAAACACAAACTGCGAATGAATCCTAGTCGCTCCTGCAACTCTGGGTTCATACACCCTGGGACTGACTTCGGGTTCATACACCCAGTCACTCCCAAAACTTTGGGTCTACATACCCCCGAGACTGGTTCCGAAGCCGGGCTCGCACACCCGAGTTTCTCAAAATTCTGGTTTCACCTCGGCCAATAGCAGTCTTTAAAAGACAACAGTAGTAGTATAGAAAAATGTAGGAAAAATGCAGAAAAAGCAGCGGAAACATAGAGAGTCCATTTGAATTGGATCAACTTCATTTGTATTAATTGTAATATCCTCATTACATGAGTTGCAGAAAAGCAAAGAAAAAATACAATAAGGAGGCTCGATGTCCTCTAAAAAAAGAAAAAGAAGGAGAATGACTGGAAGCACTACTCTTCATAGGTCCTCAGCACCAGGAGCTCTACAATACCCTTCAGTCGGTCAGACCAAAATTTGCAAACAAGCTCCTGGTCCGCTGCAGATGCTTGGGTCGCCACAGGACTAAGTCCGTAACCAACTCCCAACCACATCGACAAGAGCTGACCTCCACACAGCCGCATCGGCAGGAGTTGATTGAAGATTCGCGTTCAAAGAACGCGCGGTCCATGGCGACCAGTTTCAGAGAGTGCGCGGACCACGACGGCCAGATACAGCCTCTCCCAGAGGAAGTTTCTCAGCCGCAAAGGATCCACACACAGAGCGAGGAGCTTTGAGGCATTCCTGAGAGATGGAATCACCGAGCTTTTGCAAGAACAAGCTGATCTCCATGCCTTACGAGGCATGAGAAGCCGCTGCTGTGAACCTCTCATCCTTCGCCGGTGCATCTCCCCCACTCAAGATAACGATGGACACACAGCAGAGGAGAGGTTCTATTTATAGTGGGAGAGGAGGTTCGGATTCCAAGACCTCATTAATGAAACATGGCCTCCCGTGCCTTGCATGGGGCGCATGTTTCCTATAAGTTAACTGGCCGATTTGATGGTGACAAGTGGAGTCATCCGCTCGTTTTCCGCATCGATCGTACCGCCATACTTATTGCTATTTATGAGCCTCGGATTGCAGGATACCAAGGCGGATAACTATAGAGACCACTAGGTATCCTCCTTCCAACTCAGACAATCCTCCTACAACGAGCCATTAATTTAGCCAAGATCAAACATAGTAAAAAAAAACAGACAAGAACAAAAATAGCAGAAAGAAGATCAAGTGTGGAATAAGATCAGTCTTATTAACTTGTCTTTGGCACACAAGGTCAGAAGTTACAATTCGAAAAGCAGGAAATACAATCAGAGAGTATTCAAAAAACTGAAGGAAAGACTTCGGCGGGCGTCATCCCCGGAGACTGGATCAGCATCCTCACTGTTTCTCCGAAGGCTGGCAGTCTCAGCAGCGGCCGCGACCGTTTCTGGGGCGTCGGCAGGAGGAAGAGATGGAGCACCACCCACAGAAAGAAGAGATGGAGCACCATCCAAAAGGGAGTCAGCAGAAGGCACTTCGACCCGAGGACTCTCAGCCAGTGGGGCAGGACTCAATTCTGATTTCGGGCATGAATACTTCGGTAGGTTCTGATAGACCAGATGATCTTCAGGAACCCCCGCCTCTTTCAATGCGGCCCGGCATCCCTCCTCGCATAGAATGGAGCTTATCTCCCCCACCTGTCTTTCATACTCCTCCGTGGCCCGGTCCACTCCCTTCTGGAAGGCGGCATGGACTTCGGCCCACAGCGAAGACTTGAGGTTGGCACTCTCCTTCAGCAGCCGCTCCAGTTTGGTATGCTGGCCCGCCGGTTCGGCACGCTGTCTCGCCGATTCAGCCGCCG
>CM022944.1:83801327-83909045 GCA_012931725.1 Litsea cubeba
AAAAACCGATTTATTACACGAGCAAGATCCTGCTCGATGCCGAGACCAGATATCTTTTGTTGGAGAAACTCGCGCTGGCACTCGTCAGCGCCTCCCGCAAGCTCTCCCATTATTTCCAGTCCCACACCATCGTGGTAATCACGGAGCACCCACTCCATTCTATATTCAAAAAACCTGACTTTTCAGGTCGAATCTCCAAGTGGGTAGTCGAATTAGGGCAGTATGATATTCAGTACCGTCCCCGAACGGCGATCAAAGCCCAAATTCTAGCTGACTTCATCGTAGAGTTCGTTTCGCCGAGCTCGGCTCCGACCCGGTCCGACACGATACCGGGGGCGTAGGGCAGGAGCCTGAAGTTACCGAGGTCGAACAAACTCCCGCTGGGGCATGGAAGGTCTTTGTTGACGGCTCATCCACCTCCAAGCGAGCTGGCATCGGCATAGTCCTCCAATCACCTGAGGGATTGGTCATAGAGCAAGCCTTCACCTTGGACTTCAAAGCAACGAACAACGAAGCAGAATATGAAGCGTTGATAGCAGGGTTGGATAGCGCACGAATCCTCGGAGCCCAGCACCTGGTAATCTTCAGCGACTCACAACTGGTGACTAGCCAGCTCGCTAGGGACTACCAGGCCAGGGACGACAGGATGGCGGCCTACTTAGCCCTCGCACAAAAACTGCTTTCCCTTTTCAAGACAGCCGAGGTCAAGCAGATCTCCAGAGACACCAACACGCATGCTGATGCGCTTGCAAACCTGGCCTCCGCTGTCGAAGCAGGCAAGAGAAGGACTGTCGAAGTCGGATCGATATCGAGGTCAAGCTTAGAACTCCACTCACCTCGGCAAGTCCTTTGCGCAGACTTCGGCCCGAGTTGGATGGACCCAATCATCTCATACTTGAAGGACGACCAGCTCCCCGAAGACAAGATGGATGCCCATCGGATCAGACTCAAGGCAGCTCGATTCTGGTTGTCCCCCGAAGGCAAACTCTACAGAAAGTCCTTCACGGGTCCATACCTCCAATGTGTCCATCCTAGCAAGGTGGACAATTTTCTGTATGAGATCCATGAAGGAAACTGTGGCAGTCACATCGGAGGCCGATCACTGGCCTACAGGGCAATAAGCCAAGGCTACTGGTGGCCCTACATGCAAAAAGATGCACAAGTGTACGCCAGGAAATGCGAGAAGTGCCATAAGTTCTCCCACTCTCTTCATCAGCCGGCGCAAGACCTAAGTCCCCTCACTAGTCCATGGCCATTCGCTCAATGGGGGGCTGGACATCGTGGACCCTCTTCACCGAGCTCCGGGAAACAAAAGATGGCTGATCGTTGCAACGGATTACTTCACGAAATGGATAGAGGCTGAGCCGCTGTCCTCCATCACGGATAGGGATTCCAGAAACTTCGTATGGAAGAACATTATAACAAGGTTCGGCATCCCCAGGACCCTGATTTCGGACAACGGGACTCAGTTCAACTCCAAATCCTTTAAGGACTTCTGCCGAGAGCATGGCATCAAAAACCATTACTCCACCCCAGTATACCCACAAGGCAATGGCCAGGCCGAAATATCTAACAAGATAATCCTGGATGGCCTCAAGAAGCGGTTAGACAAGGCAAAAGGGCGATGGACGGAGGAGCTTCCCAGCGTGCTGTGGGCGTACAGAACAACTCCAAGGTGATCCACCTCGGCGACCCCTTTCTCTCTGGCTTACGGGGTGGAGGCGATCATTCCCTTGGAAATTGGCCTCCCCACTCTGAGGACAGAATTGGTCGACCAGGGCCGAAACGACACAAACTTTGCAATGGAGTTGGATCTAGCAGAAGAGCGTCGAGAAGCAGCGGCCCTGCGATTGACTGACTATCAGCAGCGGCTAGCCAGAGGCTACAATGAAAAAGTCAGAGAAAGAAGCTTCTCCGTTGGCAAATTGGTCCTGAAGAAAACCCTGCCAGCTGACAAAGATCTAAATGAAGGAAAACTGGCTCCGAACTGGCACGGTCCGCTCAAGGTGGTCTCACTGGCGGGACGATCCTCTTACAAGCTCGAAGACTTAGAAGGAAAGCCATTGCCGAGACCGTGGAATGCATCCCACTTGAAGAAATTCTATTTCTGAAGATGTAACACAAACCTCAGAATTAACGAAAGCAGCTTTTGCTATCCATCTATGTCGTCTCTCTCTATCTGAGTTCGGCAGTTCCGGGTCCTTGACCCTGGGGAAGGCTTCGAGTTCATACACTCAGGCGTCTCCTAAAGCTAGGGTCCTTGACCCTGGAGAAGACTTCGAGTTCATACACTCAGTCGTCTCCTAAGGCTTGGGTCCTTGACCCTGGAGAAGACTTCGAGTTCATACACTCAGTCGTCTCCTAAAGCTCGGGTCCTTGACCCTGGAGAAGGCTTCGAGTTCATACACTCAGTCGTCTCCTAAAGCTCGGGTCCTTAACCCTGGAGAAGGCTTCGAGTTCATACACTCAGTCGTCTCCTAAAGCTCGGGTCCTTGACCCTGGAGAAGGCTTTGAGTTCATACACTCAGTCGTCTCCTAAAGCTCGGGTCCTTGACCCTGGAAAAGGCTCCGAGTTCATACACTCAGTCGTTTCCTAAAGCTCGGGTTCTTGACCCTGGAAAAGGCTCTGAGTTCATACACTCAGTCGTTTCCTAAAGCTTGGGTTCCTAACCCTGGGAGAGGCTTCAGATTCATACATCCAGTCACTTCCTAAAATTCCAGGTTCATACACCTCTCCAGATCGATCCCGAATTCAGGCTCACGCAGCCGAGATCGTCAGGCCTCCGTGATCATCTCGGCACAAGGCAGTTCATCTCGGGCAATGCTGATCCATTTCGGCCAACAACAGTTCATCAAAAGAAAAAGAACAGTGCAAGCACTAAAGTGCAAAAAAGCAGCACGGAGATACAAACATCGCAATTATGTACTTAAAAAAGACAAAAGGGAAGCATTGTACGCAAACTGTATGATCTCAAAAATTTGCTCTTTTATTCATTGTAAATTACTTCATTACAAGGATGACAGAAAAGAAAACAAAGCACAGAAAGGAGGCTCGCAGTCCTCTAAAAGTAGAAAAAGAAATAAAGACTGAGAGGCTCTGATCTTCACCGACTCTTCAAAATGCAAGCTTGAAGACTCCGGTCCTCACTGGTCCACTGTTTGGAGGCTTTGAAAGACTCTGAATTCCATAGAGCTCTATAATACGCTTTGGTTGGTCAGACCAAAGCATGCAAGAGCCCCTCCAGTTCGGAGGCGCTGGACCTCGCTGAGCTCTTTAACACCCTATGGTCAGTGAGACCAAAGTTTGAAGAGCCCCTCGGTCCAGCGGAGCCTCGATCCTGCCCCCCGCTCGGCGGTCTTGATATACCGCAAGAAGCGCGTTCCCACGCAGGACCCTGCAGGACCGCCAAACTCGAAGGGCGCCACCAACCCGCAGCTGCAAGAGATTCCCATGCAACCGGACCGGGGAGGGTTGGCCATGGACCCGCGTTCAGAGAGCGCGTGGTCCACGAGGAACACTTTCAGAGAGCGCGCAGACCACGACGGACTTCCCCCCTCGGAGAGAGCCATCCTCAGGCGCAGGGGTTCCTCCCGGGTCGAATATTCCTAAAGGTCTACCGGACATGGCTACCAAAGCGATAAACAGAAGAAGGCGGGCTCCTACGTCTATGTGAATTAAGCTATCCTAATTCCTTTTCTTTTCCTCTCCCATGGCGAGCCTACCACCTCTATTTATAGGAAGAAGAAGGGCCCGGTCTCCGAAGGAAGTTATGAGGCGAAGTCTCCTATACGTTACGTGGGAAGCACGTCTTCCTGTATAATGACCAGCGATCCCTATGGCGCCACGTGGAGCCGTTCGCCCATTTCCCTCATCGGCCGTATCGCCACACTTACTGCTATTTATGGTCTCCAGAATACGGAGAATCGGCACAGATAGCTATGAAGATCGTTCGACTCTCTCTAACTCGAGGGTCGCGCATCATATAAAAGGCATTCAATACCAAACTCAGAAATAAAGAGAAGTAAAGGAGCTCTGTTCTCATTAAAAGCGAAGGATATTACAGGACTGAAAGCAATACATATAAAAGGTAGAAAGAGAAAATTACAAAGGGCAAAAGCAAGAAGAGGCGAGACTACTGTGGCTTCGGCGACTCCACCAGATCGATCACCGTCTCTGATGGACTAGCGGTATCGGCCGTGACCGCAACCTCGCTTGGAGCGTCGCTGGTAGTAGAGGCTTTGACCGGTACCTCACCGGAAGCGGGGGCAGAAGAGGCCTCGCCTTGAGGCGCGGCCGAAGCATCGCTGGCGACCGGGGCATCGCTTGGGGCCGGGGCAGCTGGGGCAGCATCCGAGGCACGGTCAGCTGCGGGGGCGCCGACCGGGGCGCTCTCGCCCAAAGGAGCAGAGCTCGGCTCGGGAGCTGGGTCCGAGTACTTCGGTAGGTTCCGATAGACCGGGTGGTCCTCGGGAACCCCCACACGCCTTAGCGCGGCCAAGCACCCTTCCTCGAACAAGATGGAGGTAATTTCCTCCACCTGCCTCTAGTACTCTTCGGTGGCCTGGTCCACCCCTCTTTGGAAAGAAGATTGCGCCTCAGACAGCAGGGAAGCCTTCTCTTTCTTCAGCACGGCATTCCCTGACTTAAGCTTCTCAATTTCGGCGCGCCCAGCCAGCACTTCACCACGCAGCTACGTCGCCTCAGCCGCCGATTCAGACCTCGACCTGGCTAGTTCCGACTCCAGCTCGGCGATCCTCTTGGTCTTCGTCCAGATGTCACCCCTCAGTTGGTGAGTTTGCGACGTGAGGTCAGCAACATTGACCAAGGCCGCCTCCAGCTGGGTGGTCGCCTCGGCGCTGCTCTTCTTCAGCTCTTCCAGCTCTTTCTTCAACTTCTCCCTCTCAGACTCCAGCTGGGTGATCTTGGCGATGTTCTGATCACTCCTTTCCATTACAGCCAGAAGCCTCTGCACATTCTGCGAAAGGGAAGAATGGGTCAAACAACAGCAGCCGGACTAAAGTACTTGAAGAAGAGCACAGAAGATACTTACCAAAAGATTAACCTGGATCGCCGAGACCATCAGGCTATCATTGTCGTACCGTGCATGCATCTCCATGTCGCGCGGCAGGACGACGGCTTTGGCAATGGCCCCGATAACGTCGGTATTCCCCATCAGCCGGTCCTCAACGCTTAGGGGCTTCCCGGGCCGCGTCTCCATCTTGGGCCGCCATGCCGCCGGGGCGGTGCGGGGTCCGGAAGCCGATCCGGACCCTTGCCCCGCCGAGACGATGAGCTCGCGGGCCGCCCCGCTATTGACACCAAAAATGTCACTTTGCCTCTTCAAGATCCAAAGAGCTACATGAAGTCGTAACCTGCCATAAATAGGCAATGCAACTTCCAAAAATCAAATCTTGTCATAATCAAACAAAAACTGCAAGATCCTTCAAGACAGCCAAAAAAGGAGTACACAAGAAGTTTCGGGCCATTTCAAAATCATTTGGCCTAACTTCGTTTCTCCGACAGCCGAAAAGGAGCTCTCGGCGGCAAAAGCATCGGAGACACCAAATCTTCAATCAGAGCCGATGGATGGTCTCAAAATACTTCCAAAAGGCTCCACGTCAAGTTCCGAGTCAAACCGATAACGTTTGACCCTACATCAACCCTCGAACAGCTAAATCAAGCCTCTCAGCGGCGAGAACCACCGAGGCCATTACTCATCAGATAGAGCACATGGACGGCTTCAAAATGCTTATAAAGGGCTACACGTCAAATTTCAGGTCATTTCGACAACATTTGACCATAGTTTGACGCTCGGAAGCCAAATCAGGCCTCTCGGCAGCAAAGCTCTCCAGGACCATGATTTCCAAGACAGAGCCTATGGATCATCTTCAAATGACTCCAATAGGTTCCCTGTCAAATTTCAAGTCAATCGGACATCGGTTGACCGCACATCAAACCGCGACATCTTCATCGCGACAAAAGCAAGTCTACTGGTGATAGGACCCCAAACGGCTTCAAAACTCAAACAAAAGCCTATGGTTGGTCTTATTTATTGCTCAGGAGGCTTCACACCAAATTTCAAGTCATTCTGACATCGTTTGACCCAGTTTCAGCTTCTGACGGAAAATCGGCAGCTCTGCGCCACAAAGTCTTCGGCTTTCTCAGGAAATTGGAAACTTTGCAAAATAAAATGCAAGGATTCTCATCAGGTTATCTACAGGGAAATCAGGCCAATAAATGGTCAAAAATGTCAAGGAAAAATACAGAAGAAAAAAGAATCGAAAAACAGCAAAAAACGGACACAAAACGGGACAAAAAGGGGGAAAACCCCCCCAGGTGCGACCCTAGAGCCCGGGGTCGCCGAGAAGGCCCCAGAAACCCCAGTTTTCGCCCTATTTTCGCGATTCGAAGCGCCCAGCCTCTGGTACTTTCCAAAATTCATGCTTTTGAGACACCAAATCCTCTGACATCCGTCCAAAACACGGGTCAATCACCAAGAGTATCGAAAACAATATTGATCGCCACCCGGTCAACCAAAAAAAGTGTGCTTTCTACCCGACCGATCGAGAAATCGACAGGACAGATGGCACCGATCCGCTGTTGGCAACAAACACCTGAAATTATATGGTCATCTGATGTCGATCTACATATAGATCCATCGATGATCATCGACAGAAGAATCCCAAAAGACGCGGCACGGCCCGCGACTCTTCAACTGCTCGGCGACCACTTAATGCGATTAATTGACTAGCTTTATTACAGTCATTAATCCATTTCTTTGGACGGCCCAATCAGAAGCAAGCATTCGGGAGTTACAAGTCAAGAGATTCATGGCATTTAACCCATGAAACTCCTCCCATCATGGCGATTAAAGGCGATTAAATGCCCTCAATCTCGTCCGGCCAATCAGAAGCCAAGAAAAAGGAGTTACAAAATAAAGAATTCAATCTTGTAACTCCTCCCTTTATGTAGCTTTATGACAATTAAAGCTCATAAACCCTCCTAAATGGCCACCTAAAAGCCTATAAATAGGAGTGCTCTCCAAGAAGAAAGGATCATAAAAAAAAAGCACAAACACACAGACAGACAAAGCACAGAAATCCAGAGAAAGAAAAAAGAGAGAAAACTCTGCAGAAGTTCTACACCGACCACCGCAACAAGGTGACAAAAGTCCCTTGGGGGGTACTCCCCCCAAGGTCCTTGCCTTCTCCTTCTGCTGCCAATGGCTTAGACATGGCTTTTCAAGCCCGTCTACTCGGCTTTTTATTGGACATAGGACCTTCTTTTGGTCTTTGTTCTCTAAAAACCTGAGGTTATAGCCAAGCCAAGCGAATCAATAGCATCCTCTGTTCTCATCTGCATGGATGATGGCGAAGCCCACATATGGCTTGCGACCGTCAATCTAAACGGGTCCCCCACAATCTCCTGAGAAGTTAGATCCTCCTTTTTCTTGCTTTTCATTATAGTTTGTATTTTTTCAAAAGAGACAAAAATCACAACTCTTGTCTTTCATTATTGATAAGGATTGTAAATCGGCTATAAACGCCAAAATCGGCTATAAACGCCAAAAAATCGGCTATAAATGCCAAAATCGGCTATAAATGCCAAAAAAATCACCTTTCACGGCAAACCAAGAAAATGTCTCTTTTCTTAAATATATGTGCAATGGAAAACTTGAAAGAAGTTGATTTCATTTTTACTTGCGAAGGTTGATCTCCGGATCACCACTTGCAATTCCAAGTAAAATAGAATATCTGGCACACCCTCACAAAAAAAAGAAATGTTGATGCACGCCCTTGCCCCCCGGTTACGAAAGGGTCGGAACCAAACGGACTCCCATGTCCGCCGACCTCGGTAGAACCGAGCAGGAGCGCGGTCCATCATGCTGGCACACCCGGTGGGACACGTTTATTTGAGAACACGATGCTAGAAATGAAATATTTGCATATCATATATTTTTCTCTATGGTTATATTTCTTTTCTCGATTCCTTGGCTACTTTATAATTGGTGGCCTATGTTGGATTCCGCATCTAAAAAAAAATGAGATGAGATTTTTTGTTTGGAAAATTTTAATTCTTTGAATTTATTTCCACTCTTTCTCTTTTCAAAAAAAAAAAAAAAACAAAAAATCAGATTTTTCAGTTTGGATTCAAAATTGAGAAACTTTGATCCGTTCCTATCGTTCATCGCGCTTGCAGAAATGTTGAGCCTATTCGACTAAGGTTTTGGGCCATCGTTTCTCTTCGATGAGTTCATTAAAGATCTAAATATATATATATATATATAAATAAAAATAAAAATAAAAATAAAAAAATTTTATTTGTCATTTTGGATTCAAAATTGAGAAACCTTGATCCGTTCCTATCTTTCATCGCGCTTGCAGAAATGTTGAGCCTGTTCGACTAAGGTTTTGGGCCATGTTTCTCTTCGATGAGTTCATTAAAAAAAATATAATAAAATAAAAATATAATTAAAAAAAAGACATAGACCACTAAAGTTATACCAATTGTGTTCTTTGATCATGGTTGATTCAAAGAAAAGCCTTGTCCAGAGTGTGGAGACAGCTTGACTGTTCTAGGCAAGGGTCCACCAAACGGGTTCATTAAGTAATCCTACCCTTACCTGGGGGCAATTCTATCAATCAAGATTTCATAAGACCGGGTTAGGAGGCCTATATGTACTCTCTCGTCTTTTAAATAATTTTTTTTAAAAAAAATATAATAATTTTTTTTTTAAATAAAAATTTTAAAATAAAAAATAAAAAATAAAAACGAAAATTTCAAAAAAATTCTTAAAATAAAAAAAATAAAAATAAAGAATAAAAAAATAATAAAAAAGATTTTTTTTTAAAAAAAAATCTTCAAAATCTTCAAAAAAAAAAAACTTCCGTCATTTTGGGTTTAGATTGGAGAAATCTTGGTCTTCTCCTTTCTGAGCACTAGCGCTCGCGGAAATCGCTGAGCCTGTGTTCAGATTGGAGTGCCTTTTGCTCTCTTTGATGAACCCGATATTGGCTTTTCAAAAAAAAAAACTCGTCATTTTTAGATTCAGATTCGAGAAATTATGGTTCATTTCTTTCTGAGCACTGGCGCTCGCGGAAATCGCTGAGCCCGTGTTTAGATTGGAATACCATCTGCTCTCTTTGATGAATCCAATTTTGACCTTTCAAAACAAAGAATCTCATCTCATGGATGCGGTCTCAAAACATTTGTGTCTAGTGGTACTAGTACGCCCTTTCAGGGTCTACTGTATTGCGACCGGCACATCTGTAACTCCAACTTTATATTCTTCTTACCTCGAGCAAGCTCTGCTTCTCGATAAATCGAATTTAAGTTCACAATTGCTTCTAGCAGTCACTGGGATGCCCATTCTGGGCTTACCATACCTGCGATCAGAACAATTGTACCCTCTATGGCGTTTTGCCTTCTTCATGTTGCTTGGGTCATCTTCCTCTAGCAATTTGAAAAGACGAAACCATAGAACTTCCCATTTATGATCATTATATTCTTGTGATTACTAATGGATGTGGTCTTGTTTCAGAAATTTTCGAAAACTAACAATGGCAGCTTCACTAGCCATTACTTTCGATGAAAACAAGCACCAAATCATGCTTCAACAGATGCAAACTACCGCACTTACAAGCGCCCCATCAGCTGCCGAAGCGTCAACTCCCTCGGCAACTCTCTGAACTCCGGGTCGACCTCGACTCCCCGGACTATCATCTTTGGAACGCTGGGACCATTCCCACTTCCTGAGGAACAAACTGCTCCCTCCAAGAAGCAGAAACTCGCCTCTCAACGTGTCACTACCGTGACACCAAAGGCGAGCACCAGCAGGCCTGAAGCCCGTGGCACCCCCACGAAGCCTCGACCTGCAAGCAACCAGGTCTATCCCAAGACTTGGTCCCCAAGACCTTCACCAAAACAGAGAAGGTCCCAAACATCCACTAAGCCAGCATTCCTGGCCCCACTCAAAGAGAACCAGTTCTACCCTCTTGCTTACATGAAAGAGGAGAGACCCATCTCCAACCTGACTTCCAAGTCATCCCAGCATGAGCCGGCTTGTTCCTACAAGCCCAAAATCAAGTCATGCATCACAAGGCCTCTACAAGCACCTGCTAAGGCCTACAAACCTGCAGTTCGACCCTTCATCTCTACAGGGGCCGAACTCCAAAAATTCAAAGCTTCGCTGCAACAGGCGAAGGACAGGGTTCGCATCCTATCCTTGCCCAGCTGCAAAGAAGACAGGCTCGACTGCTGCGCCCGAGGGAGCACATCCTTCATTGTCAAAGCCCAGCCAGAGCTGACCGAAGCTCAAATTGCCCGTCGTATATGCCGCCGCGCATCATACCGGCAAAAGAGACTAGAGAAGCAAAGGACCCAGCCTCCTACACTCCAAGTCTCTCCCAAATGGGTCGAAAAAGAAAGACCCAACCAAGTTGCTGCAGTCCATATGGTTGGAAAAACCAAAAGGCACAAAAAATCAGCAACAAAAATCCATGTCCGACGTCCGATGACCCGCAGCGTCTCAAGGACAAGAAGACATTCAGAAGAATCCCCTGCTCCTTCAAGCAAAGGACAACAGAGTGATCCTTCCTCAAGCTCTTCTTCAAAAAGAATGAGCCCCAGCTCAGTCACCAGGACAGTTTCTTCGTTCGAATCACGAAGGATGAATGTCTTGGCTACAAATTCTGAGCCACCACCCCCGCAATCCACCTCCAGAAGATGCGATCACCCGCATCCAGCAGTTGGAACAGGACCAGCAGAGGATTGAAACTCTGATGGAAAACCTTCTCCTCGCCTTCCAAAATCAGGCGAACAATGAACCTCCTCCGAATCATCAAAACGACGAGGTAAATGGAGAAGAAAATGAGTCACGCGCCCTTACCAAAAAGGACGTAAACAGTATCCTCGCCAAAGCAAAAGAAGAGGATATACTCAAGGAGCATGGGATCAAGCCACCATATCCCTTATGGATGGACTCGATCCCGTTCCCCACCAAATTTAAGCATCCTACTCTCCAAATATATACGGGGAAAGGATCAGCCAGACAGCACGTCATCCACTTCAAGATCCTGACGGGAGCTATCGCGGATCAAGATGCACTCAAGATCCACCTCTTTGCAAGTACCCTAAAAGGTACGGCCTTCGATTGGTACTCCACTCTGCCGGAGGACTCAATCCAAAACTGGGCCATGCTAGAGACACGCTTCCTGACTCACTTCAAAGGTGAAGATCATCCCGCTACTATGGCTCAGCTCTGC
The DNA here is from genome assembly GCA_012931725.1 of Litsea cubeba. Taxonomy (NCBI): domain Eukaryota; kingdom Viridiplantae; phylum Streptophyta; class Magnoliopsida; order Laurales; family Lauraceae; genus Litsea; species Litsea cubeba. The sequence continues at coordinate 83,812,593 of CM022944.1, forward strand.
AGCCTAAAACAGGGGGAGAATGAATCAACATATGACTTCATTCATAAGTGGAAAGCAATGGCATACAAATGCTCTGATGTATTGCCACAAGCGTCGCTAGTCGACATTTGCCGAAACAACATGAGAGCCAGAATCCGCTCCATGATCATCGGCAACAAATCAAAAAACCTGGGAGAACTCCTAGAAGCTTCAATGGAAGCTGAAACGGTGATTAAAGACCTCAACAGTCAAAAATCATCAAGAAAAGAGCCAACCGCCATTGCAACCTCTAAACCAAAGAAAAAAGAGGTCCTCAATGTGCATACCAAGTCAGCTCCTCAGCCACCAAAGAAAGCTGAAAACTAAGCTGCGGGTAAGAGACCTGAACTCTCAGATGCCTTCAAAGAACGAGTAGAGAAGAAATACCCGTTTGATGAAGATGTTGATGAAATCTTCGGGGCTCTTGTGGCAAACGGCAAGCTCACCTTGCCTGAACCAAAAAGACCGGGTGATGTTGGCAAAACCAACGATCCTCGGTAATGTCCATACCACCAGATGATCTCGCATCCTCTCAATCAATGCTTCGTTGTGAGAGAGAAAATAAATGAGATGAGGAAAAACGGAGTCATCACCTTTGACAAAAAACTATGGGTCTGCCTCCGTCAACATGGTGACATGTGGACAAACATCAAAATCACCAAAGAAGAAGATCACTACTTCCTTCAAGGTGATAAACTCAATCCAAGCGTCCGAGGAACTGGTTCCTTACCCGACACCAGACGGACAACTGATATGGGTACATCCCGATCTCCTGGAAGATGAAAATTGGGAGGTCGTGAAAACAAAGCCTACAGCTCAACAGCGAAGGCAGGCTAGGAAACATCTCCTCAAGCTCAAACGGTAAGAGAAGACCCAGCCAAAACTAGAGGTCAAAGAAAAGGCAGAGGCTTCCTCTACCGTTTCACTGGAGGCAACAAAAATATCCCTTCCAGAGACTTCAAAGGGGGTAAGAAAATTCACTCTCAGTGATTTCATGCCACCTCAATTCAAAGAAGCCATGCAGGAGGCATCATACTCTTGCAATTCGGTAGTTGGATTCTCCATTGATGGATACGAGTCCAGCGACACCGATGATGGATTCGAATCCAACTACACAGATGAGTGGGAGGAGTCCCTTGAAACAGGAGAATATCTCTCCGATGAAGAATGGGTTCCTGAGGTTCAGATCTTCAGGTTTAGGCCTACAATCTCAAAGAATGTGAAAAACAAAGTCCTATTCAAACTAACTGTAGGTGCAGAAAATAATGACCCACAATAACTGGGGAGCCGTAGAGGACTTATCCAAAATGGTGATGACTGGGTACCGTCCGAAAGCCTGAAAGAGAAGAGCAAACGGTCAGAGGACCCTGGCCTGGGCGGCGCAAGGCTCTCCGATGCCAAAGTCAGTGAGTGAACTGGAACAATGGAAGGAGAGGAAGAAGAGAGGCAGAGTAACAGCTCTGTGGGTTGAATTGTGCGTACCTTGCATGTGGTATGAAGCTCTATTTATAGAGGCTTGGGTCGTATCTTTGGAGGATATCGTGGTGTGGGTCCCATGATTCGACTGGGAAGTCATGATCAGCCCACAAAGTAATAAATGCGGTCCAATCCAGCCCACTCTGCATTTAATGCCAGTCGGATCAGCCCACATCGCATTAAATGCGCGTCTTGTTGGGCCAGATTGTGTTGGGCGCCTTTGGCGGTTGGGGTACCATCAGATCCGCCCTCGGGCCTTGCCCTGATGTGGCTTCAGCCGCTGGATGCCGCCCTGTCAGTGATCTGGCGAAGATTATGGACGGCTGGATGTCGCATCTGTCTTACTAGCTCACGCCCTTATTCCTCCACGTGCCTGATGACGTGGGGGATGAGGGGTGCGAGTGGAGGTTCTTTCGTGCTTCGGCTTTCGTCCCGGTTCCTTCAGCCTAGGTGGAGCTCTCAGCCGAGATGGGCACATGGGGTAGCCGAGCTCGGCGCTAGCCGCCCGGAGCTGCTTGACTTCGGCTGAGCCCTCTGTCCTGGTAGCCGGGGTGAGTCTGGTGCCACGTGGATGGCACGCGGATGGCATGTGAGGATGCTTAGTCTCATCTGATGGCTGTGATTAGCGTAATCCTGGAGTTCTGGAAATCTCCCCACACAATTGCCCCCTAGCTTTTGACCTCTTAAGCGTCCTAGCCTTTAGTGGTTGAAAGCTAGAAAAACTCATCTGGGGATGCGGCGATCATTGCCTGGTGTCGCTTCAACTTTTCTGAAGCAATAAATGCTCTGCCCTATCTGTCCTGGGAAGCGAGTCGACGGCTACACGCGTAGCCTCTTCACTGATTGCGCTGTCTTATTGATGGAACGGGCGCGGATCGCGAAATCCGTCCTTTCGAATTTCGAAAGTAGCGCGCGCCGAGGGTCCCCTTTCCATAAATAGGGTCGTCTTCTTCCTTTCTTGTTTCTGATTTCTTTTCTGTAACCTTTGTAATGAAGCAGTTTACAATGAATAAAAAGGAAGAGTTCTGTGATCTCTCAAACTGTGTACAGTGCTTTTGCATTCTCTTTTACTTTCCTTGCACTGTTTTGGAACATTTGTGTTTTTGTGCTGCTTTTTTGTGCTTCAGTGCTTGCACAGCTCTTTCTTTCTTAAAAGCTGACCTTGGCCGAAACGGCTGGCTTTGGCCGAGACGAACTGCTTTGCGCCGAAGTGGATCCATAATCCTGCTGGTCTCGGCTATGTGAGCATGAGTTCGGCAACGGTCTTTGAGGGGTGTATAAACCCGGACTTTAGGAAACGACCGAGTGTTCGAACTCGAGGCCTTTTCCAGGGCGGTAGACCCTTGAGTGGGGTAAAACCCGGACTTTAGGAAACGGCTGAGTGTAGGAACTCGAAGCCTTTTTCCAGGGCGGTGGACCCTTGAGTGGGGTAAAACCCGGACTTTAGGAAGCGGCCGAGTGTTCGAACTCGAGGCCTTTTCCAGGGCGGTAGACCCTTGAGTGGGGTAAAACCCGGACTTTAGGAATCGGCCGAGTGTTCGAACTCGAGGCCTTTTCCAGGGCGGTAGACCCAGAGCTGCCGGAGTCAGTCAAAGAGAGATGACAGATTGATGACAGGGCGAAAGCTGCTTTCATTGATTCTGGGATTCATTACATCTTTAGAAATAGAATTTCTTTAAGTGGGATGCATTCCACAGTCTCGGCAGTGGCTTGCCTTCTAAGTCTTCGAGCTTGTAGGCTGATTTCCCTGCCAGTGAGACTACCCTGAACGGGCCATGCCAGTTCGGAGCCAGCTTCCCTTCGTTTGGTTCTTTGTCAGCTGGCAGGGTCTTCTTTAGAACCAGCTCTCCCATGGAGAATCTTCTTTCTTTGACATTTTGATTGTATGCCCTGGCTAACCGCTGCTGATAGTCGGTCAGACACAAGGCTGCTGCTTCTCGGCGTTCGTCTGCCAGTTCCAGCTCCATTGCCAGGCTCGTCTCATTTCGGCCTTGGTCGACCAGCTCTGTCCTCAGGGTGGGAAGGCCGATTTCTAAAGGAATGACCGCCTCCATCCCATAGGCCAGAGAGAAAGGTATTGCCGAGGTGGACCTCCTTGGAGTTGTTCTGTATGCCCATAGCACGCTCGAAAGCTCCTCTATCCATCTTCCCTTTGCCTTGTCCAGTCGCTTCTTCAGGCCGTCCAGAATCACTTTGTTAGAGATTTCTGCCTGGCCATTACTCTGCGGATATGCCGGAGTGGAGTAATGGTTTCTGATACCGTGTTCTTGGCAGAAGTCTCTGAAGGACTTGGAGTCGAACTGAGTCCCGTTGTCCGAAATCAGAGTCCTGGGGATGCCGAACCTCGTTAGGATGTTTTTCCAAACGAAGTTCCTGGAGTCCCTGTCCGTGATTGAGGACAACGGTTTAGCTTCTATCCATTTTGTGAAATAATCTGTAGCGACTATCAGCCATCTCTTGTTCCCTGGAGCTCGGTGAAGAGGCCCCACAATGTCCAGGCCCTATTGAGCGAAGGGCCATGGGCTAGAGAGGGGACTCAGATCTTGCGCCGGCTGATGGAGAGAGTGGGAGAACTTCTGGCACTTCTCGCATTTCCTAGCGTACACCTGCGCGTCCTTCTGCATGTAGGGCCACCAGTAACCTTGGCTTATTGCTCTGTAGGCCAGTGATCGACCTCCTATGTGACTGCCGCAGATTCCTTCGTGAATCTCATACAGGAAGTCGTCCACCTTGCTCGGGTGGACGCATTGGAGGTACGGGCCTGTGAAGGATTTCCTGTAGAGTTTGCCTTCGGGAGAGAGCCAGAATCGAGCTGCCTTGAGTCTGATCCGGTGGGCTTCAGTCAGCCGAGATGAATGGAGTTCTAAGCTTGACCTTGATATTGACCCAACCTCGACGGTCCTTTTCTTCCCTGCTTCGACGGCAGAGGCCAGGTTTGCAAGCGCATCTGCGTGCGTGTTGGTATCTCGGGATATTTGCCTGACCTCGGCTTTCTGGAAATGAGACAGCAGTTTTTTCGTGAGGGTTAAGTAGGCCGCCATCCTGTCGTCCCTGGCCTGGTAGTCTCCAACGAGCTGACTAGTTACCAGCTGAGAATCGCTGAAGATCACCAGGTGCTGGGCTCCGAGGATTTGGGCGCTGTTCAACCCTGCTATCAGTGCTTCATACTCTGCCTCATTATTCGTCGCTTTGAAGTCCAGGGTGAAAGCCTGCTCTATGACCAGACCCTCTGGCGATTGGAGGACTATGCCGGCGCCAGCTCTTTTGGAGGTGGACGATCCGTCGACAAAGATCTTCCATGCCTAGGCGGGAGACTGTTCGACCTCAGTCACTTCTGGCTCGTGCCCTGTGCCCCCCAGTGCCGTGCCGAGCTGGGTCGGAGCCGGGTTGGGGGAGACGAATTCGACGATGAAGTCTGCCAGAATCTGGGCTTTGATCGCAGTTCGGGGACGGTACTGAATATCATACTGCCCCAGCTCAACTGCCCATTTTGATATTCGCCCTGAAAAGTCAGCCTTCTTGAATATTGAATGGAGTGGATGCTCCGTGATCACCACAATGGTGTGGGATTGGAAGTAATGGGAGAGCTTGCGGGAGGCACTGACGAGAGCCAACGCAAGCTTCTCCAATAGAAGGTACATGGTATCGGCATCGAGCAGGGTCTTGCTCGTATAATAAATTGGTTTTTGAACTCCCTCGTCCTCCCTGATGAGGACGGAGCTCACTGCGTGATCCGAGACCACAAGATATAAATACAAAACCTCCCCCGGAGTTGGGGTGGAGAGTAAGGGTGGTGACATCAAATAGGTTTTGAGCGCGGCCAATGCCTGGTCGCACTCAGGGGTCCACTGGAATTTCAAATTTTTCTTTAGAAGCTGAAAGAAAGGCCTGCACTTATTTGATGACCGGCTGATGAAGCGATTGAGTGCTGCAGCCATTCCCGTGAGCTTCTGGACTTCTTTCGTGGTAGAGGGGCTCTGAATGCCCTGGATCGCGGTGATCTGGTCTGGATTAGCCTCTATCCCCCTCCGCGTTACCAAACTGCCGAGGAACTTGCCAGAGGCTACGTCGAAGGCGCACTTGGAGGCATTTAGCTTGAGCTTGTACGCGCGAAGGATGTCGAAGACTTGGCCAAGATCCGCCAGGTGGTCGCTGGAGTGCACTGATTTGACGACCATGTCGTCGATGTATACCTCTACCGTTCGGCCGAGCTGAGCCTGGAACATCTTTGTTACGAGGCGCTGATAGGTCGCCCCCGCGTTCTTTAGCCCGAAGGGCATCACCTTGTAACAGTAAGTGCCGCGGGGGGTTATGAATGATGTTTTTTCCTCGTCAGGCTCGTAAAGTGGAATCTGGTGGTAGCCTCTGTAGGCGTCGAGGAAGCTCATTCGGTCGTGACCAGCATTGGCGTCGATCAGTTGGTCAATCTTTGGAAGGGGGAAACTATCTTTAGGGCAGGCCCTGTTCAAGTCTGTGAAGTCCACGCACACCCTCCATTTACCAGTTTTCTTCTTGACCACCACCGTGTTGGCCAGCCAGACCGGGTACTGGACTTCCCGGATGGCTCCTGCCTTCAGCAGGTTGTCGACCTCTTCGACGACCGCGTCTGTCTGCTGCAGCCCTATCCTTCGGGCCCTCTGCACTACTGGTTTGTGGTTGGGGTCCACATTTAGCTTGTGGCACATGACCTCGGGGTCGACCCCAGGCATTTCGTTCGGGCTCCAAGCAAAGACATCGATGTTCTGCATCAGGAACCTTGAGAGTTTGTCTCTCTCCTCGTCTGGCAGCTGGGTGCCAATCAGGAAGAACCTATCTCGGTCTGCCGAATTCAGCCTGACCTCGGCCAGGTCCTCAATGCTTTTCTTCTCGGGATCTCGGCCGATTTCATCTAGGCCTTTCTCGAATTCGACGAGGTTGACGCGCTCTAGCTCTTTCACTGCTGGGACCGCGACCAGCATGCACTGCCTGGCCTGCTGCTGATCTCCCTCTACCGTGACGACTTCCATTTTGCCCTCCTTGTTCTCGAGGACGAACTTCAGCTTCTGGTGGAGGGAAGAAGGGACTACTTCCAACTTGTGGAGCCACGTTCTGCCCAAGATGACGTTGTAGGGAGAAGGGGCGTCCACGACCAGGAAGTCGGCCAACACGGATGCTCCGCCGACCCGGGTCTCTAAGGTGATCCTACCCTTGGGATAGACCGGCGTGGTGGACAGCCCTAGCAAGGGCGCACGGACTTCTGTGAGGTCTGCTTCCGAGAGGTTCATTTTCTTGAAGCAATCGTAGTAGAGGACCTCGGAAGAGCTGCCGGAGTCGACGAGGATCCTCTTCACGGTGAAGTCTCTTAGCTTCATTGTGAGGAGCAGGGGGTCGTTGTGAGGGAGCTGGATTCCCTCTAGATCCTTATCTGAGAACGAGATAGCGGGCCGGTCGCGGCGAGCTCTCTTGGATGCTGGTGCGAGCTCGGCTTTCATCACCTCCTTCCCGTGCGACGCTCGCCTGGCCTCGGCGCGGGCCCGCGAGCCTCCATGAGACGAGGGAGAGGGAACTGAGGACGCCAGATGGATCACGTTAATGATCTTCTCGGAATCTTCACTGTCTGGCTCCCGAGCCGCGCTCTGGTGAACTCGGCCCTCGCTGCCGACCGGCATCTTCTGCCTTGACGAACTCTGGAATGTGGCCCTCGCTGGCTAGCTTTTCCAGGTACCACTTCAGAGACTTGCAGTCCTCGGTCTTGTGCCCGTTTCCTTTGTGGTAGGAGCAGTAGAGCTTGCTTCGGTTGCCGGAGGTGGGCTCATTCTTCAAGGGCGGAGGCCACTTGAAGAATGGCTTGGTCTTTATCTTGCTCAGGATACGGTATATCGGCTCCTTGAAGACGATGTTGACGCCGTGATCGGCGCTGGTGGGAGGTCTGGGCCTCCAGGTGCCCCCAGACCGGGACGACGCAGGCTTCGCCGAACTGACGGCCTAGGCCTGCTTGGGCTCCTACTTCTGAAAGGACCTCCCGCCTCTCTGCCGAGGCTGGCTGCTCTTGTGCTCGGGTTCCGGTCTTTCGTCCTCTTCTCGAGCCTGGATTTCGTCTTCCTCCCGGGCGACAAAGCGCTTTATCCGGGACATTAGCGCCGGCATGGATTCTGGGGGGTCTCCGGCCAAGTCCTTCCGGAGGTCGTGGCCGGGGATTAGGGCATGTTGGAAGGCGTAGATTGCTATCTCTTCCCTAGTGCCCTCGATCTGGCTGTAAACCGCCCAGAATCGTTGGCCGAACTTGGCGAGGGTCTCACCCTGCTTCATTCTCAGGGCGAGAAGGTCCCCTTCTTTCTTGGGGACGGCGCTGTAAGCTTGGAACTTTTTCAGAAAGGAGAGCTGGAGCTCCTTCCAACTCGAAATTGACTTCTCTGGGAGGGCGCAGAACCACTTCAGAGGGAGGTCACCCAAACTGGAGGAGAAGATCTTACAGTTGAGGTGGCCCTCATTTCCCCAGATGGACATCTTCTGGGAGAAGTGACGGAGGTGAGCGGATGGATCGGACAGTCCGTTGTAGGGGACGAACCGCGGGACGGAGAACCTTTTGGGCAAGGGGGTGCGCTCGATATCCCTCGTGAAGGGTGAGGCCCCCAGATCGGTGTGGCCATAGATCTGCTTCTGGTCTCGCACGTCCAGGTTGTGTTGAAGAGCCAACCTGACGCGCTTGTCGAATCGCTCCTGCTCGTCGTCCTTTTCTAGAGTCTGGGCTCTTGACTTTCGCTTGGAGTGGTTCGGGCTGTGATGGCTATGGGCTCGGCCATCGCGGCTATGATGACTTCGGCTGTTGCTCGAGCCTTCATCATGGATCTGGCTTCGCTTGTGGTCCAGATGGTGTCTCAGATTCTTACGAGGAGGCTGGGCCGCCCTGCTCGGGGCGTCCCTCTTCTTTCCCTAAGGATCAGAGACCTGCCTCAACGAGGCAGTTTGCGCTGCCCTCAGTTGCTGCTGGAGCTCGCGGATTAACCGCTCCTGCTTCTGGAGGAGAGCATTTTGAGCTGCGACATCTCCTCCAGCGGCAGGAGGTTGAACTCGACGCGTTTCTTCCACGGCAACGGCCTTATCTTTGCGAGGACGCTCATGCCGACGCTCGTCGCGTCGGGGTGGCGTAACTTCGTCTACTGAGAACGAGGCCTCGAGTCCTTCTTGGAGGGGGACCTCGACGTAAAGCTGCGAGCCTAAGCGGCCCTCGCCTGCAGGTGTGCCATGCGCCTTTCGGGAACGCCCTTGAGGAGGGACGTCTGCCGATGGTGCTGGCTGCTCGAGCGCTGCTCTCGAGGATTCTCCGCCTTTCCTAGCTTTCGGAGGCATGGCTTCTGGGAGATTGAGGTTGAGAAGGTTGGGAAGGATGGGTTAATACTTCCCCACAGACGGCGCCAATTGTAGGTGCAGAAAATAATGACCCACAATAACTGGGGAGCCTTAGAGGACTTATCCAAAATGGTGATGACTGGGTACCGTCCGAAAGCCTGAAAGAGAAGAGCAAACGGTCAGAGGACCCTGGCCTGGGCGGCGTAAGGCTCTCCGATGCCAAAGTCAGTGAGTGAACTGGAACAATGGAAGGAGAGGAAGAAGAGAGGCAGAGTAACAGCTCTGTGGGTTGAATTGTGCGTACCTTGCATGTGGTATGAAGCTCTATTTATAGAGGCTTGGGTCGTATCTTTGGAGGATATCTTGGTGTGGGTCCCATGATTCGACTGGGAAGTCATGATCGGCCCACAAAGTAATAAATGCTGTCCAATCCAGCCCACTCTGCATTTAATGCCAGTCGGATCAGCCCACATCGCATTAAATGCGCGTCTTGTTGGGCCAGATTGTGTTGGGCGCCTTTGGCGGTTTGGGTACCATCGGATCCGCCCTCGGGCCTTACCCTGATGTGGCTTCAGCCGCTGGATGCCGCCCTGTCAGTAATCTGGCGAAGATTGTGGACGGCTGGATGTCGCATCTGTCTTACTAGCTCGCGCCCCTATTCCTCCACGTGCCTGATGACGTGGGGGATGAGGGGTGCGAGTGGAGGTTCTTTCGTGCTTCGGCTTTCGTCCCGGCTCCTTCAGCCGAGGTGGAGCTCTCAGCCGAGATGGACACATGGGGTAGCCGAGCTCGGCGCTAGCGGCCCGGAGCTGCTTGACTTCGGCTGAGCCCTCTGTCATGGTAGCCGGGGTGAGTCTGGTGCCACGTGGATGGCACGCGGATGGCACGTGAGGATGCTTAGTCTCATCTGATGGCTGTGATTAGCGTAATCCTGGAGTTCTGGAAATCTCCCCACACACTAACGTTATATGTACTGTAGCTCCAACGGAGTTCCATGGGGGATGGTCCGGTCCAAGCTTTCTGTTATTGGACAAAATTTATCTTTCGAACTGCCTTCGGGTTGAGCACCTGCCAAACAAATACTTTCTTTGATTGTGAGGAAAAGCACAGTGGATTCCTCACAGAGGACTGCTGCCAAACTAGGGTTGTAAACGGGTCGGTTCCGGTCCGGGTCCAGGGTGGAACCGAAACCGGAACCGTTTCCTAAGAAGGGGAACCGGAACCGGAATCGATAAGAATAATGGGAACCAGAACCGGAACCGGAACCGTTTGTCGGAACCGTTTGTAAGGCGGGTCTGGTTCCGGTTCCGTGTCTAGACTAATACCTATATTTTTCTTTAAAAAATTTATGCTTTTTTCACATTTCAATTGGATCACGTACCTACAAACACTAATGTGACATTATGTCTATCAATAACAGACACTTTTAATCAAAAACTCAGAAATCACATCCAAACCGGCAATGAGATGTAGAAAAGTAGAAAACCATAATGTAGAAAAGTAGAAAAGTAAAAAGGGTTATGTTCTCACATAATAAAGTTACCTTATGTTGTATGTTTTGGGTCGGGTCCCGGGTCCACGGGTCTGAGTCACTCTCGATCCGGAACCGGAACCGTTTAGGTATGGTTCCAAAAAAAGGATCCGGATCCGGAACCGGAACCATTTTCTTATCGGGACCAAAATAAGGACCCAGACCCGGATCCTAACGGATCGGAACCTTCGAGTAATCGGAGAATCGGGTACCCATTTACAACCCTATGCCAAACGTGCCCTAAATCTCCGACGATGAACCTAGATTACCTCATTCACTCACATATGCTCCGTCAGTCAGAGATTACTCCGACAGGGAACGAACTTGAAGCCCACGTAAGCCCATGGGTCCACCCCAAACTCATTTCTTGCGAAGAAAACACGCGCATACATCAAAAAAACAAACAAAACCCTTCCCCCTCTCCTATATTAAAACCCCTCCTCAATCGAATCCAGCCATACCTGAAAACGATACGACGACATGGACGCCGACCGGAACCGCCCGTCCAACGCCGTCGGTCTCTGCCTCCTCCCCTCCGACCTCCTCCAAGACATATTCTTCCGCCTTGCCCTCCCCGAAATCCTCTGCCTCAGATCCGTCTCCACATCTCTCTCCTCCCTCATCTCCGGCGACGACTTCCGCCGCCTCTACGCCCTCCGATCATGCTCCGAGACCTGGCTCTTCCTCTACAAGAAGAGATCTCCTCGTGAATCCATGCTCCACGGCTTCAACGACCGCTCCGGCCGCTGGTTCCACATCCCGGTCGCCGGGATCCTCCTCCCAGCCGTCCATCCCGGCGAGGATCTCTACTTCCTGACCGCCTCCGGTGACTTCTTCCTCTTCGCCTCTAACAGCCGCCGCGAGCTGATCGCCGTCAATCTGGCTGCGAACGCCGTCAAGAAGATCCCCGCCAGCCCGCTCGGCCCACGTGGCACGTCATCGTGGCGGCGCTCGGGGCTGAAGCTGATCGCCGGCCCGCCTGGCTCCGACCAGTTCAGGTTCGTCTTCGCGGAGCTATACGAGAACCGCCCGGTCCTCTTCGCCTACTGCTCTGAGACCGACACGTGGCGGTCTGCTGTTGCGGCTGAGGATGACGTCGGAATGACACGTAGCGGTGAAAATAACATCTTCCTCAGCGTCATCCACCGGAGGAGGGAGAGCGTCATCATCTCGGCGGCGGGGCCGGAGAGTGAACGACCGGTCGTCTTCCGGCCGAGGTTCGACGGGGGAGTGGAGGGCCTGGCCGTGGGGCTGATCGCGGGAGACGCTGCGGATCGGTTGCACGTGTACGGCGATGGGAAGATGGTGGTGGTGAGATCGGACGGTGAGGACGGGAGCATGAGGGTGAGGGCGTTTGTAATTGTATGTATAGAGCTGTGGGGCCTTAGTTTGGATGGCAACGGCTGGGATTTTATCTGCAGGGTTCCGAAGAAATTGATTGCGAGGATCAAGAAGCCTTATGGAGTGATGATGGGGTGCTTAGAGGAGAGAGATGGGGTGGTCAGGGTGGTTTTGCTTTCAAATTACAAGGGGTTATGGGATCTGATCTGGCTTTCGTATGACGTGGACGGTCGACATTGGAAGTGGGTCCCACTACCTGATGATGGGACCAAGGGGCTCAACATGGCTGGGATCGCCTTCTCTTCGGCTCTTAGGCTTCGGTCGTTTGGGTCTTGATCGGGTGGGCCATGTAATTGTTGTGTATCTTCAATCTGCTGCTACACACAAGGTCTGGGTCAATTTGGTGCTCTTAAAAAGTCTTAATTGATTGTGTTAGTTGGAATTGGCCCTTGGTACAAAATAACCGTCCCACTTCGTTTTAATGACATCTTTGCCTAATCACAATCACATGACTAGTGTTAGATTGATCACATGTATGTATGTCATGTGATTGTACTGAAAAACATGTTGAATTACTATGACTTTTTTTCATGTGAGGAATATGATGGTGATGATATTTACTCGCATTGGAGTAAAACATAGAGCTAATAACAATAATTTTGGGCCTTTGTGTTAAAATAAATAAGAATTGACTTTCATATCGTTCAATGTTGATTTGACCTAGAATTCCTATTTATCCGATTCCTAACAATCCAATGCAAATAAACAGCCCCAGTGTTTTGGATTGCAGGGGTGTGGCCCAATCGATGGATATATGAACATAGCAGAGAATCTAGCCTACTGTCTTAAGGATTCTTATTAATGGTCTTAATCAATTTTTGCGGATTGTCGGGCCCTCATGTGTGAACATAGCAGATGATCGAATAATGATCCCACATTATAGGTCATTGGTTTTCAACGGGGCCCATTACATGTACATTTGGGGTCCTATCTACTATCAGTAGTCCTATTTTTGATAAAGAGTTTCCTGGAGGTTCTAGAGGATTAGAAGATAATGACATCGAACTGTAATCCGTATATTAAGAAACGAATGGAAAGGTACGGATAGTGACCTACATCCTCCAACTCACGAAAATTATTTCTACCACCAACCGCAGATGGCCCGCTGATTGTGGGCCACACCTGGAGAAAACAATTGTCCCCGCCCCGAAACCGGACTCACGCAAGTACGCAACTATCCGACTTCACGGGCGTGATATGGGGATCAAGTAAAATTAATATTGTTTCCAAGATCTGCGTGGGTCAAGATGTCAAATTCCAACCCAACATAAATATTTTCGTAGAAGCTTATGTGACGACACGACCCGAAGCCCATGGCCGTTGTAAGTGCAAAAATTATAACTTACAAGATTATAGGGTGCCTGGTAGGACTTATCCAAATATATGATGAAGGTCAGCTACCTTAAGCCTGAAAGGGGAGGAACAAACGGTCAGAGAACCCTGGCATGCGTGGCGCAAGGCTCTCCGATGTCTAAGTTAGTGTATGAACTAAACAGAGGATAAAGAATGAAAAGAGAGGCAGAGTAACGGCTCAAGAGGGGGTGTCCATGCATACCTTTATTATGGAATGTACGTCATCTTATTTATAGAGGATTCTACTTGATATCTTGGAGTGGGCCCCTAGATTTGATAGGAATGATCTCATTAGCCCACAAAGTAATAAATGCGGGTCCATCATAGCCCACAAAGCATTTATTGCCAGTCCGATCAGCCCACATCGCATTAAATGTATGTCATGTTAGGCCTGATCGTATCCCAAGTCTTTGGCGGTTAAGGTCCCATCGGATCCATCCTCGGGCTCTGCCCTGATTTGGCTACAGTCGCTGGATGCCGCATTGTCAGCGATCTTGCAAAGATTGTGGACGGCTGGGATGGCCCACCTGTCCCATTGGCACATGCCCGTACTCAGCCACGTGTCCGATGACATGGCAGGCGTAGGGGCGAGACTATGGTATTTATCTTGACTAGCGACCCGACTCCCTCAGCCGGGGTCAGGATCACAGCCGAGGTCAGCCTGCATAGCCGAGGTCAGCTTGTACAGCCGAAGTCAGACTGGTTTCAGCCAAGGCTCTGACCCTGTTGCCGAGGTGTGTTTGGACGACACGTGGGTGCGCTTAAATAGCAGTTTACCATCGATGTTGGTGTAATCCTGATACCTTAAAAATCTCCCCACACAATTGCCCCCTAGCTTGTGACTTCTGAGGGGCCCTAGCCTTTAGAGGTCGGAAGCTAGAGAGTCCGATGGGAGACGCTCGATCATTACTTGGCGCCGTTCTGAATCTTCGAGGTAATTAATATCGCGCCTTGCTTACCACGGGAAACGAGCCGGGAGCACCACATGTCGTCACATTACCGATTGTGCCGTCAGATTAATGAGACAGGCGCGAATCGCGATGCCGCCTTTTCGAATTCCTAAATGGCGCCCAGGGAGGGCTTCCTTCCCCTTATAAATATGGGCATCTTCCTCTGCTCTACCTTCTTTATTTTCACTCCTGATTTTATTTATCTTCACTTCTGATTTTCGTTCTGTTCTTCACCTTCACTCTCAAGATCTTTCCAGAGGTTCTCAGGCGAGGACGACTGCGAAACATCGAGGATATCGCACGCCCAGACTGATTCTCATCCCTGACTCACCCTTCTTCACCTGTAAGTCATCTCGAGTCTCCATCTTTTTAGGATATTCCCCCCCCCCAGGTTTTCTTCTCGCCTCCTTCAACCCCAGGCTGTAGAAATGGCTAGTCCTAGGTTCCAGTTAGAGACACCTGAGGGTATAGCTAGGTTTAGGGGGACGTATAATATCCCAGAGGGGGTCCGCCTCAGGCCGACGACTCCTTCCGACCATGCCCTGCGCTGTTGGTCCGGAAGCTGGATGTCGTTCCCCTTGATTTCTGTAATCGAGGGTGGGGTTAGGTTTCCCTTACACCCCCTGCTTAGGGCCTGCCTCAGTGCTTGGTCTCTTGCCCCCTGTCAGTTGATGCCTAACGGCTACAAGGTTATCATGGGCACGACCAAGCTAAACGAGGTTTTTGGGATCGACCTCCGTGTGGATGACATCGAGGACGCATATGACATCTGCAAGGCAGGGGGAGGCAACTACTATCTCCGGGTAAAACAGCTCCGGAAGGGCTTCGTTTCGGCCTTAGAAGATTCGAATAAGAACGCCGAGGATGACCTCTTCTGCGTCTCGAGGGATTGGGAGTTCGGCGTCGGTGAGGACAGAACGCACATGGTCCCGCGCTACCTCGGGGTCGTCCCAAGTAAATATTGCCCCTTCTCTTTGTGCTCATTTTACTCATCCTTCAAATTGCCGAACTGATGTCTTGTCTTGTCGTGCAGAACTTCGAGAGAGGCGAAGAAAAACGTTGCTGGCCATAAAAAGGTCAGAAAGTATACCGGGTACGAGAACAGGGCGGCCTGGAAGCTGCTAGGCTACACGCCGAGGTACCGTGGTCACTATAAAAGGGTCGAGACAACACAGGGGGGTGAGCCGCAGACCGGCGTTCCTCCCGTCACATTAGCCGTGCCCGGTGGTATTCCGCTGACTGATCCAGTTGCTAGCCGAATTGCATCCGGTGCCGAGGCGTCCACTTCTGCCAGTTCGGGATCGGTAAGCCTAACGGCGGCCGTAGAGGCTTATTCCTCTGATCAAGGAGAGAGGATGGAAGGGGATCTGCCTCTTCCGAAGACCAAGGACCTGACCGCCAGGTTCAAGAGCCGGTCTTCTTCTTCCTCGGCAGCGCCTCCTCCTGCCAGTACTCGCGCAGCCTCGGGCCCGGGCAAAGCCGCGGTTTCTTCCGCCCTTATCATCGCCCCTGGTGCTCGAACCCGACGACACTCTCCCGACAGTTGGAGGGATGGATCTCCGTGGAGTAAGAGGTCCAAGGCGGGGGAGAAAGGCCCCGTGGCTCAGAAGGCCCAGAAGGACAAAGGGTCTGTGCGCGTCCCTGGGGGAAAGATTCCTCCTGAAAAGAGTGCACCAGTGGAAAGGGCTCCTCCCGAGACGGGACGTGAAATCAACAGACCTTCGGGACAAGGCTCCGGATCGGCCTCGGGGTCTCATCCCGTGGTGCCGGCACCGTGGAGGCCGAACCTGGAGACTCAACCCGGGAGGCCCCTGAATGTGATGGACCCGGTAGCTGGGAACCCTTCAGTCATCGGGGTGCTCGCCAAGGCCTGCGCCCTCCCACGCGATATGGAGCAGCACGCGAAGTACGATAATGAGTGTCTACTAGCTTCGGTAATACAGGCCGCTCTCATAGTAAGTAACTCTTCAGTCAATCTTCGAAAAAATTCTGCTTTGGCTACTTCCATCTGATGGCTCCTTTTTGCAGAATGTACAGAGGCTCCAACTAGTTGTGGAGAGGAGTGATAAGAACGTTTCCAGAGTTGCTCAACTGGAATCTGAAAGGGAGAAGCTCAGGAAGGAGTTGGCGGACTCGATGAAGAGCAATGCCGAGCTGAATGCACAGATGGATGTGGCACTAGCCAGCATCACTGATCTTACGGCGAAGGCCCATGAGCTGAGGGGGGAGATTCGGTTGAAGACGAAAAGGTCGCTCGAGTTGGAGACCGAGCTGGAAAAACAAAAGGTAGAGTCGGCGGCTGAATCGGCGAGGCAGCGTGCCGAACTGGCGGGTCAGCGTGCCAAACTGGAGCGGCTGCTGAAGGAGAGTGCCGACCTCAAGTCTTCGCTGCGGGCCGAAGTCCATGCCGCCTTCCAGAAGGGAGTGGACCGGGCCACGGAGGAGTATGAAAGACAGGTGGGGGAGATAAGCTCCATTCTATGCGAGGAGGGATGCCGGGCCGCATTGAAAGAGGCGGGGGTTCCTGAAGATCATCTGGTCTATCAGAACCTACCGAAGTATTCATGCCCGAAATCAGAATTGAGTCCTGCCCCACTGGCTGAGAGTCCTCGGGTCGAAGCGCCTTCTGCTGACTCCCTTTTGGATGGTGCTCCATCTCTTCTTTCTGTGGGCGGTGCTCCATCTCTTCCTCCTGCCGACGCCCCAGAAACGGTCGCGGCCGCTGCTGAGACTGCCAGCCTTCGGAGAAACAGTGAGGATGCTGATCCAGTCTCCGGGGATGACGCCCGCCGAAGTCTTTCCTTCAGTTTTTTGAATACTCTCTTATTGTATTTCCTGCTTTCGAATTGTAACTTCTGACCTTGTGTGCCAAAGACAAGTTAATAAGACTGATCTTTATTCCACACTTGATCTTCTTTCTGCTATTTTTTGTTCTTGTCTGTTTTCTTTTACTATGTTTGATCTTGGCTAAATTAATGGCTCGTTGTAGGAGGATTGTCTGAGTTGGAAGGAGGATACCTAGTGGTCTCTATAGTTATCCGCCTTGGTATCCTGCAATCCGAGGCTCATAAATAGCAATAAGTATGGCGGTACGATCGATGCGGAAAACGAGCGGATGACTCCACTTGTCACCATCAAATCGGCCAGTTAACTTATAGGAAACGTGCGCCCCATGCAAGGCACGGGAGGCCATGTTTCATTAATGAGGTCTTGGAATCCGAACCTCCTCTCCCACTATAAATAGAACCTCTCCTCTGCTGTGTGTCCATCGTTATCTTGAGTGGGGGAGATGCGCCGGCGAAGGATGAGAGGTTCACAGCAGCGGCTTCTCATGCCTCGTAAGGGCATGGAGATCAGCTTGTTCTTGCAAAAGCTCCGGTGATTCCATCTCTCAGGAATGCCTCAAAGCTCCTCGCTCTGTGTGGATCCTTTGCGGCTGAGAACTTCCTCTGGGAGAGGCTGTATCCGGCCGTCGTGGTCCGCGCACTCTCTGAAACTGGTCGCCATGGACCGCGCGTTCTTTGAACGCGAATCTTCAATCAACTCCTGCCGATGCGGCTGTGTGGAGGTCAGCTCTTGTCGATGTGGTTGGGAGTTGGTTACGGACTTGGTCCTGTGGCGACCCAAGCATCTGCAGCGGACCAGGAGCTTGTTTGCAAATTTTGGTCTGACCGACCGAAGGGTATTGTAGAGCTCCTGGTGCTGAGGACCTATGAAGAGTAGTGCTTCCAGTCATTCTCCTTCTTTTTCTTTTTTTAGAGGACATCGAGCCTCCTTATTGTATTTTTCTTTGCTTTTCTGCAACTCATGTAATGAGGATATTACAATTAATACAAATGAAGTTTGATCCAATTCAAATGGACTCTCTATGTTTCCGCTGCTTTTTCTGCATTTTTCCTGCATTTTTCTATACTACTACTGTTGTCTTTTAAAGACTGCTATTGGCCGAGGTGAAACCAGAATTTTGAGAAACTCGGGTGTGCGAGCCCGGCTTCGGAACCAGTCTCGGGGGTATGTAGACCCAAAGTTTTGGGAGCGACTGGGTGTATGAACCCGAAGTCAGTCCCAGGGTGTATGAACCCAGAGTTGCAAGAGCGACTGGGATTCATTCGCAGTTTGTGTTTGCGAAGTCGAATGAAGACTTCTTGAAGGTTTTCGAGATGATCTTCTTTTCTTTTGCTTTTAACGGCGAGGTCATCAACGTAACATTCAACTGTGTTGTGCTGCATATCTTGAAATATTTTCATCATAGCCCTCTGATATGTGGCACCAGCATTTTTCAGACCAAATGGCATGATAATGTAGCAATACACGACAAATGGGGTCCGAAAGGATGTATGTTTTTCATCCTCAGGATGCATCTTTATCTGATTGTAGCCAGAGAAACCATCCATGAATGTCATTCGCTCGAATCTACAGGTATTATCAATCATTACTTCTAGTATGCGGAGCGGAAATTCATCTTTAGGGCATGCGCCATTCAGGTCTCTATAGTCAATACAGACCCTGATCTGCCCGTTTTTCTTTGTCACGGGGACAATGTTGGCCAACCATTCAGGATGTTGTTCCTCACGGATGAAGCCGACGCTTTTGAGTTTTTGAACTTCTTGTTCAATTTTATCCATCACATCTGGATGGAATCTTCTTTGGCCCTGTTTGACAGGCTTGATGTCTTCTTGAAGATTGAGTTTGTGGACTGCTATTTTGGGGTCTAAGCCAGGCATTTCAGTGTAAGACCATGCAAAGCAATCAACGAACTCACGAAGAAAGGCGATATACTCGGGTAACTCATCATCCTTTATATTCTTGCTTATGAATACAGGACGTGGGTTATCTGGTGTTCCCAAGTCTATCTTTTGAACAGGATCTTCTGTTGGAAGGTTAGAAGGTGGTTCCTCCATAATATTTTCGGAGGCTTCCAGCTCAACAAAACCTTCTGGGGTTTCAAGGGCATTTCCAGACCAAGGTTTTGTTCCTTTCCACGGGTCTTCTTGATCAGCAATTTTCTCAAGGTTTGCTGTGAGATGATCCCAATCGCCTGTTGAAACCGATTCGAAGTAGGGTACTTCTTTTGGAGACGAGGATTCTTCTGGGTCAGAAGACCACACGTCTGTGCCATCGGATAACTCCTCTTCATTGTCAGAGAAATCGTACCAATTGGACGAGCTTCCTGGATCTTTGTCAGGTGACTCATCGAAGAGATATCCAGGGAGATCGATGTCTTCATGGATACGAGATGTTGAGGCTTGGTCAGTAAATTGACTTTTAAGCCTTTGTGTCAACTGCCATGCGTGCTTGGTAAAGTTCCGCTAATGCGTGCTTGGTAAAGTTTAATGCTTTGTTGAGCTTCGAGCCGTCTCTCATCGAGATTGTCCAGCTCATGGAGTCGCAATTTGACATTGCTTTCTTGATTCATGTCATTTTGCAAGGATACCCTCAAAGAAGGAATTTGTACTTCCAATGGTACAACAGCTTCGCATCCATAGACCAAGGAGAATGGTGTGCTATGGGTTGGTCTTCGAACGGTGGTTCGATAGGCCCACAAAGCTTCAGACAGTTTGTCGCTCCAGTCTCTTTTGTGACTAAAGACCATTTTTTTGAGGATTTTACAGAGTGTCTTGTTGAAGGCTTCCGCTAATCCGTTTGCTGCCGGATTGTATGGAGTTGAAGGACGGCTTTGGATTTTGTATTTGTCGTAGAACCTGTAGAATCGATGATCCTGGAATTGTAGTCCGTTATCATGGACGAATCTTTTGGATATGCCGAAACGATATATGATGTTGATGCGTAGGAACTGAAGGACTGATGAGGTCTTCATTTCGTTCAGCGCAAATGCTTCCGACCACTTGGAGAAATAATCCGTAGCGGCGAAGATGAAGCGATGACCTTTGCTTAAAGGGGGAGAAATAGGACCTATGATGTCCATACCCCAGGCTTCGAAAGGCCATGAAATCGCTGTAGGATGTAGCCATTCTGGAGGCATGTGAATGTAATCTCCATGAACTTAGCATTGCTGGCAGCACTTAGCAAATTGCATTGCATCAGCTACTATGATAAACCAGTAATAACCTAACCTTTTTATCTGATCATAGAGCTTGGGACCAGCCTGATGAGCTCCGCAAAGACCAGCATGAACTTCTTTGAGTGTTTCTTCAGCCTCTTGTTGTGACAAGCAGCGTAAAAGTACTCCGTTGAAGGATTTCCTGTAAAGGATTTTTGAAGGAATATCCAAATGAAAGCTTGGGGTTCGCCTTTGGATGCTTACCCATTCTTTTGGATCTTCAGGTAGGATTCCGAACATAATGTAATCAATGAACGGATCCCTCCAGTCGCCGATTGAAGGTTAAAGGATTGAAATCCGACTTCCAACCACTTGGTGGCATTCAGCAACTGCTTCATGTGTATTAAGAGGAGGAAGGATTCTTCTTTCGCACACTATGGTTTGCATGTTTTCCTCTTCCTGGATTGCCATAGATACGGCAAGTCCAGCCAGGGCATCTACACGTATGTTTTCACCTCTACGAATGTGGGTGATGTGACAGATGTCAAACTTTTGTAAAAGCAATTGTGCCTTGTTGTAGTAAGGCAGCAGATCAGGCTTCCTGACTTCAAATTTCTGATTCATCTGGTTGACGATCAGTTGAGAGTCTCCAAAGACTTCCAGCATGGTGATACTGGATTCGAAGGCGAGTTCCAATCCTAGGATCAAAGCTTGATATTCAGCTGCATTGTTTGTGCATGGTTCCAGTAGCGAGAAAGCATGTGGAATCATGTATTTGTCTGGGCTAACAAAGAGGATGCCAACTCCCGAGATCAGCTGTCTTTTTTCATTTGTCCCGGTTGCACCGTCAAAGTACATGTCCCAGGTGGCATTTTGTGAGAAAGTCTCCACATTGCAGACTGGTTTGTCTGGGAGATCATCTCTGAGTGGAGAATCTTTAGGCAATGGATGCTCTGCGAGGAAGTCCGCTAGAGCTTGCCCTTTGATTGCTTTTTGTGGTACATACCTAATATCAAATTGTGACAGAAGGATGGACCATTTTGCAAGTAGTGACGCAGCTTTTGTATGGCGAACATCACTGCAAGGCATTTTTTTCGAATGGAGAGTAGCGATGCTCTGCACCTACTAGCATGCGGCTGAGGTAATATAGAGCAGCTTCTTTTCTTTCATCATTTTCTTGTGCAAGTAGAGGGCCCAGAGAGTGATCAAGAGCTCTTGTGTACAAGATGAATGGTTTTCCAGTGGTAGGTGCAGCTAACATTAGAGGTTTGGTCAGGTATGACTTGATATCTTGGAATGCAGCTTCACAGTCAGCATCCCAAACAAAGTTTACACCTTGTTTCATCAACCAGGAGAATGGACGGCATTTCCCCGAAAGATTGGAGATGAACCGTCTGATGTAGGCCAATCTCCCTTGAAGCCCTTTGAGTTCTCAAGGTTCTTGGAGAGGGCATTTCTAGAATGGCTTTGACTTTTATAGGGTCAAGCTCTATTCCAGTTTTCCAAACAAAGAATCCGAGGAACTTACCCGACGAGACGCCAAAGAAGCATTTCAAAGGATTCATTCGTAGTTTGTGTTTGCGAAGTCGAATGAAGACTTCTTGAAGGTTTTCGAGATGATCTTCTTTTCTTTTGCTTTTAACGGCGAGGTCATCAACGTAACATTCAACTGTCTTGTGCTGCATATCTTGGAATATTTTCATCGTAGCCCTCTGATATGTGGCACCAGCATTTTTCAGACCAAATGGCATGACAGTGTAGCAATACACGCCAAATGGGGTCCGAAAGGATGTATGTTTTTCATCCTCAGGATGCATCTTTATCTGATTAGAGCCAGAGAAACCATCCATGAATGTCATTCGCTCGAATCCACAGGTATTATCAATCATTACTTCTAGTATGCGGAGCGGAAATTCATCTTTAGGGCATGCGCCATTCAGGTCTCTATAGTCAATACAGACCCTGATCTGCCCGTTTTTCTTTGTCACGGGGACAATGTTGGCCAACCATTCAGGATGTTGTTCCTCACGGATGAAGCCGACGCTTTTGAGTTTTTGAACTTCTTGTTCAATTTTATCCATCACATCTGGATGGAATCTTCTTTGGCCCTGTTTGACAGGCTTGATGTCTTCTTGAAGATTGAGTTTGTGGACTGCTATTTTGGGGTCTAAGCCAGGCATTTCAGTGTAAGACCATGCAAAGCAATCAACGAACTCACGAAGAAAGGCGATATACTCGGGTAACTCATCATCCTTTATATTCTTGCTTATGAATACAGGACGTGGGTTATCTGGTGTTCCCAAGTTTATCTTTTGAATAGGATCTTCTGTTGGAAGGTTCGAAGGTAGTTCCTCCAAAATATTTTCGGAGGCTTCCAGCTTAACGAAACCTTCTGGGGTTTTAAGGGCATTTCCAGACCAAGGTTTTGTTCCTTTCCACGGGTCTTCTTGATCGGCAATTTTCTCAAGGTTTGCTGTGAGATGATCCCAATCGCCTGTTGAAACCGGTTCGAAGTAGGGTACTTCTTTTGGAGACGAGGATTCTTCTGGGTCAGAAGACCACACGTCGGTGCCATCGGATAACTCCTCTTCATTGTTAGAGAAATCGTACCAATTGGATGAGCTTCCTGGATCTTTGTCAGGTGACTCATCGAAGAGATATCCAGGGAGATCGATGTCTTCATGGATACGAGATGTTGAGGCTTGGTCAGTAAATTGACTTTTAAGCCTTTGTGTCAACTGTCTCAGGGGAGTGTCGGGATCATACCCTAGCACGTGCGAAGAATTTTATACATAGCCGTAGAGTCTCCAATCTTCCAGCTGGCTTTTGGTCAAGACGGGCCCCAATGGCGTGAGAATACCACGTCCTTCTCCCAAACTGACTGGGTTTTGAGCGTCATAGCCCATTTTCTTCATAATAGCTTGTGCCACAGAACTATATAAGGATCGTTGAGGCATACCTTCAGTTTGGAAAGGTTTAGCATGGAGTTTGATGAAGAAGCATCTGATCTATGGAAGAAGATCGGCTTTTCCTTTGCTGAAGTTGCTGGAACAACGAAGGAAGCAAACGTAGGATCTTCTATGTCAGAAGTTGTCTCCATTGGAGTAAGAGCAGGCTGAACTTGCTGAGTGTCAGCTTGGCTTGACGATGTGTCATCTTATGGCTCTGAATCCGAATCCGTTTCATGCATGATAGACACGAAAGAGACAACAAATTTGCCACCAGACTTTTGCTTTGCCTTCTTCACTTTAGTTGTGATGACCAAAGGCTTTGAAGGTTTGAGGGTGATGATGAAGGGAGTTTGAATGCTCTCTTCGGATTTACCGGATGGTTTATTTTCTTCCGGTGATTGTTGAGGAGCCTTGCCTTTATCTTTCTGGAGATTTTCGGCAAATGGTGCTGTTTGCTTCTCCTCTTCTTCTTTCTCACCTTCATACATCTGTGAGTCTGCGAAGTGGACTTCTTTACCTTTGAAGGGTTTTCTGTCCGTAAAGACTCGATGTATCATGCCGTCGTCGCCAACAAACTTGATGCATTGATGTAAAGTTGAAGGGACAACACCATTCTCGTGGATCCAAGGGCGTCCGAGAAGAATGTTATAGCATGAAGGGGTTTTTATTACATACACAGTGACCTCACAGATAAGATCACCGATTTGCAAATTGAACCTGATTTTGCCGATAGGCCTTTGAGTACTCCCATCGTATCCAAAGATAGATACAGATGTGTGGCTTAGCTTGCTGGGTGGGATGCCCAACTCTTCGAGAGCCGAAGTGGAGATGAGGTTGAGTGCAGAACCTGGGTCGATCTGAACTCTATGCATAGGCATTTCCTTGATGTACCCTGTGAAGTACAGGGGTCGGTTGTGCATTGTTTCGCCAAGGAGGAGGTCATCCTTAGTGAAGGCGATGGTTGCACTGGCTGCCTTTTGAACCGAGTGGCATTCAATGCATGAGCCCTCAGTTTTCTTCTTTTCTCCTTTTGAGGAAGCTTCTGAGTTTTTGACCCGGTAGTCCATTTCAATTTGGAGGACTTGCGGGGCATGTTTGTCGACATCTTCATTCAGCTTTTGTAATTCTGAAATGAGATTATCACGAGTGTGCGGAGACATTCGCAATAAATCTAGGATGTGCAGACGTGCAGGCATGTGCTTGAAGTGTTCAATCAAGTCGTACTTGAAAGCCTCCTTAGGGCCTGCATGTTCATCATTGTTGCCGCTAGGGGCGCTGACAACATCTTTTCACGAAGGATTTACATATGTAAAGGAAGATTGGTTGTAATTTTTGTGGTAGTCCCGGCCAGAGCGGGTGCCTCTACCAACTTCGAGAGCTTCTTGAGAAGGATCTTCATTTGGAAGATTGTCTTCAACATCAAGAGGTTTTCGTTTTTCACTTGCTGAGGATGTATCAGCAGCAGAGTTGCCATCCTCAGTGATTGTGTTGCACGGAGCATTTTCCAGGAATAAGTCCTGAACAGCATCCAGCAGCCTTTCTTCTTCGTTGACCAATTCATCATCCCAAGCATCAATAACTGGGAATTTTTCAGTCAGGAAGGGTGTGATCTTTGAAGTCACAGTCTCAGGAGAAGAAACTTGAGAGGGTGTCGTCTCAGTGAAAGTCACGTGAGATGAGGTGGCTCCAGAAGATATATTGCTAGGAGTCGTCGGAGTGTAAGTGATCTCATCAGACGATGCTTCGGAAGAGTTATAATCCCGAATTATCACATTACAGGAAGCTCTGACAGGAGACGTTGTTTGATCGGAGTCAAACTCATCCTCGGATGTAAGAGGATCGTCTATCCATCAATTTTTCTCCATTTTCAGGAGTTAAGGGAGGATGTACCTGATGGTCTTCATGGACTTCAGGCTCTGGATTGCGAGGAGGCTCGTTGACGCGGTCTTGCTCTTGTTCTAGAGCGAGATGCTGCAAGATCCTTGCATATTCTTCAAGATCAAGCATAGGAGCCAAATCTTCTTCTTCATCAACTCTTTTTAGCTCAACATTGTTGATTTCCACTGGAGCAATGAGGGGTGCTGGTTCAATAGCATTTTCTTATACAACCTCTTGGTCTTCTTCATCATCAGACCAGGATCCTTGTGGCTTTAGGGGGTTATACCAGATTACTGGCATAAGATGAGTCTCAGGAACCCATTCTTCATCGGAGAGAAATTCTTCTGTTTCAAGGGACTCCTCCCACTCGTCGGTGTAGTTGGATTCAAATCCATCATCGGCGTCGCTGGACTCGTATCCATCAATGGAGAGTCCAACTACCGAATTGCAAGAGTATGATGCCCCCTGCGTGGCTTCTTTGAATTGAGGTGGCATGAAATCACTGAGAGTGGATTTTCTTACCCTCTCTGAAGTCTCTGGAAGGGACGTTTTTGTTGCCTCCAGTGAAGCGGTAGAGGAAGCCTCTGCCTTTTCTTAGACTCTTGTTTTGGCTGGGTCTTCTCTTGCCGTTTGGGCTTGAGGCTTTGTTTTCACGACCTCCCAATTTTCATCTTCTAGGAGATCGGGATGTACCCATATGGGTTGTCCGTCTGGTGTCGGGTAAGGAACCAGCTCCTCGGACGCTTGGATTGTGTTTATCACCTTGAAGGAAGTAGTGATCTTCTTCTTCAGTGATTTTGATGTTTGTCCACATGTCACCATGTTGACGGAGGCAGACCCATAGTTTTTGTTAAAGGTGATGACTCTGTTTTTCCACATCTCGTTTATTCTCTCCCTCACAACGAAGCATTGATTGAGAGGATGCAAGATCTTCTGGTGGTATGGACAGTACCGAGGATCATTGGTTTTGCCAACATCACCCGGTCTTTTGGGTTCAGGCAAGGTGAGCTTGCTATTTGCCACAAGAGCCCCGAAGATTTCATCAGCATCTTCATCGAATGGGTGTTTCTTTTCTACTTGTTCTTTGAAGGCATCTGAGAGTTCAGGTCTCTTACCAGCAGCTTTGTTTTCAGCTTTCTTGGGTGGCTGAGGAGCTGACTTAGTCTGCACATTGAGGACCTCTTTCTTCTTTGGTTTAGAGGTTGCAATGGTGGTTGGCTCTTTTCTTGATGATTTCTGACTGTTGAGGTCTTTAATCACCGTTTCAGCTTCCATGGAAGCTTCTAGGATTTCTCCCAGGTTCTTTGATTTATTGCCGATGATCATGGAGCGGATTCTAGCTCTCTTGTTATTTCGGCAGATGTTAACTAGCGACGCTTGTGGCAATACATCAGAGCATTTGTATGCCATTGCTTTCCACTTATGAATGAAGTCATATGTTGACTCATTCTCCCCCTGTTTTAGGCTGCACAGCTGAGCCATAGTAGCGGGATGATCCTCACCTTTGAAGTGAGTCAGGAAGCGTGTCTCTAGCATTACCTAGTTTTGGATGGAGTCCTCTAGCAGAGTGGAGTACCAATCGAAGGCCGTACATTTTAGGGTACTTGCAAAGAGGCGGATCTTGAGTGCATCTTGATCCGTGATAACTCCCGTCAAGATCTTGAAGTGGATGACGTGCTGTCTGGCTGATCCTTTCCCTGTGTATGTTTGGAGAGTAGGATGCTTGGATTTTATAGAGAACGGGACCGAGTCCATCCATAAGGGATTTGGTGGCTCCTTGATTATATCCTCTTCTTTTGCTTTTGTAAGGATACTGTCTACGTCCTTTTTTGTAAGGGCGCGTGACTCATTTTCTTCCCCATTTACCTCATCGTCTTGATGATTCAGAGGAGGTTCATTGTTTGCCTGATTTTGGAAGGCAAGGAGAAGTTTTTCCATCAGAGTCTCAATCCTCTGTTGGCCTTGTTCCAACTGCTAGATGCGTGTGATCGCATCATCTTGAGGTGGATTGCGAGGTGGTGGCTCAAAATTTGTAGCCAGGACGTTCATCCTTTGGGATTCGAACGAAGAAACTGCTTGGTGACTGAGCTGTGGCTCATTCTTTTTGAAGAAGAGCTTGAGGAAGGATCACTCTGCCGTCCTTTGCTTGAAAGAACAAGGGATTCTTCTGAATTTCTTCTTGTCCTGGAGACGTTGTGGTTCATCGGACGTCGGACATGGATTTTTGTTGCTGACTTTTGGCGTCTTCTGGTTTTTCCAACCATATGGACAGCAGCAACTTGGTTGGGTCTTTGTTTTTCGACCCATTTGGGAGATACTTGAAGTGTAGGAGGCTGGGTCCTTTGCTTCTCTAGTCTTTTTTGCCGATACGATGCGCGGCGGTGTATACGACTAGCAATTTGAGCTTCGGTTAGCTCTGGCTGGGCTTTGACGATGAAGGATGTGCTCCCTCGAGCGCAGCAGCCGAGCCTGTCTTCTTTGTAGCTGGGCAAGGACAGGATGCGAACCTGGTCCTTCGCCTATTGCAGCGAAGCTTTGAATTTTTCAAGTTCGGCCCCTGTAGAGATGAAGGGTCGAACTGTAGGATTGTAGGCGTTAGTAGATGTCTGCAGAGGCCTTGTGATGCATGATCTGATTTTGGGCCTGTAGGAACAAGCCGGCTCATGCTGGGTTGACTTGGGAGTCAGGTTGGAGATGGGTCTCTCCTCTTTCATGTAAGCAAGAGGGTAGAACTGGTTCTCCTTGAGTGGAGCCAGGAATGCTGGCTTGGTGGATGTTTGGGACCTTCTTTGTCTTGGTGAAGGTCTTGGGGACCAAGTCTTGGGATAGACCTGGTCGTTTGTGGGTCGAGGCTTCATGGGGGTGCCACAGGCTTCGGGCCTTCTGGTGCTCCCCTTTTGTGTCACGGTAGTGACACGTTGAGAGGCGAGTTTCTGCTTCTTGGAAGGAGCAGTTTGTTCTTCGGGAAATGGGAATGGTCCCAGCGTCCCAAAGACAATAGTCAGGGGAGTCGAGGTCGATCCGGAGTTCAGAGAGTTGCCGAGGGAGTTGACGCTTCGGCAGCTGATGGGGCGCTTGTAGGTGCACGTGGTTTGCTTCTGTTGAAGCATGAGCTGGTGCTTGTTCTCATCGAAGGTAATGGTTAGTGAAGCTGCCATTGTTAGTTTTCGAAAAGTTTCTGAAACAAGACCACATCCATTAGTAATCACAAGAATAAAATGATCATAAGTGGGAAGTTCTATGGTTTTGTCTTTTCAAATCGCTCGAGGGAGATGAACCAAGCAATATGAAGAAGGCAGAAAGGCATAGAGTGTACAATTGTTCTGATCGCAGGTATGGTAAGCCCAGAATGAGCGTCCCAGTGACTGCTAGAAGCAATTGTGAACTTAAATTCGACTTATCGAGAAACAGAGCTTGCTCGATGTAAGTAGAATATAAAGTTGGAGTTACAAATGTACCGATCGCGAATACTGTAGACCGTGAAAGGGCGTGCTAGTACCGCTAGACACAAATGTTTTGAGACTGCATCCATGGGATGAGATTCTCTGTTTTGAAAGGTCAAGATTGGATTCATCAAAAAGAACATATGGTATTCCGATCCAAATACGGTCTCAGCGATTTCCGCGAGCGCCAGTACTCAGAAGGAAATGAACCATAATTTCTTGGATCTGAATCCAAAAATGACGAGTTTTTTTTTTTTTTGAAAGGCCAAGATCGGGTTCATCAAAGAGAGCAAAAGGCATTCCAATCTGAACACGGGCTCAGCGATTTCCGCGAGCGGCAGTGCTCAGAAAGAAGGAGACCAAAATTTCTCCAATCTGAATCCAAAATGGCGGAAGTTTTTTTTTTAAAAGATTGTTTTTTTGAAAAAATCTTTTTTTTTAAAAAGATTTAAAAAAAAAAATTATTTATTTTTTTAAGATTTGTTTTTGAAATTTTTTTTTATTTTTTTTTTGAAAATTTTTTTATTTAAAAGACGAGAGAGTACACATAGGCCTCCTAACCCCGCCTTATGAAATCTCGATTGATAGAATTGCCCCTAGGTAAGGATATGATTACTTAATGAACCCGTTTGGAGGACCCATGCCTAGAACAGTCAAGCTGTCTCCACACTCTGAACAAGGCTTTTCTTGAATCAACCGTGATCAAAGAACGCAGTTGGTTTAACCTTAGTGGTCTATGTCTTTTTTTTTTTTTAGATCTTTAATGAACCCATCGAAGAGAAACAATGGCCCAAATCCTAATTCGAACATGCTCAACAATTTCTGCGAGCACACGAACGAAAGGAAATGATCAAAGTTTCTCAATTTTGAATCCAAAATGAGAAATTGGATTTTTTTTACTTTTATTTTTTACTTTTAGATTTTTAATGAACTCATCGAAGAGAAACGATGGCCCAAATCCTTATTCGAACAGGCTCAACAATTTCTGCGAGCACACGAACGAAAGGAAAGGATCAAAGTTTCTCAATTTTGAATCCAAAATGAGAAATCTTGTTTTTTTATTTATTTATTTCAATGAACTCATCGAAGAAAAACAATGGCAATTTCCACAATTCGAACCGGCTCAACGATTTCCGCGAGCATAGAGATGAAACGAAAAGGATCAAAGTTTCTTAATTTTGAATCCAAACTAAGAAATCTGATTGTTTGATTTTTTTTTGAAAAGAGAAAGAGTGGAAATAAATTCAAAGAATTAGAAATTTCCAAAAAATCTCATCTCATTTTTTTTAGATGCGGAACTCAACATAGGCCACCAATTAGAAAGTAGCCAAGGAATCGAGAAAAGAAATATAAGCATAGAGCAAAAGATATGATATGCAAATATTTCATTTCTAGCATCGTGTTCTCAAATGAACGAGTCCCACCAGGTGGAGCCAGCTTAATGGACAGCGATTCTGCTCGGTTCTACCGAGGTCGGTGGACGTGGGAGTCCGTTTGGGTCCGACCCTTTCGCAACCGGGGGCAGAGGCGTGCATCAACATTTTTTGTGTGGGTGTGCCAGATTTTCTATTTTACTTGGAATTGCAAGTAGTGATCCAGAGATCAACCTTCGTAAGTAAAACTGAAATCAACTTCTTTCAAGTTTTCCATTGCACATATATTTAAGAAAAAAAATATTTTTCTTGATTTGCCGTGAAAGGCGATTTTTTTGGCATTTATAGCCGATTTTGGCGTTTATAGCCGATTTTGGGCGTTTATAGCCGATTTACAATTCTTATCAATATTGAAAGACAAGAGTTATGATTTTTGTCTCTTTTGGAAAAATACAAACTACAATGAAAAGCAAGAAAAGGAGGATCTAACTTCTCAGGAGATTGTGGGGGACTCGTTCAGATTTACGGTCGCAAGCCATATGTGGACTTCGCCATCATCCATGCAGATGAGAACAGAGGATGCTCTTGATTCGCTTGGCTTGGCTATAACCTCAGGTTTAGAGGACACAGACCAAAAGGAGGTCCTATGTCCAATAAAAAAAACTAAGTAGACAGGCTGAAAAGCCACGTCTAAGCCATTGGAGGCAGAAGGAGAAGGCAAGGACCTTGGGGGGGCGGTACCCCCCAAGGGACTTTGTCACCTTGTAGCGGTGGTCGGTGTAGAACTTCCGCATAGTTTTCTCTCTTTCTTTCTCTTAGATTTCTGATGCCTTTTTCTGTCTGAATTTTCGCATTTTCTGCAGTCTGTCGTGCTGTTGTTTTCTTCTTCGAGTGCTTTCCTATTTATAGGCTTTTTGGTAGCCATTTAGGAGGGTTTATGGGCTTTTATTGTCATTAAGCCGCATAATGGGAGGAGTTACAGGATTTAATTCCTTTATTTTGTAACTCCTTTTTCTTAGCTTCTGATTGGCCGGAGGAGATTGAGGGCATTTAATCGCCTTTAATCGCCATGATGGGAGGAGTTTCATGGGTTAAATGCCATGAATCAATTGACTTGTAACTCCCGGATGCTTGCTTCTGATTGGGCCGTCCAAAGAAATGGATTAATGACTATAATAAAGCTAGTCAATTAATCGCATTAAGTGGTCGCCGAGCAGTTGAAGAGTCACGGGCCATGCCGCGTCTTTTGGGATTCTTCTGGCGATGATCATCGATGGATCTTCATGTAGATCGACATCGGATGACCATGTAACTTCAGGTATTGGTTGCCAACAGCGGGTCGGTGCCATCTGTCCTGTCGATTTCTCGATTGGTCGGGTAGAAAGCACACTTTTTTTGGTTGACCGGTTGGCGATCAATGTTGATTTTGATACTCTTGATGATTGACCCGTGATTTTGACGGATGTTAAAGGGTTTGGTGTCTCAAAAGTATGAATTTTGGAAAATCCCAGGGGTCGGACACTTCGAATCGTGAAAAACGACGAAAAACAGGGCTTCCAGGGCCCTCCCGGCGATCCCGGGCTCCATGGCCGCAGGGGTCTGCGACCATGGGGGGGTTTTCCCCGGTTTTGTGTCCGTTTTGTGTCCGTTTTTGATGTTTTTGATTCTTTTTTCTTCTATATTTTTTCTTGACATTTTTGATCATTTATTGGCCTGATTTCCCTATAGAAAACCTGATGAGGATCCTTGCATTTTGGTTTGGAAAGTTTATAATTTTCCGAGAAAGCCGAAGACTTTGTCGGGTAGAGCTGCCGATTTTCCGTCAGAAGTTGAAACTGGGACAAACGATGTCGGAATGACCTGAAATTTGGGGTGAAGCCTCCTGAGTAATAAATAAGACCAACCATAGGCTTTTGTTTGAGTTTTGAAGCCGTTTGGGGTCCTATCACCAGTGGACTTGTTTTTATCGCAATGAAGATATCGCGGCTTGATGTGCGGTCAACCGATGTCCGATTGACTTGAAATTTGACAGGGAACCTATTGGAGTCATTTTAAGATGATCCATAGGCTCTATGTTGGAAACCATGGTCCCAGGAAGCTTCGCCGCCGAGAGGCCTGATTTGGCTTCCGAGCGTCGAAGTCTGGTCAAATGTTGTCGAAATGACCTGAAATTTGACGTGTAGCCCTTTGTAAGCATTTTGAAGCCGTCCATGTGCTCGATCTGATGAGTGATGGACTCGGTGGTTCTCACTACCGGCTGTTCGAGGGTTGATGTAGGGTCAAACGTTGTCGGTTTGACTCGGAACTTGACGTGGAGCCTTTTGGATGTATTTTGAGAGCATCCATCGGCTCAGATCGAAGATTTGGTGTCTCAATTGCTTTCGCCGCCGGGAGCTCCTTTTCAGCTGTCGGAGAGGCGAAGTTAGGCCAAATGACTTTGACATGGCCCGAAACTTCTTATGTACTCCTCTTTTGGCTGTCTTGAAGGATCTTGCAGTTTTTGTTTGATTCTGACAAGATTTGATTTTTGGAAGTAGCATTGCCTATTTATGGCAGGCTGCGACTTCATGTAGCTTTTTGGAATTTGAAGAAACAAAGTGACACATTTTTTTGGTGTCAACAGTGCCGTGCTCTCTTTGATGCTGGTCCGAGTTCGGCCCTCATCACTTCTTTTCCATGAGAGGCCTGCCTGGCCTCGGCACGAGCCTGGGCGTTGCACCTTGTGGAAGTGTTAGAAACTGAGTGTGCCAGGTGGATGACGTTGATGATCTTCTCTAATCCATCGCTGTCTCGGTCCTTGTCACCGCTTTTATGATTCCGGCCACTGCCAGCATCTCCTGTTTTGATGAAATCATTCAGGTGGAGCTTCTCTAGGTGTGACTTCAGGATCCTACATTCTTCGGTTTTGTGCCTATTTTGCTTGTGGTAGGCACAAGACTTGCTCTGGTCTCGGGAGGAGGGATCACCCTGCATAGGCTGAGGCCAACTAAAGTACGATCGCTGCTTGATCTTATTCATGATCCGATGGATCGGTTCCTTGAAGATGGTATTCACAGCTTGGTAGGAATTGGAGGGAGGCCTGGGCTTCCTGTTGCCCCCAGATTTGGACGCTGGGGCTTTTTCTGAGTTGGTCGAAACCTAAGCTTGGTTTGGCTCCTCCCTTCGGAAGGGCTTCTTATCCTTCTTATGAGGCTGGTCCCCCTTGTCCTTGTGCCCTGTGCCGTGGCTTTCCCGGGCCCGAATATCATCTTCTTCTCGGGCAATATAGTGCTTCACCTGGACATCAATGCTGGCACGGAGGTTACAGGGTCTCCGGCCAGGTCTTTCCTAAGCTCGTTTCCAGGTAACAGAGCATTATGGAAAGCGAAAACTGCCACTTCGTCTTTGGAGACTTCGATTTGGCTATATGTCACCCAGAATCACTTGGCGAACTGGGTAATGTTCTCGCCCTACTTCATATTCAGGGCCAGTATATCTGCATTGGTCTTGGGAACGACACTGTAGGCCTGAGATTTCTTCAAGAAGGAGAGCTGGAGCTACCTCCAACTCGAGACAGATCTCTCTAGGAGGGCGCAGAACCATTTCACGGGGAGGTCACCCAGACTGGAAGAGAAGATTTTACAGTTAAGGTGCCCCTAGTCCCCCCAAATAGACATCCTCTGGGAGAAGTGTCGGAGGTGAGCGGCGGGATCTGAGACTTCGTCGTAGAGGACAAATCGCGGGACGGAGAACTTCTTGGGCAGGAGAGTCTCTTTGACCTCCTGAGTGAAGGGGGAAACCCCCAGATCGGCGGGGCCACAAATATCCTGCTGATCTCGGGTGAGTCCGGCCATCTCTAAGTTGGGCTGAACCGCCGGCTTGATGCGCCGTCGAGCCATTCTTGCTTGTCGTCCTTCTCTGGTGACAGTGTCCCCTCTTCCTCTTCGAGTGGCCTCAACTGTGATGGTTGGGAGCTCGGCTGTCTCGGCCGTGATGGCTTCGACTATTACTCGAGCCTTCGTCGTGGGCCCGACCATGCTTTTCATCCAGATAAGTTCTCAAATCCTCGTGGGAGGAAGGGATCGCCCTGCTCTGGGTGGCCCTCCTCTCGCCTTGGCGTCCGGAGGGTTGCCTAAACGAGGTCGCTCCTCCGGCTCTTAGTTGCTGTTGGAGCTGGCAGATCAACTTCTCTTGCTCCTGGATGAGGATGTTCTAAGCCGCGACATCCCCATCACCAGCGAAGTGACGTGAATGGTGGGACTTGCTGACTGCCACGGATTTATCCCTCTGTGGACGCTCTTATCGCCGTTCATTCCGCCGGGGAGGCATAACTTCCTCGCCCGGGGATGAATCATCGACTCGCTCTGGGAATGGAATCTGGACGAAGAGGTGTGTGTTCGGACGCATTTTGCCTGCAGCTGGGCTAGGCCCTGCCCCGGATTGCCTCTGAGGAGGAGCGTCTGGCGACGGGCCAGGAGGTGGAGGCAACTGGAGCATCGCTCTCTAAGATTCTCCGCCTTTCTTAGCTTTCGGTGGCATGATACATGGGAAGATTGGGTTAGTAATTCCCCACAGACGGCGCCAATTGTAAGTGAAAAAATTATAACTCACAAGATTATGGGGTGCCTGGTAGGACTTATCCAAATATATGATGAAGGTCAGCTGCCCTTAAGCCTGAAAGGGGAGGAACAAACAATCAGAGGACCCTGGCCTGGGTGGCGTAAGGCTCTCCGATGCCTAAGTTAGTGTATGAACTAAACAGAGGAGAAAAGAGGGAGAAGAGAGGCAGAGTAATGGCTCAAGAGGGGGTGTCCATGCATACCTTTGTTATGGAATGTCATCTTATTTATAGAGGATTCTACCTGATATCTTGGAGTGGGCCCCTAGATCTGATAGGAATGATATCATTAGCCCACAAAGTAATAAATGCGGGTCCATCATAGCCCGCAAAGCATTTATTGCCAGTCCGATCAGCCCACAACGCATTAAATGCATGTCATGTTGGGCCTGATCGTATCCCAAGTCTTTGGCGGTTGTCCCATCGGATCCATCCTCGGGCTCTGCCTGATTTGGCTACAGTCGCTGGATGCCGCCTTGTCAGCAATCTGGCGAAGATTGTGGACGGCTGGGATGGCCCACCTGTCCCATTGGCACGTGCCCGTACTCAGCCACGTGTCCGATGACGTGGCGGACGTAGGGGCGAGACTACGGTATTTATCTTGACTGGCGACCCGACTCCCTCAGCCGGGGTCAGGCGCACAGCCGAGGTCAGCCTGCATAGCCGTGGTCAGCCTGTACAACCGAAGTCAGACTGGTTTCGGCTAAGGTTCTGACCCTGTTGCCGATGTGTGTTTGGACGACACGTGGGTGCGCTTAAACAACAGTTTACCATCGATGTTGGTGTAATCCTGATACCTTAAAAATCTCCCCACACAGCCGTCGAATTCCGCATCGCACTTGACCGCTGAGCAAAATGCTTTCACACATGGCCTATAATCAGACTAGAACAAACTATGATAACAAAATATACAAAGCTAATAGTATCGGAATGATCATTTTCCAAGCATGTTTAAGTTACAAATACAAAGATACATTAATTACCACCCCAAAGAAAACTACTAACAAAAGCCGCATAAAAATAACAAGTTGAATACAAATACTACCCACAAATGTGTGACGTAACTGCGGTGCCAAGCTCAACGTCTACATGACATCATTGACACTATGGACCTGCAAAACCCGTGGCTCCACAACCATCTGCACACGCACCAACTTAGGATGGGGAACCTGCTACCTAGAGCACCAAAGTATAGGATGTAAGACATGACGGTCGGGCATGTGACTGAGATAGATAATAAACATGCTGGTGATATATTACTTAATTGACATGTGATAAATCATGGCTTTGATTAAAAGATGCATGCAAAAGAAGCATAAACCAGAAAAACATGATAAATCATTATATAAAAACCAAGGCTATGAATAAGCATGATGTACGTATGAAACATGGTATATATTTATAAAAATGTGGCCAGGCATGAGTCGTGTAAATAACATGGGCAAGAAAGCTTAAGCAAGAAAGCAAAAGCACGAAAGCATAACTGAAAAAACTGGCAAGATGACAACCCACATGTAGCTCTACTCTCTCCATCACACGAGGTGATAAGAGTAAGCAAGAAGAATATCCACCGTCACACGAGGTGGCTGGAGCAGACAAGAATATCCTTCGCCACGCGAGGTGGTTGGAGCAAGCCAGGGGCGGCCCTGAGTTTTCGGGGGCCCTAGGCGAGTTCTTATAGTGTGACCCTACCCGTATACCCACCGATAAATGATAAAAAAATAAAAGATAATTTTTTTATTATTTTTTCGTTTTTTTTTTTTTTGCTAGTGGGCTGGGTTCAGGTTGGGCCCGCTATGAAATCAGGTCGGACCAGCAGGCCGGGTCCAACTGTCCAATGAGACAAGGCAGCACTGAGTGACTGAGGGTTTGAGCCACGTGTGGGAGTCTGGGAGAGAGGCCTTTAAGGCATTGGGATGCATGCAGTGCAAAAGAAAGCCAAAAGAAAGATATTACCCGATGCAGTGATAGTTGCCACTTGGACTTTGGAAACCAAGAAGAGAAAACGGAGAGGTCAGAGGACAGAGAGCCGGAGAGGTCAAAGGAGATCGCCATCATCGCCAGATCGGATCATCGGAGGAGATCCTGGAGTCTGGAGATTAGAGATGGAGGTGGAACAGTGGAAGCCTGGAAGGCACTGCCGCACGCGGCACGCCCGCACTCTGGCACTAGCGTCTGGGTCTGGCCGCTGGCGAGTGGCGATGGCAGATGGGGCTGGAGCGGGCAGCGGGCTGCTGGTGGCTGCTCAGACGTCCTTCTCCTTCTTCTGTTCCGTCGTCTTCTTTTTCTTCTGTCTAGTTTTTTTTTTATCTTCTGCTGACTGATGGGTGAGATTTGGATGAGGCTGGAAGGGATGAAGGGGTTTTTGACAAAGGGAGGACAGGGGCAGCTGGGGTTTGGCCTGTTTGGGTGCGGCGGTGGGAAAAAAATTTATTTAGACCGGATTTTCCGGCTTGACTGCCCAATCCCAGCGTCATTCAGGCCGGAAAATCCGGTCTGAATAGCACAGCATTTCGGCGATTTTGGGCAGATTTTGACGAGTTTTACGGTGATTTTGGGCCAGGATGTAGATGTTTTGTGATTTTTTATTGATTTGGGGGCCCCTAATTAGATGCCAAATTTGGGGGCCCCAGCCGGCCGCCTGTCTTGGCTGTGCCCAGGGCCGGCCCTGGAGCAAGCATGATATACATAAATGACCCAATATAGATAGGCATCGAGAAAGAAAGCCACCCACGGTATTGGATAACATTAACAAGCAAGAAAAATCAATATGCAAATGGTGTATGTAATTTAAGGACCCCAAGCCGGTTGATCAGACCCATGAGGTGACCCAAGGTCAGTGGTGTCGACTCAGAATCCATGAAATCATGATATAAAATCTTTTCATATGACATGTCATGAAAATGGAACTACTAGGTAAGCTAGATCTAGCACGCATGTATATAAACATGTACAAGCACGAGGAGTAGTTCACAAACCTGTTTACTAGTTGAGGATTTCAAGAAATCATGACTCTATTTGGCTTTTAAAGTAAACAAGTAAAATCGGATATTTGGGAGTAAAATAGATACATATCAGGCGAGTTCAGAATTAACGATTTGTTTTCAAAACACGCGCCCCATAGACATGTTATGACCACATCAAAAAATAGCAAAACTGCTCATTTTTAGTAAAACAGGTAAAACCAAACGAGGTAAGGAAAAACATGTAAAATTGTCAGACCATGAGTCGGTCGGGCACGAGGATGAGGTTTAGAACAAGTAAAACCGGGCACGAGGATGAGGTTTAGAACAAGTAAAACCGAACCATTAGAGAAAACTGGGTATACTCGGAAAAATATAGGTTTTAATGATCAGTTCTCAAATATGCATTCCGTTAACACGTTGAGACCACCCCATAATTGACAAATTATGCACTTAGAGCCCAAATGTCGAATTTTCACAATACTTGGTGCTCCCGAAGTTAGCGACATTCCAAGATTCCAAAAGCACAATAACAAATTGTTGGGTCCCAACACGTCCTTGGGCAAGGTCCCCTCAAGATTCCATTCATTGTAGGGTCCTCGGTGACCTTTTGGTTAACTGTCGGTTAGCTGAGTTACGTTAACCGGAAACTGACCTAATGTCAACTTTATAGAAAATGGACCTCTAGATATCCTGAACGACAAGAATTTAGTTGGCTGTCGATCAGGTCTCAATTAATTGAACTCCAATTTCGGTGAACTGATACCTTATTTCTTGTATATTTCCAGCCTCCAGTTAACTAAACCGAGCTCCATGTGGGTGAACCGACAACTGATGGAATCACATGAAAACTGGGTTCTGAAACTCTGTCTCAGTTGGTTTCTTTCCCATCCATTAACATGCCATCCAAACACATTCCACCTGCACAAAAATAAAGCCTACAATGCTCACCAAAAACATCACCAACCATAACATCTGCATTAAATTCATCAATCCATTTTCCATTCTCCTCACACTTCCAATTAAATGACAAAACCATGCATTGATGCCAAATTAAGGAATACAAATACCTGAATCATGGGTAAATCAAATAACAAGACATGCATGATGCATATAAATCATGTTTGTAAAATTAATTACAATCTAATGAATAATAAGCATGCAATTTAGAGAAAAGCATGAAATAAAACTCTAAAACTTGAAATATTTGGCAAGCACAATATAAATCCAAGTCAGTCACTTTCCTTGGCCTTCAATTGGTCTCAAATTGCTCTCCCAATCACCTCCTAGTTGCTAGAAACACTTTGCTATAGAAGCCCTAAAATACACCCAATAAATACCACGAAATTGGAAAACAAGGAAAGAGGAGGAACCAAGCTTTGCATGTTTAGAAAAAATGGTGTCACGCCCCAAAATCGGACTTCTACATCAGTCCGATCTCGGGGAGCGTGATTTGGGATTAAGTAGAAATTATATTTCTCCAAGATCCGCATGTGTGGAGATATCAAAATCCAAACACAACCTAAGTATTATCGCGGAAGCTTATGTGGCATTGCGACCCAGAGCGCGTGGCCATCGGATTACGCATAGCACTCAGCTGCTAGCATAAGGCTATCATATCAAGGCCCATAATCAGACTGGGTCAAACCATGATAACAAATACAGTACTGACAGTAACATGATGATTTATTTCCCACATATGTTCAAGTTACAAATTATAAAAGTGCATTAATTACAAACCCAAAAGAAAAGATCTTATTCGAAAGTGTAGACCAATCTCGAAGAGATTGATCGCATCCAAAAAGATTCCATCCCTAAGGCACAACACAAACCATAACACAAGAGAGAAACTCACAATAACTTGAATTGATTGAATAAAGCATCACCTTAAAATTAGGGCTTCTCTATATATAGAGTAGCATTGTTCTAAATAAACAAGACATTCTAAAATAAGATAATATCTAATCTTAATCAAAATAGGATTTAGGAAGCAAATATATTAAGCAACTCTACTAATTTAGAGACTAACCAAAATAATGATAGGGATCACAAAATTAGAGATCGTGTGGACCCCATCAAGCAGGTCCATCAGGGCTTATGGGTCTTAGTATTGGACCGGCCTACATCAACTCTCCCCGGCTTGAAAGAACTTGACTCCGACGAGTTGACAGCTTGATAATGCCGGAAAGAATTCGACCACAAGGTCGAGAAATTTCCTACTGGGTCGAAAATCAAGCGCACAAACTTTCGTCTTTTCTTTTGATCTGCATTCGTATGACATTGCTTGGAAGGTTGATCCGATCTTTTCCTCCATGTAGAAGTACGTTAGAGGTGTCTTTACTGCTGATGTATGAAGTGAATTCAGACGTGTGATCTGACTATTAGATACTTCAGGTGTTGCCTTTGTACCAACAAATCATGATCATTGAATATCCATCGTGGCTCCCTGAAAATGAAGTCAATGTGAGGAACTTTAAAAACTTGATCTTCTTCCAAAACCATGAGGAACTTTAATAACTTGATATTCTTGTGAAACCACTGGGATAATTGATTTGATTTCCGATGATGCAATTGAATTTTCTGGAAGTGCCATGATAATGAGATCTACCGGATGTTCAATCTTTTTGCTAACCTAGTCAGAGTCTTCAATATTTGCTTGACCTTGTACTTCCACAACCCTTTGCAGTTCTTGAGTGGCACTACCTTGATCAATATTGTTTGTACCCACGAAATCAGCTTTGCGATGAACTTGCACTTCGATGTTATCCTTGATGCCTTCTGTCTTCGCTTTTGGTGCAACCGTGATTTCTCTTTCAACATTTTTCTCTTTCTGTGGTTCGTCCATTGAAGGTGATGATGTATATGAAGACTGGGTTATTGAATTCATTGGGATGAGTCTAATCCTTTTTCCATTCCATGAAAGGGTATATGTATTCACTTTCTTATCCATTGTGCACCTTTTCAATCAAAAAGCCATGGACGTCCAAAAATGATATGAGCGATATTCATAGCGATAATATCACACCAAAATTTATCCTCATAAAGGCCAATCTTGAATGATACCAAACACCTCTAAGTCGCGGGGATGACATGACCATTAGTCCATGTGACTTGGTAGGGTTTAAGAAGCCTCTCAATTGGCAAATTAAGCTTGTCAATAACCTCTTGTGTGGAAAAATTCATTGCACTACCATTGTAAATAATCATATTAACTGGCCTATCTTTGACTCTTATTCGTGTGTGAAATTTCTGAGTCTGTCTCCATTTCTTTTCTTCTTCCTTTTCATTTGTATTGAGGAGTCAGCGAATGACAATAGTGGAATTATCTTCTCTGACAAATATTATCTCCACAAGATGGGGTCTTGGTCTTTGAGACTATTGACACACAAAAAAAAAGTGTCACTTTGGCTTTACAACATCAAGAAAACTATAAGAAGTTGCAGCCTACCATAAATAGGCAATGCTACTTCCAAAAGTCAAATCTTGTCAGAATCAAACAAAAACTGGAAGATCCTTCAATACAGCCAAAACAGGAGTACACAAGAAGTTTCGGGCCATTTCAAAATCATTTGGCCTAACTTCGCTTCTTTGATAGCTGAACAGGAGTTCTCGGCGGCGACATCATCGGAGGCACCAAATCTTCGAATAGAGCCTATGGATAGTCTCAAAATACATCCAAAAGGCTCCACGTCAAGTTCCGAGTCAAACCAAAAACGTTTGACCCTCCATCAAAGCTCAAACTGCTAAATCAAGCCTCTCGGCGGCGAGAACCACCGAGGTCATCACTCATCAGACAGAGCACATGACTGGCTTCAAGATGATTACAAAGGGCTGCACGTCAAATTTCAAGTCATTTCGACAACATTTGACCATACTTTGACTCTCGGAAGCCAAATTAGGCCTCTCGGCGGCGAAGCTTCCTGGAACCATGGTTTCCAAGACAGAGCCTATGGATCATCTCAAAATGACTCCAATAGGTTCCTTGTCACATTTCAGGTCAATCGGACATCGGTTGACCGCACATCAAAGCGCGACAAGGTCAAGTCTACTGGCGACAGGACCCCAAATGGCTTCAAAACTCAAAGAAAAGCCTATGATTGGTCTTATTTATTGCTCAGGAGGCTTCACCTCAAATTTCAGGTCATTCCGACATCGTTTGACCCAATTTCAGCTTCTGAAGGAAAATCGACAGCTCTACGCTACAAAGTCTTTGACTTTCCCGGGAAATTGGAAACTTTACACTCCAAAATGCAAGGATTCTCGCCAAGTTTTCTACAGGAAAATCAGGCCAACAAATGTGAAAAAATGTCAAGAAAAATACAGAAGAAAAAAGAATTGGAAAAGACCTCAAAACGACCGCAAAACGAGACCAAAAGGGGATAATTCCCCCCCAGGGTCGCATCCTGCGACCCTGGCCCGTGGTCACCGGCGACCATGGAGCTCCAGGTCTCCGGATTTCCCCCAGAGAGGCCCGTTTTTTGTCTTTTTTTCGCGTTTCGAAGCGTCCAACTCCTGTAAT
Source organism: Litsea cubeba (assembly GCA_012931725.1). Classification (NCBI taxonomy): domain Eukaryota; kingdom Viridiplantae; phylum Streptophyta; class Magnoliopsida; order Laurales; family Lauraceae; genus Litsea; species Litsea cubeba. The sequence goes on from CM022944.1 coordinate 83,854,376, forward strand.
TTTCCAAAATCCATACTTTTGAGGCACTAAATCCTTCGGCATCCGTCAAAATCACGGGTCCGTCTTCAAGAGTATCAAAATAATACTGATCGTCAACTGGTCAACCAAAAAGTTTGCTTTCTCCCCGATTGATCGAGAAATCGACAGGACAGATGGCACCGACCCGCTGTTGGCAATCAATGCCTGATGTTACATGGTCATCCGATGTCGATCTACAAGAAGATCCATCGATGATTATAGCTAGAAGAATCCCAAAAGACGAGGCACGGCCCATGACTCTTCATCTGCACGACAACCACTTAATGCAATTAATTGGCTAGCTTTATTGCAGTCATTAATTCATTTCTTAGGATGGCCCAATCAGAAGCAAGCAATTAGGAGTTACAAGTCAATTGATTTATGACATTTAACCCATGAAACTCCTCCCATCATGGTGATTAAAGGAGACTAAATGCCCTCAACCTCCATCGGCCAATCAGAAGCCAAGATCCAGGAATAAAGGAATTAAATCTTGTAACTCCTCCCATTATGTGGCTTTAAAGCCCATAAACTCTCCTAGATGGCTACCAAAGGCCTATAAATAGGAGAGCATTCCAAAGAATTCCAGATTGGAAAACTCACCAAAGATCCAGAGAAAACCACTCCCAAACATAGATCCCAGATCAGAAAAAAGCACAGAAAATCCAGAGAAAGAAAGAGAGAAAACTCTGCGAAGTTCTACACCGACCACCGCTATAAGGACAAAAGTCACTTGGGGGGCACCCCCCCAAGGTCCTTGCCTTCTCCTTCTGCCTCCAATGGCTTAGATATGGCTTTTCAGCCCGTCTGCTTAGCTTTTTATTGGACATAGGACCTCCTCTTGGTCTTTGTCCCCTAAAAGTATGAGGTTATAGCCAAGCCAAGCGAACCAAGAGCGTCCTTGTTTTCATCTGCACGGATGATGGCGAAGTCCACACATGGCTTACGACCGTCAATCTGAACGAGTCCCCCACAATCTCTTGAGAAGTTAGATCCTCCTTTTCTTGCTTTTCATTGTATTTTATATATTTTTAGAGACAAAAATCACAACTCTTGTCTTTCATTATTGAAATGAATTGTAAATCGACTATAAATGCCAAAATCGGCTATAAATGCCAAAAATCAGCTATAAACGCCAAAAATCAGCTATAAATGCAAAAAAATCGCCTTTCACGGCAAATCAAGAAAATGTATCTTTTCTTAAATTTGTGCAATGGAAAACTTGAAAGAAATTGATTTCCTTTTTACTTACGAAGGTCGATCTCCGGATCACCATTTACAATTCCAAGTAAAATAGAAAATCTGACACACCCACACACTAAAAAATGTTGATGCACGCCTTTGCCCCTCGGGTGCGAAAGGGTCCGATCAAACGGACTCTCACGTCCGCCGACCTCGGTAGCACCGAGCAGATGCGCGGTCCATTAAGCTGGCACACCCTGTGGGACTCGTTCATTTGAGAACACGATGCTTGGAAATGAAGTATTTGCATACCATATCTTTTGCTCTATGCTTTTACTTCTTTTCTGGATTCCTTGGTTACTTTCTAGTTGGTGGCCTATGTTGAATTTCACATCTAAAAAATGAGATGAGACTTTTTGGAAATTTCTAATTCTTTGAATTTATTTCCACTCTTTCTCTTTTCAAAAAAAAAAAAAAACAAAGAAATCAGATTTCTTAGTTTGGATTCAAAATCGGGAAACTTTGATCCTCTCCTATCGTTCATCGTGCTTGCAGAAATGTTGAGCCTATTCGAATAAGGTTGTGTGCCATCGTTTCTTTTCGATGAGTTCATTAGAGATCTAAAAAAAAAAAGATTTCTCAGTTTGGATTCAAAATTGAGAAACTTGGATCCTCTCCTATCGTTCATCGTGCTTGCAGAAATGTTGAGCCTATTCGAATAAGGTTTTGGGCCATCGTTTTTCTTCGATGAGTTCATTAAAGGTCTTAAAAAAAATTCAAAAAAAAAAATCAAATTTCTCATTTTGGATTCAAAATTGAGAAACTTTGATCCTTTCCCTTATGGGCGTTGGCGCTCGCGGAAATCATTGAGCTCGCGTTCGGATCAAGGATTGGGCCATCGTTTCTCTTCGATGAGTCTATTTGGGATAAAAAAAAAGACATAGACCACTAATAAGGTTAAACCAATTGTGTTCTTTGATCACGGTTGATTCAAGAAAAGCCTTGTCCAGAGTGCAGAGACAGCTTGACTGTTCTAGGCAAGGGTCCTCTAAACGGGTTCATTAAGTAATCCTACCCTTACTTGGGGGCAATTCTATCAATCGAGATTTCATAAGACCGGGTTAGGAGGCCTATGTGTACTCTCTAGTTTCTTAAATAAAAAAAATCTTTAAAATAAAAAAATTCAAAATAAAAGTTTTAAAATAAAATATTTCAAAAACAAAATTTAAAATAAAAAAAATTCAAAAAAAAAATCTTAAAAAAAATTTCAAAAAAAAAAACTTCCGTCATTTTGGGTTCAGATTTGAGAAACTTTGGTCTCCTACCTTCTGAGCACTGGCGCTCGCAGAAATCGTTAAGCCCGTGTTCAGATTGGAATGCCTTTTGCTCTCTTTGATGAACCCGATCTTGGCATTTTAAAAAAAAATCTCGTCATTTTTGAAAGTGCAACTAGGTTCAATGAATAAGTCTTAGAGGGGGGGGGGGGGGGGTGAATAGGACAAAAGGAATTCTAATGCCAATTTTAAACTTATTAGCCCAATTTTAATCTCAACTTGGAATAATAATCACACATAACAAAATAACTTGTTTGAATTATAAGTTCAATGTGTGTGTGCTTAAATAATTAGAGACACTCTAATTTGAAACAAGATGGTAAGCACAAGAGATAAAATAGCATAAGAGATTTATAGTGGTTCAGTCACACAGACCTACATCCACTCTCAAGGGTCACACAGTCCCTTGGTTCCACTATAAAGAATCAAACTACACAAGTACTGATTCTAACTCAATTTTGTTACTGAGGTTCGATCACACAGATCTATTCCCCACACACAATTTTTAGAGTGGTTGACACACACAGATTCAATCCACTGTCACAAAGATATAAATTTAAATGGAGGGCGAACACTTGCCTTTGATGAAGATCGAAAGTGTTCGAGGAAGCTTTTGACCGTGATCGAAGCTTTTTACCTCTTGCAGCTAGCTTGGTGTTGATGATGAAACTCCATTGAGATGCACAACCAAGTTGTAGAGGTTTGATTTCTAGGGTAGACGTGAGAGATAACCTTATGGATTAGGATACCCTAGATCTGGCTTCTCAAGGCACACTCCTTAGAGCTAAGTAAGCCCTTGGATTTTTCAAGATATAATCTAAGTGTGTTTGGAAGAAGCTAGAGCTTGGGAAAGGTTTACAAGAATTTAGAACAAAGGCTCTTCAAAAAATTAGACTCCTTAATGTTGAAAATGGGCTTCAGGTATTTATAGAAAAGTTCCAACGGTCATAAAACGGCTAGTGAACAGTGAACAGTGAATAGTGTTACTGTTCAAACGGCTAGTGAATAGTGTTACTATTCAAACGGCTAGTGAATAGTGAACAGTGAATAGTGAATAGTGAATAGTGAAATTACTGTTCAAACGGCTAGTGAATAGTGAATAGTGTATAGTGAATAGTGAATAGTGAAATTACTGTTCAAACGGCTAGTGAATAGTGAATAGTGAACAGTGAATAGTGAATAGTGAAGTTACTGTTCAAACGGCTAGCCGCGAGGTAACCGAAAAATCATTTTAAGATAGGTTTTGCTCTCTGGAAAAGTAACCGCGAGGTGACCGAAAACCATGGCGGTTAGCCGACTTCTGAGGCCTGTTTTGAGTCTTGAAAAAGCTGAAAAATAATTTCTAAAACCCTATTAAATAAGCCATTAAACTAAGGGTTTTTAGGGCCAAGTCTTGGTTGGTTTGGAGTCCCATTTTCCTGAATAGGTTGGCACACATATGGACGACTTCCTTTATGAATCCGGTCCTTCCGAGACTTGATCTTCTGCCTTCAAACTTGATCTTCCTTGAGAAATTTTGAGAGGCAAGGTCTTGGATTCTTTGACACGGAATTGACAATACAAAAACAAGTGCTCATAGGAATGTGGCACTAACAATCTCCCCCTTTGTCAATTTCGTGGCAAAACACCTATTCTTGATTGAAATACAACAAATGGACTCAAATACAACCAAGATTACAAGAGTACATGATCTTTACAAAAGATACAACAATTACAACTCAAAGACTCATGACTCTAAATACTCCCCCTGAGAATGTGCTTTGTCTCTTAAAGATATACCTGCATTGACATATACATTCTATGGTGGGATTGCTACTCCCCCTTAATTGTTAGTCACAAAATATCATAGATAGAGTGTGTTTTCACCCTTTGTTCAATACACTCCCCCTTTGTTTAATCTCTCCATTTTCAGGATTCAATCCATTTATTCTCCCCCTTTTTTGTCACAAATTGACAAAGAGATGTCCCGATGAAGCATATGGAGTACTATAGAGAGATAGGGAGAAGTGAGAGATATCAATATTTAGTATATTATGATATCAAGGACATAAAAAGATTCACCTATAAGCATAGAGGGGTTAGCAAGCATGATATCAAAAGATTTGACTATAAAGAGATGTAATCATGCTAAGATGGAATTGAACTATATAAATCAACTAAGACAGTCCATATCAATTCCATGAATCCATTTAAGGATTCTCTAAGTCCTTCAAATGATACAAACCGACTGAAGAGTAAGAACCTAATAGAGTGATGATCAAGAATAAAAACATCCATATCTTAGAAAAATACCAGAAATAAAAACTCATGGATGTGGCAAAATGAGTAATACATCAAGATGTACCTATAAAAGTTAATGCATTCTCAATTAAAAATTGTTTTATTTTTATTTTTAATTTTAAAAATAAATATTCATCATATTCATATATGTGTCTCCATGATCCTCAAATATGAATTCTCATTTGATCATCTTAAAGATGTCTACTCCCCCTTAACATCATTCTCTTATTTTTTGTCAAAAATTGACAAAGAGATGTATAAACTGAGAGAAACTTTGGAAGCTAATCACAGAAATTAGAGAACAGAAGGTAGATAATCCATGCAAGCATAGATAATAGATGGGCCTCGATTAGATAGGGCCGAGGGCATTCAAGTTCATCCCCCACAATTCTTACTGGTCCTAAGTGAGTGCAACCCAAATTCATGCACATCACGAAAGCCCAAGCCCACCCAATCCAAGCCTGCAAAGAGATGTACTCTGGAAGCACCCATGTCCGACAAACTCTGCAAAGGCTAGAAGCCCAGTTTTATCAGCTAGATACAGAAGATCATTGAAGAATTCGCTGGATGTTGTTGACAAACAGAAAAAGATAGAGACAACCAGCATTTAATTTCAATGGCTTAGCTAAGTAGCTTTTGAAAATCTGCATCCAGCGGATTTTCGATCTGGAAAAGCAAGATTTGAAGAATTGAGGCTTTGTCTTGATCGAAATCCATCTCTATAAGAGCAGTCTTAGCTCTATCTAATTTGAACCAGCACTCCTTCTTGTCATCTGCAATCTTATTCCTCAAGGTTTCAATGGCTCACCATTTCCTTTTAATACTTCTTCTGATCAGGAGATGAGGTATTCTTGACGTTAATCCCAAACTTTTTCTGCATCTGTTTTAGGTTCCATGATACCAAGGCGACAAGAAAGAACTTTGGCTAATAAAATGGATGAAGATGCCATTTATGAGCTTGTGAGTCTCGGAACTCATTATTCATCATCCATTGTCTCATTTTCTGATCGGTTGCGGTCCAGAACTCGCACGACAGAAAAGTTTATTGAGGTGATCGATGTACTGCAATGGCTTCTACTCGAGTCTAATAGAAAAGTAGTAGAGTTGAAGCAAGAGAATAAGGATTTAAGATCCTTGCTTACCTCTTCAATTCGATTGCCTAATCCTTTAGACAAGGGTTGTATGATGATCTATGAAAAGCAGAAGCATTTGAATGATGAGGCTAAAAGTCTCAAGTTTTTGTAAGACACTGAGAAAAATATTCAATAAACATTCATGACATGCATCATTTTGATCTCTCTTCTAATCATGCATATCTGCCAACTGATCGTGTGTGCGTGTGAATTCTAATACAATATTACCCTTCTGCACATGATCTCTAAGAAAATGATATGTTCTAATTATTTATTATTATTATTATTATTTTTAAATTAAACACAAAAATAAAAAATAAAAATAAATGAAACTAACAAATAAACAATAAGAAATTATTTAACAACATAGATACCAAGGGATTTTCTCATGTTTTCAAATTTTGAAACATCCAATGGTTTTGTCAGAATATCTGCAAGTTGTTTCTCAGTAGAAATATGGTCCAAAACTATGACTCCTTCTTCAACCAATTCTCTAATGAAATGATGTCTAATATCAATATGCTTAGTTCTAGAGTGTTGGACAGGATTTTTGGAAATATTGATAGCACTGGTGTTATCACAATACGAATTCATGCTACCTTGTTCAATACCATAGTTTTTCAGCATTTGTTTTATCCATAACATTTGAGTACAACCACTTCCAACTGCTATATATTCTGCTTCAGCTGTGGATAGGGAAATGGATGGCTGTGCCAAGTAACTAGACAATTTCCTATGTAGAAGCAACCACCACTAGTCGATTTTCTATCAACCACATTTCCAGCCCAATCGGCATCTGAGTATTCAGCAATATAAGTAGATGAATTATATGGATACCATAAGCCATATCCTGAAGTCCCTGAAACATATCTAATGATTCTCTTAACAGCTTTCAAATGAGGTTCTTTGGGATCAGATTGATATCTGGCACAAGCTCCTACACTGAAAGCAATATCAGGTCTACTAGCTGTAAGATATAATAGGCTCCCTATCATGCTTCTATACAGACTAGGATCAACATTCTTACCACTCATTTCCTTAGATAATTTAAGAGTTGTGCTCATGGGTGTGTTCATGTGCTTGGCTGAATCTAATCCAAACCTTTTGACCAATTCTTTAGCATACTTGGTCTGGGAAATAAACATTCCATCAGTCAGTTGTTTTATCTGTAATCCTAAAAAGAAATTAAGTTCGCCAACCATGCTCATCTCAAATTCAGATTTCATAAGATTAGCAAATCTTTCTGTTAAATCATTACAAGTAGATCCAAACACAATATCATCAACATAGATTTGAGCATTCAAAATAGTGTCATTTGTTCTTTGAATAAATAGAGTTTTATCAACACTTCCCCTTTCAAAATTGTGATCAACCAAAAATTGAGTGAGTCTTTCATACCAAGCTCTAGGAGCTTGTTTGAGACCCTAAAGAGCCTTTTTAAGATAATACACATGATTAGGCTTCTTAGGATCTTCAAACCCTTTAGGTTGCTCAACATAAACTTCTTCTTCTAATATTCCATTTAGAAAAGCACTTTTCATATCCATTTGATATAATTTAAATTTCAAAGAGCAAGCAATGGCAAGTAAGATTCTAATGGATTCAAGTCTAGCAACAGGAGCAAATGTTTCTTCAAAGTCTATTCCTTTAATTTGGGAATATCCCTGGGCAACCAATCTGGCCTTGTTTCTAACTATGGTACCATTTTCATCGAGTTTATTTTTGAAAATCCATTTGGTACCTACAACATTTTTGTCAATAGGCCTAGGTACTAATTCCCATACTTCATTTCTAGTAAATTGATTTAGCTCTTCTTGCATAGCATTTATCCAACAATCATCAGAGAAAGCTTCATTAACAGTTTTAGGTTCAATGATAGAAGTAAAGCAAAGATAACTAACAATATTTTCCAATTGCCTTCTAGTCTTGACACCGGCCAAAGGATCTCCTAGAATTTGGTCCATAGGATGATGTTTCATATTTACCAAGTTCTTAGAGATTAGAGGCTCATTCAGCTTAGCTGTTGGGACTTCTATCTCATCATTATCAGGGTTTTCTTGATTACTGGAATCTTTTAATTTGTCATCAATGACAACATTTATAGATTCTTGTATGGCTCCAGTATTTGTGTTCAAAACTCTGTATGCACGACTGTTTTGAGAATAGCCAATAAAAATGCCTTCATCACTTTTTGAGTCAAATTTGCTCAAATGTTCTCTATCCTTGAGAATATAACATTTACTACCAAAATTTTAAAGTAGCTAATGTTTGGCTTTTTCTCATGCCATAATTCATAGGCAGTTTTGTTCAAGCTAGTTCTCAAGTAAACCCTGTTTATAATGTAACAAGCTGTATTCACTGCTTCAGCCCATAGATCTCTAGGGAGTTTCTTTCCATGAAGCATAACTGTGGCCATCTCTTGTAAAACCCGATTCTTTTTTTCAACAACACCATTTTGTTGAGGAGTTTTAGGGGCAGAAAATTCATGGTGAATTCCATACTTATCATAGTATTTTTCAAATCTAGTATTTTCAAATTCACCACCATGATCACTTCTTATTCTAGCAACTACTCTTCCTTTTTCAACTTGAATTCTTTTCACAATCTTTTTGAATTCAACATATGCATCAGATTTTTCCCTTAAGAATGCAACCCAAGTAAATCTGGAATAATCATCTACAATAACAAGGAAGTATTTTTTGCCACCTCTACTCTCTTTCTTTGTTGGACCAACCAAGTCCATATGAAGAAGCTCTAAGGATCTAGAAGTCTTTAAGGACTTAGTCTTTTTGTGCGAGTTTCTGATTTGTTTACCTTTTTGACACTCTCCACAAACTGTTTTTGACTTCCTGCTAATTTTTGGAAGGCCCTTTACGTACTTGTTTAAATTGGACAAGTCTCTATGGTTCACATGTCCAAGCCTTTGATGCCATAGTTGGGCTTCATTAAGATGAGCTATGTAACAGGCTGAACTGGATGCTTCTTTGTGATTACCAACAACATAACAGTTTTCTTGATTTCTAAGACCTCTTAGAATCACTTTACCATTTTTCGAAATCTCACAACCATGACTGGTAAAGAAGACAGCATGGTTTTTATCACAAATTTGTGAAATGCTAAGCAAGTTATGTTTCAAACCATCAACACATAAAACATCTTCTATTTTAGGCAAGTTGGGAACATTCAGAGTACCCTTTCCTATAACTTTAGCAATATTACCATCACCAAAAGTGACAGTTCCACCATCAAAATTATTTAATTTGGAGAAGAGTGTTTTATCCCCAGTCATGTGTCTAGAGCACCCACTATCTAGGAACCATACAGATTGGTCTCTAGCTTTAAGAGCTGTGTGAACAAGTAGACTTTTAGGTACCCATGTATACCTTTGTGTGTGAGAAGTTCCTCTATGACCTAGAGACTCATATTGAAGAAAAGATCTCTTTGTTGTACCCCAGCCCAGTTTTGTCTCTTTGATATTTACCCATTCTAAATAGTTTTTCAAATTTTTCTTCCCCATGAGTAAAAGAATACTCATATTTTTCTTTATACCATATTAGATGAGTGACTTCCTTTTTTAAATTAGTGATTACCTCTTTTAGATTATTAGCTTCTTTCTTATGATTTCTTATGTGTTCACTGGCAATTTGAAATTTAGAGTTGGTTTCGTTAAGATCATTGGTTAAGATATTAATTTCACCTGTTAAGGTTTTAACATTGTCTTTTAAAACTTTATTCTTTGCTTCTTGTTTTCTTATGATACTAATTAACTTGTAGCTCTCATCATAGAGTCTATTATATGATTCTTGAAGATTTTCATCATTGTCTTCATTATCTGAGCCATCATATTCAGATTCTGGTTCTTCTTCAAATTCTTCAATATCTGAATTTTTATATTCATCCTCAGATTTCTCAAAATGAGATTTTTCAGATGTCTCAACTGATGGATCACATAAACTTCGATCCATTAAAATAGTGTAATTTTCTGTTTCATCTCGATGTGATTCATCTGATTCTGACTCTGATTCAGATGAGTCATCCCATGTTGCCATAAGTGTCTTTTTCTTCCTTTCCATTGGACACTCAGAAGATATATGTCCAAGTTTTTGATAGTTATAGCATTTGACTTTTCTTTCTTGACTCTTAGATGAAGAAATGCTTTTGTTTTTATTTTTATTAAAGAATTTAAAATTTGAATTCTTTTTCTTAAAATGTCTTATAAATTTCTTAGTGAGAAGAGCAATATCTTCATTATCACTTTCTTCATCATTATCTGATTCTCCTTTAGATTGAGTTGATTGAGAGATTTTTAAAGCAATTGATTTCTTATCTTTGGATTTATTAGAAGCTTTATTTAACTTTAACTTAAAAGTTCTAATATTACCAGATAATTCTTCAACTTTCATAGTTTCTGGGTCATTGTATTCTTCTATAGAGGTTACTTTGGGGTGAAATCTATCAGGAAGGGATCTAAGGATTTTGCTACAAATTTTGCCTTCAGGAATTTGTTCACCAAGTGACCACATCTCATTCACAATTACCATTAGCTTAGTTCGAAATTCATCGAACATTTCATCTTCCCTCATTCTTAAAGATTCGAATTGAGAAGTCAACATTTGGAGCTTGGCTCTTTTGACAATGGTTGTTCCTTCGTAATTTGTTTCCAGAAGATCCCAAGCTTGTTTAGCTGTAGTACATGTCATAATCTTTTTGTACTCTTCAGCATTCATGGCACAAGTTATGGCATTCAATGCCTTTGCATTGTTGTCTCTCAGTGCCTTATGATCAGCTGTCCATTTTGCCTTTGCAAGAGGCTGGACAATGCCATCTTTATCTGTGACTGTAGGAGGAGTCCGTCCATCCTCTACAGAATCCCACACATCTCCGTTAAGAGATTTGATGAAGACGGTCATTCGGGCTTTCCAAAAGGCATAGTTTGTACCATCAAACAATGGAGGTCTGTTTATAGCACTACCTTCTGGATTAGACATTGGCACTAATAAAAAGAAGTAGATCTACTCCGGGTTGTTAAACCTTTAGGGAGTAACCCGCTCTGATACCAAATGAAAGTGCAACTAGGTTCAATGAATAAGTCCTAGAGGGGGGGGGGGGTGAATAGGACAAAAGGAATTCTAATGCCAATTTTAAACTTATTAGCCCAATTTTAATCTCAACTTGGAATAATAATCACACATAACAAAATAACTTGTTTGAATTATAAGTTCAATGTGTGTGTGCTTAAATAATTAGAGACACTCTAATTTGAAACAAGGTAGTAAGCACAAGAGATAAAATAGCACAAGAGATTTATAGTGGTTCAGTCACATAGACCTACATCCACTCTCAAGGGTCACACAGTCCCTTGGTTCCACTATAAAGAATCAAACTACACAAGTACTGATTCTAACTCAATTTTGTTACTAAGGTTCGATCACACAGATCTATTCCCCACACACAATTTTTAGAGTGGTTGACAGATACAGATTCAATCCACTGTCACAAAGATATAAATTTAAATGGAGGGCGAACACTTGCCTTTGATGAAGATCGAAAGTGTTCGAGGAAGCTTTTGACCGTGATCGAAGCTTTTTACCTCTTGCAGCTAGCTTGGTGTTGATGATGAAACTCCATTGAGATGCACAACCAAGTTGTAGAGGTTTCATTTCTAGGGTAGACGTGAGAGATAACCTTATGGATTAGGATACCCTACATTTGGGTTCTCAAGGCACACTCCTTAGAGCTAAGTAAGCCCTTGGATTTTTCAAGATAGAATCTAAGTGTGTTTGGAAGAAGCTAGAGCTTGGGAAAGGTTTAGAAGAATTTAGAACAAAGGCTCTTCAAAAAATTGGACTCCTTAATGTTGAAAATGGGCTTCAGGTATTTATAGAAAAGTTCCAACGGTCATAAAACGGCTAGTGAACAGTGAATAGTGAATAGTGTTACTGTTCAAACGGCTAGTGAATAGTGAACAGTGAATAGTGTTACTGTTCAAATGGCTAGTGAATAGTGAATAATGAATAGTGAAATTACTGTTCAAGTGAATAGTGAATAGTGAAATTACTGTTCAAACGGCTAGTGAATAGTGAATAGTGAACAGTGAATAGTGAATAGTGAAGTTACTGTTCAAACGGCTAGCCGCGAGGTAACCAAAAAACCATTTTAAGAGAGGTTTTGCTCTCTGGAAAAGTAACCGCGAGGTGACCGAAAACCATGGCGGTTAGCCGACTTCTGAGGCCTGTTTTGAGTCTTGAAAAAGCTGAAAAATAATTTCTAAAACCCTATTAAATAAGCCATTAAACTAAGGGTTTTTAGGGCCAAGTCTTGGTTGGTTTGGAGTCCCATTTTCCTGAATAGGTTGGCACACATATGGACGACTTCCTTTATGAATCCGGTCCTTCCGAGACTTGATCTTCTGCCTTCAAACTTGATCTTCCTTGAGAAATTCTAAGAGGCAAGGTCTTGGATTCTTCGACACGGAATTGACAACACAAAAACAAGTGCTCATAGGAATGTGGCACTAACAATTTTTGGGTTCAGATCTGAGAAATTTTGGTCTCTTCCCTTCTGGACACTGGCGCTCACGAAAATTGTTGAGCCCGTGTTTAGATTGGAATACCATCTGCTCTCCTTGTTGAATCCAATCTTGACCTTTCAAAATAGAGAATCCCATCTCATGGATGCGGTCTCCAAACATTTGTGCCTAGCAATACTGGTACGCCCTTTCAGGGTCTACTGTATTTGCGACCGGCACATTTGTAACTCCAACCTTATAGTCTTCTTACCTTGAGCAAGCTTTGTTTCTGGATAAGTCGAATTTAAGTTCACAATTGCTTCTAGCAGTCACTGGGATGCTCATTCTAGGTTCACCATACTTGCGATCAGAACAATTGTACCATCTATGGCTTTTTGCCTTCTTCATGTCGCTTAGGTCATGTCCCTCGAGTGATTTAAAAAGACAAAACCATGGAATTTCCCATTTATAATCATTATATTCTTGTGATTACTAATGGATGTGGTCTTGTTTCAGAAATTTTCAAAACTAACAATGGCAGCTTCCTTGACCATTACTTTTGATGAGAGCAAGCATCAACTCATGCTTCAACAGAAGCAAACCACGCGCACTTACAAGTGCCCTGTTAGCTGCCGAAGCGTCAACTCCCTCGGCAACTCTCTGAACTCCGAGTCGACCTCGACTCCCCGGACTATCGTCTTTGGGACGCTGGGACCATTCCCACTTCCTGAAGAACAAACTGCTCCTTTTAAGAAGCAGAAGGTCGCCTCTCAACGTGTCACTACCATGACACCAAAGGCGAGCGCCAAAAAGCCCGAAGCTCGCGACACCCCCACGAAGCCTCATCCCGCAAACAACCAGGTCTATCACAAGACTTGGTCCCCAAGACCTTCACCAAAACAAAGAATGTCCCAAACATCCACCAAGCCAGCATACCTGGCCCCACTTAAGCAGAACCAGTTCTACCCATCTCCAACCTGACTCCCAAGTCAACCCAGCATGAGCCGGCTTGTTCCTACAAGCCCAAAATCAAATCATGTATCACAAGGCCTTTGCAAGCACCTGCCAAGGCCTACAATCCTGCAGTTCGACCCTTCATCTCTACAGGGGCTAAACTCGAAAAACTTAAAGCTTCGCTGCAACAAACAAAGGACTGGGTTCGCATCCTGTCCTTGCCTAGCTACAAAGAAGACAGGCTTAGCTGCTGCGCTAGAGGGAGCACATCCTTCATTGTCAAAGCCTAGCCAGAGTTGACCGAAGCTCAAATTGCTCGTCGTATACAATGCTGCACGTCGTATCGACAAAAGAGACTAGAGAAGCAAAGGACCCAGCCTCTTACACTTCAAGTCTCTCACAAATGGGTCGAAAAAGAAAGACCCGACCAAGTTGCTGTTGTCCATATGGTTGGAAAAACCAGAAGACGCCAAAAGTCAGCAACAAAAATCCATGTCCAACGTCCGGTGGCCCGCAACGTCTTCAGGACAAGAAGACATTCAGAAGAATCCCCTGCTCCTTCAAGCAAAGGACGGTAGAGTGATCCTTCCTCAAGCTCTTCATAAAAAAGAATGAGCCCCAGCTCAGTCACCGGGACAGTTTCTTCCTTCAAATCCCGAGGGATGAACGTCCTGGCTATAAATTTTGAGCCACCACCTCGTAATCCACCTCATGATGATGCGCTCACACGCATCCAGCAGTTGGAATAAGGCCAACAGAGGATTGAATCTCTGATGGAAAACCTTTTCCTCGCCTTCCAAAATCAAGCGAACAATGAACCTCCTTCGAATCATCAAGATGATGAGGTAAATGGAGAAGAAAATGAGTCACGTGCCCTCACCGAAAAGGACGTAGACAATATCCTCACAAAAGCTAAAGAAGATGATATACCCAAGGAGCATGGGATCTAGCCACCATATCCTTTATGGATGGACTCGGTCCCGTTCCCTACAAAATTCAAACATCCTACTCTCCAAACATATATGGGGAAAGGATCAGCCAGATAGCACGTCATCCACTTCAAGATCTTGGCGGGAGCTATCGTGGATCAAAATGCACTCAGGATCCATCTCTTTGCAAGTACCTTAAAAGGTACGGCCTTTGATTGGTACTCCACTCTTCCGGAGGACTCCATCCAAAACTGGCCATGCTAGAGACACGCTTCCTGACTGACTTCAAAGGTGAGGATCATCCCGCTACTTTGGCTCAACTTTGCAGCTTGAAACAGGGGGAGAATGAGTCAACATACGACTTCATTCACAAGTGGAAAGCAATGGCATACAAATGCTCTGATGTACGGCAACAAGCGTCGCTAGTCGATATCTGTCGAAACAACATGAGTGCCAGAATTCACTCCATGATCATCGGCAACAAATCAAAAAACCTGGGAGAACTCCTAGAAGCTTCCATGGAGGCTGAAGTGGTGATCAAAGACCTCAACAGTCAGAAATCATCAAGAAAAGAGCCAACCGCCATTGTAACCTCAAAGCCAAAGAAAGAGAGGTCCTCAATGTGCAAACCAGGTCAGCTCCTCAGCCACCAAAGAAAGCTGAAAACAAAGCTGCTGGTAAGAGACCTGAACTCTCTGATGCCTTCAAAGAGCTAGTAGAAAAGAAATACCCGTTCAATGAAGATGTTGATGAAATCTTCGGGGCCCTCATGGAAAATAGCAAGCTCACCTTGCCTGAACCCAAACGACCGGGAGATGTTGGCAAAACCAGTGATCCTCGGTACTGTCCATACCACCAGATGATCTCGCATCCTCTCAATCAATGCTTCGTTGTGAGAGAGAAAATAAACGAGTTGTGGAAAAACGGAGTCATCACCTTTGACAAAAACTATGGGCCTGCCTCTGTCAACATGGTGTCTTGTGGATAAACACCAAAATCACCAAAGAAGAAGATCACTACTTCCTTCAAGGTGATAAACAAAATTGAAGCGTCCGAAGAGCTGGTTCCTTATCCGACACCAGACGGACAACCCATATGGGTACATCCCGATCTCCTAGAAGATGAAAACTGGGAGATCGTGAAAACAAAGCCAACAGCTCAACAATGAAGGCAGGCTAGGAAACATCTCCTCAAGCTCAAACGGCAAGAGAAGAACCAGCCAAAACAAGAAGTCTAAGAAAAGGCATAGGCCTCCTCTGCCGCTTCATTGGGGGTAACAGAAACGTCCCTTCCAGAGACTTCAAAGGGGGTAAGAAAACTAACTCTCAGTGATTTCATGCTACCTCAATTCAAAGAAAAAGCTACGCTGGGGGCATCATACTCTTGCAATTCGGTAGTTGGATTCTCCATTGATGGATACGAGTCCAGCGACACCGATGACGGATTCGAATCCAACTACACTGATGAGTGGGAGGAATCCCTTGAAACAAGATAATATCTCTCCGATGAAGAATGGGTTCCTGAAACTCACCTTATGCCAGTAATCCGGTATAACCCCTTACAGCCACAAGGATCCTGGTCTGATGATGAAGAAGACCAAGAGGCTGTACAAGAAAATGCTACCGACCAAGCACCCGTCATTGCTCCAGTGGAAATCAACTATGTTGAGCCACAAAGAGTAGACGAAGAAGAAGATTTGGCTCCCATTACTGATCTTGAAGAATATGGGAGGATGTTGCAGCATCTTGCCCTAGAGCAAGAACAAGATCGCGTCAATGAACCTCCTCGCAATCCAGAGCCGGAAGTCCTTAAAGACCATCAAGTACATCCTCCCTTAACTCCTGAAAATGGAGAAAATTGCTGGATAGACGATCCTGTTACATTTGAGGATGAGTCTGACTCTGAGTAGGCAATGTCTCCTGTCAGAGCTTCCTGTAGTATGATAATTCGGGTTTATAACTCTTCTGAAGCCTCGTCCTGATGAAATCACTTACACTCCGACGACGCTTAGCACCATATACTCTGGGGCTACCTTGTCTCATGTGACTTTCACAGAGATGGCACCCACTCAGGTTTCTTCTCCTGAGACTGTGACTTCAGAGCTCACACCCTTCCTGACTGAAGAAACCACAGCTATTGATGCTTGGGACAATGAATTGGTCAACGAAGAAGAAAAGTTGTTGGATGCTGTTCAGGACTTGTTCCCGAAAAATGCTCCGTGTAACACAATCACCAAGGATGGCAACTCTACTGCAGATACATCATTGGTAAATGAAAAACGACAGCCTCTTGAACGTAAAGACAATCTTCCAAACGAAGACCCTTTTCAAAAAGCTCTTGAAGTTGGTAGAGGCACCCGCTCTGGCCGGGACTACCACGAGAATTACAACCAATCTTCCTTTACTTATGTAAATCCTTCAGGAAAAGATGTTGTAAGCACCCCTAGTGGCAACAATGATGAACATGCAGGCCCCAAGGAGGCTTTCAAGTATGATTTGATTAAACATTTCAAGCACATACCTGCACGTCTGCACATCCTAGACTTATTGCGAATGTCTCCGCACACTCATGATAATCTCATTTCAGAATTACAAAAGCTGAATGAGGATGTCGACAAACATGCCCCGCAAGTCCTCCAAATTGAAATGGACTACCGAGTCAAGAACTCAGAAACTTTCTCAAAGGGAGAAAAGAAGAAAACTGAGGGATCATGCATCGAATGGCTCTCGGTTCAAAAGGCAGCCAGTGCAACCATCGCCTTTACCAAGGAAGACCTTCTACTTGGCGAAACAAGGCACAACCGACCCCTGTACTTCACAGGGTACATCAAGGAAATGCCTATGCACAGAGTTCAGATCAACCCAGGTTCTGTTCTTATCCTCATCTCCATTTCGGCTCCCGAAGAGTTGGGCATCCCACTCAGCATGGTGAGCCACGCATCTGTATCTATCTTTGGATACGATGGAGTACTCAAAGACCTATCGGCAAAATCAGGTTCAAGTTGCAAATTGGTGATCTTATCTTTGAGGTCACTGTATATGCAATAAAAACCCCTTCATACTACAACATCCTTCTCGGACGCCCCTGGATACACGAGAATGGTGTTGTCCCTTCAACTTTACATCAATGCATCAAGTTTGTTGGCGATGACGGCATGGTACATCGAGTCTTTACGGACAGAAAACCCTTCAAAGGTAAAGAAGTGCACTTCACAGACACCCAGATGTATGAAGGTGAAAAAGAAGAAGTGGAGAAGGAAATAGCACCCTTTGCCGATAATCTCCAGAAAGATAAAAGCAAGGCTCCTCAACAATCCTCGGAAGAAAACAAACCCTCCGCCAAACCCGAAGAGAGCAGTCAATCTCCCTTCTTCATCTCCCTCAAAACTTCAAAGCCTTTGGTCATCACAACTAAAGTGAAGAAGGCAAAGCAAAAGCCTGTGGGCAAATTTGTTGTCTCTTTCGTGTCTATCATGCAAGACACAGATTCGGATTCAGAGCCAGAAGATGACGTATCGTCAAGCCAAGCTGACGCTCAACAAGTTCAGCCCGCTCTTACTCCAATGGAGACACCTGCTGATGTAGAAGATCCTACGTCAGCTTCCTTCGTTGTTCCAACAACTTCAGCAAAGAAAAAGCCGATCTTCTTCCATATATCGGATGCTCCTTCATCAAACTCCATGATTGAACCTTTCCAAAACGACGGTATGCCTCAACTATCCTCATATAGTCCTGTGGCACAAGCTATTATGAAGAAAATGGGCTATGACTCAAAACCCAGTCAGTTTGGGAGAAGGCCGCGGTATTCTCACGCCATTGGGGCCTGCCTTGACCAAATGCCAACTGGAAGACTGGAGACTCTAAAGCTATGTAGAAAAGTCTTCTCACGCGTTAGGGTATGATCCTGACACTCCTATGAGATAGTTGACACAAAGGGTTAAAAGTCAACTTACCGACCAAGCCTCAACATCTCGTATCCATGAAGACATCGATCTCCCTGGATATCTCTTCGATGAGTCACCTGATAAAGATCCAGGAAACTCATCCAATTGGTACGATTTCTCTGACGATGAAGAGGAATTGTCCGATGGCACAGACATGTGGTCTTCTGACCCAGAAGAACCCTCATCTCCATAAGAAGTACCCTACTTTGACCTAGTTTCAACAGGCGATTGGGACCATCTCATAGCAAACCTTGAGAAAATCACCGATCAAGAAGACCCATGGAAAGGAACAAAACCTTGGTCTGGAAATGCCCTTGAAACCTCTAAAGGTTTCGCTGAGCTGGAAGCCTCTGAAAATATTATGGAGGAACCACCTTCGAACCTTTCAACAGAAGATCCAGCATCCTACAGTGATCTCATGGCCTTTCGAAGCCTGGGGTATGGACTTCATAGGTCCTATTTCTCCCCCTTCAAGCAAAGGTCATCGCTTCATCTTCGCCGCTACGGATTAATTCTCCAAGAGGTCAGAAGCATTTGCGCTCAACGAAATGAAGACCTCATCAGTCATTCAGTTCCTGCGCATCAACATCATTTGTCGTTTCGGCATACCCAAAAGATTCGTCCATGATAACGGACCGCAATTCTGGGATCATCGATTCTACATGTTCTGTGACAAATACAAAATCCAAAGCTGTCATTCGACTCCATACAATCCGGCTGCAAACGGATTAGCAGAAGCTTTCAATAAGACACTCTGCAAAATCCTCAAAAAAATGGTCTCTAGTTACAAAAGAGATTGGAGCGACAAACTTTCTGAAGCTTTGTGGGCATATCGAACCACCGTTCAAGGACAACCCATAGCACACCATTATCCTTGGTCTATGGACGTGAAGCTGTCGTACCCTTGGAAGTACAAATTTCTTCCTTGAGGGTATCCTTGCAAAATGACATGACTTAAGAAAGCAATGTTAAATTGCGACTCCATGAGCTGGACAATCTCGATGAAAGACGGCTCGAAGCTCGACAAAGCATCACGCATGGCAGGATCTTTCGACAAGAAGGTCAGGCAACGCGGCTATGAAAAGGATGACGTGGTCTTTGCGGTAAAAGGACTAATGGTCTTCGCTCACAAGTCCAAACGCAAGTTTGAGCAAAAATGGGAGGGACCCTACGTCGTCGACAAAGTTTTCTCCAATGGCACATACACACTCCTAAACATGGAGGGTGACAGATGTATGCTGCCCATCAATGACAAGTTCTTAAAGCGGTACTACCCTTGAGGACTTACCCAACTGGGTAAGAGCAATGCCTTTATGGCCAAAACCTATTTCCAGGTACTCGCTCGTTAAACCCACTCCTTTTAGAATTTTCATATCAAATGTTGAAGTTTCTAGAAATTCAAACAATGCTTACTTTCATCGTTTCATTCTTCAAAGAAAATTCAAGTTTTGGAACCTCTCCCTAACTTGACCAAAATTTTCAATCCTTGAACCCAAAATTCATGGCTTGAAACAACATCCGGATTTAGGGATTTCCACCCTAGTCCACCCTGCCTTTTACTGCCAAAATAGTTTTAAGTAAAAATTTACGACCCTCGTGTATTTAAACAAAAAATGGTTTTTCAAAACCGCGAGGAAGCGATGCTTAGTCGATACTCGTACAAATCGGAAGCGCATGAACCACATTCGACACTCCTAAAAATCGCAGGGAAGCGACATTTCGTCGATACTTGCAAAATCTAACAATCGTGGAGACACAACATTTCAGTTGATACCCACAACCAAAATTTCAAAGGTTCGAGAAAACCTAAAATCGTGGAGATGCAACATTGCAGTTGATATCCACAACCCAAAGGTTCGAGAAAACCGTAAATTTCAAAAATCATGGGGAAACAACATTAAGTCAATACCTGCAAAACCAAATTTTTTGAAAAGCAAGGATGCTATATTCCATAGATACTTGCACCCAAATCCGCAAAGAAGCGACATTCCATTGATACTAGCAATCGAATGAGCAAGGATGTGACATTTCATCGATACTTGCAAGACCATTCAGCAGGGAGGCGACTTTTAGTCGATACTTGCATTTTTGAAAACCAAAACCGGCTATAGATGCCACAAACCGGCTATAAATGCAACCAAAACCAGCTATCAATGCCACAAAACAAAACCGGCTATCAATGCCACCAACCAAAACTTGATTTTCAAAAAAAAAACCCGGCTATTAATGCGACAAACTGGCTATAAATGGCAGCAAACCGGCTATCAATGCCACAAAACAAACCCGGCTATCAATGCCACAAATTCGGCTATCAATGCCACAAAAAAATGGCTCTCATGCCAAAATCGGCTCTCATGCCACAAACAAAATCTGGCTCCCATGCTAAAATAATCATTTGACAAAAGATTTTCACAAAATGACAAACTTTTGGTCAAATCCCATTTAGCAATTGCTTTCATCACAAAAAGATTTAAGTGAGCGTAGGGAAAATAAAAAAAAAAGAGTACAAAAAATACATGTGGTACCAAAAGAAAAAAGAAAAGAAAGTGTTTACAAGCACTACACAAAAAAAAAAGAGTACAAAAAAAAGGATAGTTTATACTACAAAAAATCAGGAGCTCAGCCAAAAATGGTCTCTAGCTAAAGTTTCAGCTCCTCAAGCAAATTCTTGGCCTCAGCCGTCATAGTTTCCAAGGCACGCTTCTTCAGGAACTTGCCATGCAATGCTGGAGAAGGCTGTAACCCTTTTTTTATACCGGGACGCTTATCCTGAGTAGTTTGCCATTGTTCGTCTTCTTGAATCTTCCTTTTTAGAACTCGATCGGCATCTGTAACCCGGGGAATCAGAGCACTCTCCGTGTCACGAGCCTCCATTATAGTAGCCCACTTGGCAGTGACTTGTGCCTTCAAATGCTCAAGACGTTTCCTGGCCTTATCGACCTCCCTATCAAGGATGTTAAGGTCGTGCCTCAGCCCAATGATGGCTAGCTCTTCTAAGTTCTTCTCTCGGACTACCTACTTCCTGCTCTGTGTAGCCTCATTTAGGTCAGACTTAGCCTTATTAGCAGGATCCAAGAACATCTCCTTGAAGAACTGGTCATCAGGGAAGTCCATGGTCTTAAACCACTTGTCACCCAGTGCAATGATCCTATCAACGATCGCCCTGGAACCTGTGACGTCCAGACCAACTTCTTCAGCATCAGTGAGAATCTCCTGGACATGCTGGATCATACCAAATCCAGCATCCAAGTTTCCAGAAAGGAGAGTCGATTCAAGAACTCAAAACCCATGCCAGCACCTTCTTCGCAAATAGGAGAGATGACCCAGATGAAGATTCGCCCCACTCCGTCGGTCGGCTGCTCATGTCATTCCTCGTTGGAAGAGTAACAAAAGAACTCTTTCCAGTTGGAGCCACTGGGGAAGGAATCTCAGCACAAGGTATCTCCTCTATTATGTCAGAACTGGTTCTAGGAGTCTCTACCTCCGGATCAACCTCTGGCATCCCTTGCTCTGGTTCTGAAGGAAGCAATGGAGACTTTTCTGTCACTTCAAAACCTGCCAAAGAAACGCAAAAAAGGTATGATTATGATCCTATTGAAAAAAAATCATTATCAGGGTTATTACCATAAAGTACATTCTTCGATGACTGGCGGAACACTCTCTTCCTCCATGAACTCATCGGAAGCATCATCAACATTTATGTCTATAGATGGTTCAAAGTCATCGGAATTCTGTGGCAAGTCAGCTGACACAAAAAAAATATATTGGCAAATCAAGTCACAGACAAAAAAAGGGGAAAGCAAAAAGAAGTTATACCAATTGGAGATTCTGGATTCACTCCAGAGTCCCTCGATTCTTCATCAGGTGCCCCCCCAAGATCCGTCACCGCCTCATCGGTCGGGACCTCAGGCATCGCCAAGTCTTCTTCCTCTGCTAAAAAAAAAAGAATAGAAAAGCAGAAGTAGGAAGCAAATCAGGACATGGGAAATTCCATGAAAAGAAATGGAAAGAGAAAGAGGAAGAATCATACCTTCACCGACGTTCTCTTCTTCTCGGCTCCTCTTTTATGAAAGTTCGTCAGCATTCTCTAGCACCTCCTCATTAATAGTAAGAGGGACTTCCATATCAGGAGAGTCTTCGTGTTGCTCCTTGCTGCGATGTTGACTCCTTTTCCTTTTACCTCTACGGGCTCACTTCCTAGAAGAACCTGCCCCACCGTCAGAGTCAAGTCTCTCACTTGACTCCTCGATGGATGGTCTACCCTTATCAGTAGACTCCATGGAAGCTCGCCTCTGTGCCACTTGCATCCAAGCATCAAGCTCAACTTCCTGTTGTTATAGCTGCTCTAAGGCCTCATCAGGTACTTCCCGAACAGCTTCAGAACCAATGATGCCCTGGTCACCGAGAAAGCCTATCTTGTGCTTCTCTCCAGAAAGGAAGTCCCAAACTTCCTCTCGCTGGACGCCATCCGACTTTCCAAGGCCTTTTCCAGACGACAACTTCACATCAAGCTCCTTCTTGGAAAGCCCCCGATATGCCAAAAAACTCTCCGCGAACCACTTAGCGAAGCCGGCAATCCGGGAAGTTGACAATACAGGGTAGGAAATCATGGCAGTAGTGTCTTTAGCAATATGAAAGCTCATGCATTTCTCCCATCCTGCAAACCTCCAAAGCGCTTCACCATGATTGAAGGCGCCCCAACAATACCTTAAGAAAAGCCTAACTACAATGCAAAATGAGAAGGTACATACGGCTTGATGTCGACGAAAAGATGTCTGCGGTACACCATTGTGCCGACACGCATACTGAAAAGCCACTCCTTCTCTGCATTTGTCAAGGAGTAATGTCTTCCCGACCCTGCCCTGGTAGAGTCTCGGAAGGCACCAAAGTCAAAAGGCTTCTTCCGCAACTCCGGAGAAAGCTTCACTGAAGACTGCCCCATCTCGACGTTCCTGAACCATCGGATCCTCATGCGGGCAAACAAAAGTGATTCGGATACGACTTTCCCCTTAGCCAGTCGAATCATCAGAGGATCATCATCCTGTGCAGCACCCAGCCGATGGAAGCCAGGACAGTGGTATACAAACCACAAATAGAAAATATGGGCTGAAAATAACCTGTTCATGGGAAGCCCAAGCCGAACCAAGAAAGTAACAGCCTGCAGTTCGGTGCACAAGTAGGAGTAAAGAGTAGGCACTAAAGCAAGCCGTTCTCCAAACGCCATCTGACAAGATGGAAAAATACGATGCGGCCTGATGTGCGTTCGATCTCCTCCAGCAAAAATAGCCTCACCTAGCCAAAAAGTGAGGTAAATAGCGAGGTCTCTCCGCAGTGCAATATCAGAGCAAATGGCGGCTGTACTCGCGAAGAAACCCCTCAACTCTTCTTACGTAGCCGTAGTCTTCTTCGAACCTGGATCCTTAGCCTTGGCTTCCTGGGTCATGCTATCAGAAGACTCCCTACTGTCAAAAAAGTTGGGGAACGAAGAGCCAAAACTCTTCCAACTGCTGGACCTTACTTTCAAGCCCTTATTCTCCTTCAAAAAATCATAGAAGGCAACAAGCTGAAAGTACATGAGCCTGAACTCCTCAAGGACACTGTCGATCGGCATGAACTCTTCATAGAGTCTGCCAAGGATAGGCAATCCAGTAATGACGCTCAGCTCCTCAAAGAAAAACCAATCTCATCATTCGTGACAATGAAGGTATTGGTTTGCGGAAGGAATGACTCCAACATAGCCATGAAGGCCTCGTCGGAAAAAATCACGGTCTCCCTAAAGGCGCGGACCGCATCGAAAATCCCGGCTTCCTTCAAAACGGCGCCACCAATCAGCAGGACACGATCAGTCCACGACTTCCACCTGGAGTCAGCATTGAAACGGCCATGAAGTCAAAAAGGCTTCACCCAATTACTGCCGTCACCGCTGAAAATACCAAGGCCCACCGGTCCCAAATTGACCGATGGATAAAGAGCCCTGGTAGCCGCCGGCCGGCATCAACCCCTACACCATTTGGGTGATTTTGCAACATTTGAGATTTCGTATTAGTAACGCATATCTGACCGTTAGGTAATTTGTCACATTTATTATCCGTTAGCAATATTCATAACCATCACTAAGTATCTTTGCAAATACTTGAATTATTTTGTAACATTTCTTGGATATTTTGTGACGATTAGTAATGTGTTACAATAGTATTTGTAAAAGCCAATAAAATCCCTCCACTATTTCACTCCCGCCCTTGTACATCTTTTCCCTCCCACTCTCTAGTCTCTGCCATCCCTACCAACAAAATCCCCAAAACCAATCTCCCTATCACCGAACGCCATCTCTTCCTTCTTTTCTTATTCTTCATTTTCCCCCAAATCCATCTATTCATCATCGAACCCTCCCTTCTTCTTCTTTATTTTTCCCAAATCCGAGCCCCTCTTTTCATCTCTCCTTCTCTCAATCTCTTCATCATCTGACAACTGCTAGTTCCAACCCACCACTCCATTCCAAACCCATCTCATCCGACGGCTACAATTCCCAGCGGAGCCATCTTCTTCTTTTTTGGGGTTTTCTCTCTTCCCATTCCTTCCTTTCCCTCCCTCCCTCTCCAGACCTCTCATCTCCATCGTCGTCCTCTCATCCCTTTCTATCTCTCCCTCCCTCTCCAGACCTCTCCCAGGCGCACCACAGCCTCCTCCGACACCACCATCAAGATCATCGGCGTCAGCAGCGGCGGCGGTGGCTAGCAGCAGCACCTTGCCACCCTCTCCGGCCACCAGGGCCCCGTCTGGTAGGTCGCCTGGGCCCACCCAAGTTCTGATCCATCCTCGCCTCCTGCTCCTACGACGGCCGCCCCAACGACTGGTCCCAGGCCCACCTCTTCACCGACCACAAATCCTCCGTCAACTCCCTCTCCTGGGCCCCACACGACCTCGGGCTCTGCCTCGCCTGCGGCTCCTCTGACAGCAACATCTCTGCCTCTCTCTCTTCTTCCTCCCATGTTCCTCTCTCTATCTTCTCTTCTTCCTCCCATGTTCCTCTCCCTCTCCCTTGCTTCCTCCTCTGTTCCGCCCTGCGCCCATAAGTCTGTTTTACTCTTATATGAAATTTTTATTTTCCTAATTGCAGGTGACTCAGCCCCCAACTAATTTTGTTTCCAAGCCTTTCCTTCAGTCCAAAAGGCAATTTCCTTGTGGCTACTTCCTGGGATAATCAGGTCCTTTACTCTCCATTCTCTTCTTCTTAGTCACCCATGATTGAATCTGTTTTTATCTATTGCCCGAAACATCCCTTTCTATTGTGTAAATAATCTATACCCTTATTATAAAAGGGAAGAAGTGCCCTGCTTCTTCCCTTTCTCTACACAATTAAAGTAGACCCTACTTGCATGATCCTCTGGCCAGTGGCTCATCTGGTAAGGGACACGTGAAGGGCCACTAGATATTTAATCCAAAATCCAGACAAAATGAGAAGTGAAAAGAAGCTCTAACAAACAATGTAAAAATCAGATACGTTTACTGTCTCTCCATAGGAACCAATGCTCAAAGGTAAATTTCTTCTGCGGAAATCCCTTATTTTCTTCATTACTCCATCTTGATCTGCTTCTTTTTTTATTTTCTTAATTTTTTTGTTATGGTTTGTCACTCTTTCAATCGATCGTTCATCTCGCCGTCGCCAAAGAGTTTTTTTTTCTCTTTTAAAGAGGATAAATATACCCTGTATCTTTGGATCATCTCCAAAGTCACCCCAACCCCAACCCTAACCTGCAACTCAAGTTTTCCTTTCTTCTCACATTGGAATAGTGATTTCATTTCTTCTTTTTATTTTTTTATACTTGATGATGCCAAAATTGGGTTTCGAACACCACCGGTCAAGTAATAAATGCAGTAATAAATGCGGTAAATTAATGAGAGAGAGAAATGGAATTTATAGTGGTTCGGTCTGTGTGACCTACATCCATTTTATAAAGGCAGAGGTCGCCTGTTGGTATTTTACTTCTCCAATGAGTAGGGATTACAGGCTAGGATAATACAAGAGTAGAAAATGGGAAGATATCAATTGCTCCAAAGTGCTGGTGGGGCTCCTCGATTTATAGTCCTCCCCTAACAGATGGAGACGACTCTTCAGCAATGTTTTCCCTGCTTGAATGTAGCCTTCAAAC
The DNA here is from genome assembly GCA_012931725.1 of Litsea cubeba. Classification (NCBI taxonomy): domain Eukaryota; kingdom Viridiplantae; phylum Streptophyta; class Magnoliopsida; order Laurales; family Lauraceae; genus Litsea; species Litsea cubeba. Next base: position 83,880,807 of record CM022944.1, read on the forward strand.
TGTCGTCGTGCTAGATGAGGCAGGTGAGATATTCACTGCAGGACCTGGTAAAAGGGGACTGCTTCCGAAGCGACGTAGCTGCCTTGACTTGGCCAAGGTATGTGGACCTGGACCCGGACCTGAACGGATCAATCGGGCTTCCACTGATTTGGACCTTGGCTCATTGGGCTATTCTGACCTGACTCATCCTCATGGGTTGGGTCATTTGGGCATGACTCATCAATACTCTATGATGAAATCAATAATTAGTTTTTTTTATTCTGTTTTCCATTTTTCCTATGTGCTATGCAATGGAAAAGAAAAGGGTTTTAGTTGATTCTTTGATAATATGGTTGAAATATTACATAAATGATTGAAAAACCCAACTCTGATTGCAATTGTTTTGTTTTAGTTGATTATTTGATAATATGGTTGAAATATTACATAAATGATTGAAAAACCCAACTCTGATTACAATTGTTTTTCTTTTATGGAATGGCTACTGCGAGCATCAGTTAATTCATTGTCATGCCCTGCTTTGTATTTAAGAGTTCTCTTTGAAATTCCCAATAGTGTGCATGCTATTTGGTGAAATGGGCTGGTTGAGTTTTCATGAATAAATAGGCCAATAAAAACATTATTTTCTTATGAATCGAATTTAGAAGTTTTCCATGACAAAAAAAATCTTCTGTCGAGAACTTTACCATTTTTTGAGTAAATGGCATTGGTGGATTCTATGCAATGCTCTGTTTTCTTGTGTGAAAATCTTTGAATTGTCTTTATCAAATTGAAGTTTGACTAACTAAATTATTCATACTTTCTTGAAAGATATTTAAAAATTTCTAGCTACATTAACATAGTGCACAGTAACTGTTTGATTAAATGCCAGTGAGAGATTGATAAAGTACTGTTGTAGTTAATTCATTGTCATGCCCTGCTTTGTATTCAAGAGTTCTCTTTGAAATCCCCAATAGTGTGCATGCTATTTGGTGAAATGGGCTGGTGGAGTTTTTAGGAATAAATAGGCCTAGAAAAACATTATTTTCTTATGAATAGAATTATGAAATTTTCCATGACAGAGAAAAAATCTTCTTTTGAGAACTTCACCATTTTTTGAGTAAATGGCATTGGTGATTTTTCTGCAATGCTCTGTTTTCCTTTGTGAAAATCTTTGAATTGTCTTTATGAAATTGAAGTTTGACGAACTAACTTAGTCATAATTCCTTGAAAGAGATTTAAAATTTTCCCAGCTACATCCATGTAGTGCACGGTGACTGTTTGATTAAATGCCAGTGAGAGTTTGAGAATGTGATGTTGTGTGGGTTGTTTGATTGTTTCTCTTGAGAGTTTGAATTGTTGGTTTTTTACATATTTTAATTATTTTAGTTTTAAATTACTGGGAGGTTCTAGGGTTTAATACAAGGAGCTTGGGTGGTTTTCTTTAATTGAAAATGAACTCTAATCAGGCATATTCCTTACAGAGGATCAGGACATCTGGCTTGGTAAGTTGTTATATTATTTTCAAGAATTAAATCTTGTAATATAAATAGGTGCTATTTTCTTTATTTGAGCAAAAACTTGGTCCTTTAAATCAACACATTCAATTAGTTAATATGAGTGCTATACTGTATTTTTTCCCCTTTGCTTTCATCTTTGACTCTTTCAAGTATATTTTCTGCTACTTCCTTATTTTATAATTTCTAACAATCTTGAGATGTTATATGTAGGCGTGATTCTGAACTTGCAAAGCTACTAATGGAGGATGATCCAACACCTTTTATAAGTGTAATATTTCTTCACTTCTGATTTCTCATGTATTCAAGTGTAATATAAAATAGCCATTGGTTATTATTAATAAAATTAAATCTCTCTAGACATGTGTTTGTCAAGATGTAGTCCCCAATTTTTGACATTGATGCATTGGATGCTATACAATGAATTAAGAGAAACAACAACAAATCCCATCAGAACAGAAACAACCACAATATGATACATTATGGCATGGTCTACTTATTGATGACTAATGAAGTTAGTTCCAAAAGTTAGGAATATGGCTATTCACCACCTGACATATATCCATATGCTAATATGATAAACCATGATCACTTTACCTCTAATAACAACACGAATCTACTCTCTGTCAACTTCAACATAAATGATAAGATCTGCATCAACCTTATGATAATTGGGTCAAATTCATGCACATGGGAGACAATTTTATTTATAACAAACTCTTGCACCTCAAATTGGAAATGAAAATAGAGATGTGTTAAAAGTTCTCCTCAGAAGAGCATTATATACCATTAAAATCCCAGCACAGAGATTTACAAAAAGGTCTTATTGCCCTAGCTCATTGGGTTGGAGCACACTGTGGTCCATTTTTCTGCTCAACCCTATCATGAAGGGAGATATATCCTCTTTTGATAAGCATGCACTATATGCTTGTATTGTAATGATATTATTAGTTCCATAGCCATGCCTTTACCAAGGTTATTGTTGTAGAGAGTCTTATCAACTTCTGTGTGTATGATAGCCTGCATTGATACCAAGGGAGATTTACATCAATCCTTAGACAAGCATGGGCCTCGAGCTCTACTATAACTAGGTCTTTCTTCATCTCTTCATCTCCAGCTGCTTGGTTTCAGCTTTTTGATTGAATTTTTTTCTTATGATGCCTTTGGTTTTTGTTTTTCTACAATCTAGGTACCATGTATATATTATTTTCCTTATCAATTCCTTGCATGTATCGACTTAATTTCTTACCAAACTCAAATGCCTCATCATTTTTTTTTCAAAGGATTTTCATTTGCTTTTTTTTTTCTCAATAACAAAATCCATTTATTTGTCTTGTGGCTGCATGTGTGTATTTCCTATTTCATATGCATTAACTTCTTTGTTGTAAACTTAGTGTATGGTTGTGTGTTATATTTATTACTGGCAGGGAAATTAGAATAGAGACGATGCTCAATTCTGCCAAATCTATTGAAAGCATGGTTAGTAATTCCCAAAAGGAAACTCATCTGGGATCTTTTCAACACATTTTGATTAGAAGATATATGTAACCTCCTATTCAAAATGTTGGAATGATTTGAGTCATCTAGATTAAAAAAAAATCAGGATCTTTAGGGCTTTCCACTTTACCCCAATTTCATCTCCATTATCAATTTTCCCTTCTTCTCCATCCAAACCCTCCTCCTTACCGCATTTCCCACGTGCCTTGCACGTGTAGGGCATGACTAGTATGAATAAAAAAGATGAGATGCTGGGAGATGCTCCAGACAGGAAGCATTGTACCCAAAGCAGTGATATCCCATGACCAACCAGTATGAAACAATGATTGAGTTTTGTGGTTTTTTTTTTCTGTTTTAGAACGTGGATGGTGAATGACCAGTTTTGAGTATGAGTAAAAATGTGGGGTACATTGTCTTTATATTAGGTTTTATGCTAAGCTTGGAAGGATGATGCCACAACTGTATTCTCAGGAGGCTGTGATAAGCAAGTTAAAATGTGGCCCTTGATGTCTAGTGGTCAACCTGTTATAGTGGCCATGCATGATGCACCTGTCACTGGGAGCTGGGACAAGACTTTGAGGTGTGAATGGATTTCTTTTACTCCCTGTTTTTGTTCAAGTTTAATTGCTATGCAAATTCTATTTTGTTGTTTAAGTAAAGATATCAGCTTACAAATTCCACTTTTTTTTCCTCAGATATTGGGATACTAGACAGCCAAACCCAGTGCACATCAGCAGCTTCTAGAGCGCTGTTATGCGCTAGCAGTTGATATCCTCTGATGGTTGTTGGCACTGCTGATCAAAATTTGGTTGTTTTTAACTTGCAAAATCCTCAGGTAATTGCTATAATTTATCTAGTGATGAAGTATCAGTTTAAAGTGATTTACAGAATTGATGAAACAGTTTGCAAAAGTCTATCTCAGTTGACTTCTGTTTTCTTTTTGTTATCTTTCTGTATATATGCATACATAACATACACACCATAGATGAGGTGCTATTTAACAGTGTCGCTACTCGTTTAACATGTTTTTCTTTCTGACTGTGGGCTGTTTTGGAGTTCTATGCTCACCATAGATCCAGTTTGCTCTTGAAAATTCTAGTTTTGCAGGTTTGGCATTTCGGGTCAAATGATATGATATAGTTTGGGGATGCAATTTCTTTCAGATTTTTATTTCATACAACTAAATGTCAGTGAACTAAAAATTACATTCTTTTGGTTCATCTGTTGGGGATTAATTTTATGGTTTATTTTACTTCGCGGCAGAAGATGTATATGTATGCATGATGTGTAAGTGTATAACTCATTTCACAGGGCAAGTCCTATGGAATTCATAGTTCCCTATGATCGATACATGGACACTTTGAAAAACAACTATTCAATTGGAATGACCTTCAGGATGAGATTTGAAGGTGATGAATGTGCGGATAAAAGGTGGGTGAATCTTTCGTTAAATGATTAGATATACCAGCCTATAATGCAAAGTTTCTTCCTTTTTTTGCCATACATGCCTTGATCTGTTTGTGTGCTATATGTACATGGATTTCCATTTGAATTAATAATGAGCTCAAGTTTGGTGAACCAGGTTCATGGGAACCATCACTGGTCTTTTTTTTTCAAACAACAAATACTTAGTAACGGATATATACCGTTACAAATAGAAGACTTAGTAATGGATATCAACCGTTACAAATAGTTATATATGCGTAAGAAAGAACAAAATTAATAATCGTTACTAATAAATTGTAACGATTGATGATGTGTTGCTGAAATTAATTTCAGTCACATTTGATAACTGTTAGTAATATTTATAACAGTTATTAAGTATTACTAACTTCCGTTACTTTTCATTTGTAACGCAATTGTGTCAACGTATAATAACCGTTACTAAATTTTTTTATAATGCTTGTGGATCCATTACTAATCTATTATTATGGTGCAGTGAACATGTCCATGTCGGCAGGTGACTTCTCCGCATATCCAGGAGGACCGCCAACAAAAACCCTGGTCTTGATTACATTTGTCATTTTCACCCAGCTTGGAGGATCTTCCCTCTTAGAGCACGTGGGACCAAGGCTCATGGTTGAGATAGTACAATCAAATGTCGATCGGGTAGCAACGGTTCTCTTCTCACCATCAGCTGTGTAAGAGAACTGAAAACATCTCTTCTGGTATGTCACGTCATCAAGGACTACATCACCAAAGAAGAAGGTAGTCTTGGGCAAAACCCTCTGATCGTCCATAACCCACGGACGACTGCTTACCATGATTTGATAAAACTCCTCACTCTTGAGAGCAATCAGTCGATGCCTTATCTCAACTCTGCTGAGGGAGTCACACTCTTCCAGGTTTCTCTCAACATATTGTACCTTCTCCCAGGCCAGTTGAACGGCCGGATTTGAAGATCTAGCAGATCGACGAGCTACGCTTGTAGCAGGCGCTTTACCCTTGTTCGTTCTGAAGGAACCACCTGCAAAGGATGGAAAAGAAAAAGATCATCATCAAAATGACAGAATTTCGCTAAAAAAAATCTGGCGAAATTTTGACATGACTCCGGGGCAATTCCGAAGAAAAACGAAATACCCCGAAAGAAATAGAAAGCTTGAAGATGGGCTCAACATCACTGTGAGCTCCAAATTCCCAAATTTACAAAAACTTTCAGGTATGCTATCACATGATGCTACCAATTCAATTTACAAAAATGCATGCATGAACATCTTGGATGAAAAAAAAAAGAAAAAGGAAAAAAAAAAGAAACTTTCTAAAAAAAAAAAAACAGAAAGAGGACTGGCCCACAGGCCATGTGGCAGTACCGCCAGATCCGTATGGATCTGTCCTTATAGCCCACAAAAGAAACAAAAAAAAAACCGTACCAAAAAAAAGAAAAGAAAACGCACGAGAAAAAAAAAGAAAAAAACACGTGTAAAAAAAAAAGAAAACACGTAGAAAAAGAAAAGAAAAAGAAGAAAAGAAAGAAACCAAAAAAAATAGACACTTGTTTTTTTTTACCATCCTACTTTCTACAATGGAGTTTTCTTTAGAAAGAGAACTTACTTAAAACCATTCATGGGAATAAGAAGAAAAGTTTGAAGATTCTTGAAGAACTCTTGGTCTTGAAGCCGTCTTGAGATTTTTGCAAAAGAAAGCAATAAGAGCAAGAGATCCAACCTCCCCTTGCATTTATAGAAGAGAGCAAACCAAAGAAGGAAACAAGAAAGAGGTAAGTGTTACTAATTAGTAACCATACCAAAAGAAAGAAATTAGAAAGATTCTTTTCCAAAAGAAAGATATCTTGAGGGATTCTCTCCTAAAAAGAAATCAATGAGAGATTTTCTCCCAAAAGATAGGATATTTGAGATATTCTCTCCCAAAGAAAGATATCTTAAGATATTCTCTCCCAAAATAAAGGGAACATGAGAGATTCTCTCCAAATAAAGATATTCTTAGATATTCTCTATCCAAAGGAGATATTTTTAGATATTCTTTATAAACATGACACCATATGAGATCTAAGCCATTTCAAAAGCTTAAAGTCCCATGGGTTAGCCCATATGAGTCAGGTTTGATCACCTAGGCACTAAAAAAAAAGGGCTTTTAGTCAAAGAGAAATCCCTCTTACCAAGAGCATACAAAAATTATTCCATACCTCTTTTGAGTTGATTGGACCATACAAAAAAAATATAGAAATTCTAAGCCCCATGAGCTTCCAAAAATCAAATGATTCAGCCTCATATACCAAATTGAGCCAAAATCTAGAAATTGACATTCCACAAAAATCCAACCAAATCTTGGTCCCCTAACTTGCCACATACAGCTTGTTAGGTCATAAGACCAAAACCAAAAAACCAAAACCTGATCCCCTAACTTGCCACATACAGCCTGTTAGGTCACAAGATCAAAACCAAAATCGACCCCCCAACATTCCACATATAGCTTGTTGATTCACACGGTCAAAACCAAACCCGACCCCCTAACCTGCCACATACAACTTGTTAGGTCACAAGGTCAAAAATAAAAACCCAAATCCACATCGCTGATGTCATTTTCAAAACTTTACCTAGAGAGGGTACGTGATCCCTTTCACTACCATAAAATTCCCCTAGAAGCTCAAAAGGCCACTCTACCAAAAAAAAAAAGACTGCTGAAAGACTCTTGGTCAAGTCACGAGCTCTCCTTCAGAAACATCTTCGAGGCACATCGACTACAAAAGTTAAGCAACTCGTCACTGTAACTCGAGGGGGCATTTTTTGACACATAAAAAAAATGTGTCACTTTGCCTCTTCAACATCAAGAAAACTACAAGAAGCTGCAGCCTACCATAAATAGGCAATGCTACTTCCAAAAGTCAAATCTTGGCAAAATCAAACAAAAACTGCAAGATACTTCAAGTTAGCCAAAAGAGGAGTACACAAGAAGTTTCGGGCCATTTCAAAATCATTTGGCCTAACTTCGCTTCTCCGATAGCTGAACAGGAGCTCTCGGCGGCGACAGCATCGGAGGCACCAAATCTTCGATCAGAGCCTACAGATAATCTCAAAATACATCCAAAAAGTTCCATGTCAAGTTCCAAGTCAAACCGACAACGTTTGACCCTCCATCAACCCTCAAACAGTGAGAAACACCGAGGCCATCACTCATCAGACAGAGCACATGGCTGGCTTCAAGATGCTTATAAAGGGTTACACGTCAAATTTTAGGTCATTTAGACAACATTTGACCATACTTTGACTCTCGGAAGCCAAACAGGCCTCTCGGCGGCAAAGCTCCCTGGGACCATGGTTTCCAAGACAGAGCTGGTGGATCATCTCAAAATGACTCCAATAGATTCCCTGTCAAATTTCAGGTCAATCGGACATCGGTTGACCGCACATCAAAGCGCGACATCATCCTCGCGACAAGGTCAAGTCTACTGGGGACAGGACCCCAAACGATTTCAAAACTCAAAGAAAAGCCTATGGTTGGTCTTATTTATTGCTCAGGAGGCTGCACCTTAAATTTCAGGTCATTCCGACATCGTTTGGCCCAATTTTAGCTTCTGACGGAAAATCGACAGCTCTATGCTACAAAGTCTTCGAGTTTCCCGAAAAATTGGAAATTTTCCACTCCAAAATACAAGGATTGTCATCAAGTTTTCTATAGGGAAATCAGGCCAACAAATGTGCAAAAATGACAAGAAAAATACAGAAGAAAAAAGAATTAGAAAAGACATCAAAACGGCCGCGAAACGGGACCAAAAGGGGATAATTCCCCCCATGGTCGCTGGCGACCCTGTGCATGGTCGCTGGTGACCATGGAGCTTCGGGTCTCCAGATTTCCCCTGGAGAGGCCCATTTTTCATCTTTTTTTCGTGTTTCGAAGCGTGCAACTCCTGTGTTTTTTCAAAATCCATACTTTTGAGGCACCAAATCCTTCGGCATCCGTCAAAATCACGGGTCTGTCTTCAAGAGTATCAAAATCAATACTGATCATCAACCGGTCAACCAAAAAGTGTGCTTTCTACCCGATCGATCGAGAAATCGACAGGACAGATGGCACCAACCCGCTTTTGGCAATCAATGCCTGAAGTTACATGGTCATCTGATGCCGATCTACATGATGATCTATCGATGATCATCACCAGAAGAATCCCAAAAGATGCGGCACGGCCCGCGACTCTTCAACTACTCGGCGACCACTTAATGCAATTAATTGGCTAGCTTTATTACAGCCATTAATTCATTTCTTTGGATGGTCCAATCTGAAGCAAGCATCCAAGAGTTACAAGTCAATTGATTCATGGCATTTAACCCATGAAACTCCTCCCATCATGGTGATTAAAGGAGACTAAATGCCCTCAACCTCCATCGGCCAATCAGAAGCCAAGGTCCAGGAGTTACGAAACAAAGGAATTAAATCTTGTAACTCCTCCCATTATGTGGCTTTGAAGCCCATAAACTCTCTTAAATGGCTACCAAAGGCCTATAAATAGGAGAGCATTCCAAAGAATTCTAGATCAAAATATCACCAAAGATCCAGAGAAAACCACTCCCAAACACAGATCCCAGATCACAAAAAAGCACAGAAAATCTAGAGAAAGAAAGAGAGAAAACTCTGCGAAGTTCTGCACCGACCACCACTACAAGGTGACAAAAGTCCCTTGGGGGGCACCCCCCGCAAGGTCCTTGCCTTCTCCTTCTGCCTCCAATGGCTTAGACATGGCTTTTCAGCCCGTCTACTCAGCTTTTTATTGGATATAGAACCTCCTCTTGGTCTTTGTCCCCTAAAAATATGAGGTTATAGCCAAGCCAAGCGAATCAAGAGCATCATCTGTTCTCATCTGCATGGATGATGGCGAAGTCCGCACATGGCTTGCGACCGTCAATCTGAACGAGTCCCCCACAATCTCCTGAGAAGTTAGATCCTCCTTTTCTTGCTTTTCATTGTATTTTGTATTTTTCCAAAAGAGATAAAAATCATAACTCTTGTCTTTCATTATTGATAAGAATTGTAAATCGGCTATAAATGCAAAAAAAATCGCCTTTCACGGCAAATCAATAAAATGTCTCTTTTCTTAAATATATGTGCAATGGAAAACTTGAAAGAAGTTGATTTCCTTTTTACTTGTGAATTGAAGGTCAATCTCCGGACCACCATTTGCAATTCCAAGTAAAATAGAAAATCTGGTACACCCACACAAAAAAAATGTTGATGCATGCCTTTGCCCCCCGGGCGCGAAAGGGTCGGATCAAACGGACTCTCACATCCGCCGACCTCGGTAGCATCGAGTAGATGTGCGGTCCATTAGAGACGTTCTTTCTTCATGCTTACATTGTCACATGTGAGATCCTCTAAGCATATGCTCACCATGGAAAACTTCTAAGTATGCTTCTTGACTGGTTTTGCAAAAACTCATAATCTCAAAGATGTTTGGTCGCAAACCTCAGATATAACAAGCCGAATCATATATCTCATCTTCCTTGTGTTCACATATGTCTTGTAACTCTCAAAATTGGCAGGAATATTCATCAATTGTCAGATCTTCTTACTTCAAATTAAGAAATTACTCAAAACATAACTTGATCTCCAAATACCAATTGCCATATTTACGCTCATATTGAATTCTATGAATTTCAATTGAGTGTCATAAAATTCTCATGGTGACTTAGATGCAAGGATATTTTTATGCCGAAGGAAGTTTAAAAGAAAGATATGGGTTTAGTTGCTCTTACTGAGATGAAGTCTGGAGAGAGGGGAAAAGGTGCTGGTGCTCGACAATGGTGCTGGTGGAGCGGAGATTATTGGGCTGCGGAGGAGTTATTGACTGAGATGTGTTGTGCGATCGCTGGCGGCTCGCAACGTACGCTGGTTTCTAGCTGTTCTGAGAAGTAGGGATGATGATAATGTTAGTTTATTTGGACTCAATCCAGTAAGTGATATAATAAATTGATTACTTTCATTATTTTTCAATATATTCTTGCTTTCCTTTCATGAGATAAATGGTGTTTTATTATTTACTTGCACATAACCAATACGAATGACATGATGGTTCATGAGATGAACCGGAGTCCACAAGTATATTAGATGTAACACATGTGAATGGATAAGATCCACATACAGAGAGACATGTGTAGCGAATCTTATACTTAAATATCTTCACAACCAATGATGAGATTGGACATCTCATCTGACAAGGTTGCAGCACTTTGATCACTATGAATAGTGTGATTTGTCTCGATCATCAAAATGTAAGATTCCGGATCACAGTATTGGTACATTGGATGTATTGAAGGACCATGAGAAGCACCTTATGAACATTGTCCTTACTTTAAGGTCTGCTCTCATAATTCCCTAGCAATAGGCTCTCAATCCTTAGACATTAATGAACTCAAGTTAGACATTAATGAACTCAAGTTTCTATCTATTCATTTGCTTTGAGTCACCAATGACTGAGGCCAATTGTAGGTCAACACCTCTGTGGTTTGGGTACGTGATAGTAGAGCTGTGAGACCATTCAATGGTCACGATGAAATCAATCTTTAATATCCCCTTATGCCAATTAATGGATTCATCATTGGTAAGTGCGCACCCATTCCGATTAAGAGTTAATTGGAAAGGTACCTATAATCATTATAATTAATTCGGGCTCAAGGATAATAAGATGTGGATCTAGTTTGGAAGACAGGTCTAATTGATCCATGGATATTGATGGGAAGCCTACTTGTGGTCATAGGGAAGTTTAGGTTCTTCTCTGTAATAAATTCCTAAGACTGGAGTTCAATTGCATTTATATAGTGGAGTTATTTGCAATTAATTGTGGACCTGGATTACATATGAGATGTGAGGTCGCGTGTCCCGGTTGGATCCAACTTTCTAAGGAATCCCTAGTGGTCCCACGCTAGCCCAATTTATTAGAAAGATACTAATTCTAATAGAATTCTAAAAGGAAATAGAAAGTTACTATTTCTATTTGAAGTGAGACTTCTAATAGTGGTAATAGTAAGTTACTAATTATAATGGAAGTGAGACTTCTATTTGAATTAGAAAAGAGAAAGTTACTAATTGTTAATTGAAGTAAGACTTCTATTTTCAATTAGTTAAAGAGGAGGCCACTTGAGAAAGTTATAAATAGAGGAGATGTAGGGCTGGACGTCCCATGCTATTCTCCCCATAGGGACTCACGCCCAGCCCTTGTAAAGTGCAAGTGTTGCACGCCCAACCCCATGTTGGGATTGGTGTATGCCCTAAAGCCCACTAGCTGCACTCTCATCTTTTGTTACTGGATATTTACTGGTTATTTAATGGAATGACTCTTTTGTGCTTAAACATGTATATATGTATGGTTGTGTAAGGCCCATTGTTTCTAGTAAATGAATTAGGTGTGTAGTGTCTACACACAGATAGGTCTAATTCATGGACACTGGAAACATCATATTTGTTCATAACTGAAAGATGGAGCTGGGCACTTCATCTTGGTAGAAGTTATAATGAGAGACTCTCCTGTATTCAGGGTGACTTACCTAAGTCATGGGAGGGCTTTCCCGGATTCATCTCATTAGTGCATATATATGCAATGCATTGAACTGGACCATGGTAGGTGTGATCTCTAAAATAGTACTATCACAGAAAGAGATGAAGTCACCTCATGCTACTGAGTGACCGACGCTCTTAATCTTGAGCATTTGTGGATGAACTGACGAAGTCAAGTTCTTGTGCTTTAATTCACTATGGGTGAGATTCTTTTCATGGGTCAACAGCTCTGTGTTTTGGGTACTCGGACTTGATCAGTTGGGACGTGCAGATGCAATATAGAATCTATGCCATCTGATGATGGAATAATCGTCCCCTTAGAATTATCCGATTAATCATCAAAATCTAAGATCTTAGTATATGGATGTTCCATATGGATATTGAACTTGTGGGTCGCTCCCTGGATCAAGAGAATGATATTCGAATGATGATTATGTTTAAGGATATGAAGTTCTAAGGTTTAGATGTAATCGGGAAGGTTGATAGTACATGTGATAACCTGACTCGATTATGGATGTTACATAGAGGGGCATTCAGGTCATTACACTTAGTAGGTCGAAGACAACCGTCATTTTATGACGAGCTTATTATATTATATATTTGTCCTTGGAGTTCAACCATAACTCTTTAGTGGAATGAGTTAAGGTTAAAATGGTCTTAATGTTGCTATGGGTTTAGCATGGACATTTTGGTCATTTTGGGAGCCAATGGCAAATATGCCTTTTGGTCCCTTCTCTAGTCACTTACCAAGATTGGCATGGTTTCCTAAGATGTTTAGATAACATAAGGATGAATTATGTTAGTGGAAAAATAATTTTGAGTTTAAATTCAAATAGGCCTTTGAAGGCATACATGAATTTAACTCTAGATAAATTGTATGTGGGCCATGGTGTGCATTGATATGTGGGACGTCCATAATAGGATTTCCATGGGTAAGGTTTCCAACTTTGAGTAGGACTCTCTACTTGGAAAGTTGGACTCCTCTTTGGATTAGTATTCCTATGAGATAGTTTTCTTTTTGGATTAGGAACTTAAAATTAGTAAGTGTTCTACAACTAGGATTACTAATTGCATGGGAAGTTCCTTTTGGTTTCCTTTTCTAATTAGAGTGTTTCTTAAAGGAAATAAGTCTTTCCTTTTTGGACAACAATGAGAATTAGAAGAGATAAGCTTCTAGGAAAAGGTTTCCTAAGTTTCTATAAAAGGGAGAGAGCCTTCCCTTTGGACGTCCATACAAGGAGAGTCACAAAGTTGCACACGTCCAACATAGAAAGTGCAAAGTTGCACACGTCCAGCCCTTTGGAGGTTTTCTTCTTCATTGAAGAAGGCTTAAGGTCTGAGATTTTCCTTGGAGAAATACTTCTTGATTCCTAGATTAAGATCCCACCATCTTAGCCAATCAGATTTGGAAGTGAGGTAGAGAAGAAGATCAAAGGCAATACTAGTGCAGAAAATTCCAGCAACTTGTTTGCTAATTGCAAGTCTGAGTTCGGGCCTTTGGATCTATTTTTTCAGAGATTTGAAGTCTACAAATCTTCGAGGTATTAGTCTTCTTCATTCTCCTTTAATTATACACTTGTTGGTCATGAATTCATGGAGTTCTCATGCGATCTCTATGGCTGATTTATGCTGCCCAAATCAGATTTTTTAAAATCTGTCATGTTACAAATTAGCCATGAATGTCTTCCGCTAATTCAGATCTGAATCGCAATTTCTTTCACCCCAAGTGCACTTGTTGCATGTTTTTCTTCTCTTCCCTCTTCTAGTTCTCTTCTAGTTTCCTTAAGAGCTTTCTCTTGGAGATCCCACCCATCTTCTTGAGAAAAGAGAATCTGATACGGGTTATAGCGTGGAAGATCAAGAGGTCTTGGAGATTCCTATTTGATTAATGAAAGAGTTTCATCATCAAAGAAAGACACAACTTCTCCATTATAGCACAACCGAGCTCCAAAGGTATAATCTACTTCCTTGTATGTTGTAGATTTATTTGTTGCTTGTTAGTTGTTGTTTCTATCTTGTAGATATATTTATTTACTGATCATGATGACTAAGATTGAGTGTATTCATTCTGGATTGGGTTTATGGCCTTTTGGATAGTTGATCACTGCATCAAATTGGTCAAAAGTTTTTGAAACCTATCCAAGTGGCCCACCTATTTCCAACAATTGGTATCAGAGCCTTACCTCATCTCTAATCATGTTAGATCGGTAAGCTTATTCTCATATTTGCATGAGATGCAAAGAGGATAGAGCGAGGGCTATGTATGGATCAGTTGTGATAGATTTACTTGGTTTATTAGTAGATCTATGTTTGGATAGTCACAAAAGGGTTTAACAATGATGGAATGATGGTGGGAAATCATTGGAAGCCTTTAGAAGTGTTTTGGATGTGTTTGGACATGAATTTTAGAAACCCATAATTCTGCCTTAGTCAGCCGGGTCGACCTGGCCCCGTGCTCATTTGAACGAGTGGCTAGAAGGCTCGATCAGCCTAGCACACAGGGACAGAGTGCAGATTTTTCAAGTTTTTCTATTTCGGATCTATTTTGGCGTCCTGTTTTTCCAGCATTGTTTGACAGCCTATTTGTGAGTTTTGAATGGTTGTTGAGATACTAACATGCACTACACCATTTCAGGGATTTTATAGCGTACAATGCGCGCCGTAAATGTAAGTTTACGGCTCACGGGGGTAGTGCCGTAAAAGCTCCTGCCGTAAAAGGTTTGATGTAATTATAGCGTGCATATACAAGCCGTAAGTAGGATCAATGCACGCCAAAAATGATGCTCTTAGGACTTTTTGGACCAGATTTATGGCCAACTAAGCAGGCCGTAAATACTAAACTTTTACGATGCAAACTGAGTGCCGTAAAAGCATTGGTGTGTTTAAGTTTATGGCACACGTAGTAAGCCCTGAATACTTAAAATGAAAAATGTTTTGCACAGCTTGCATTTGTGGGCTGTAAATGGGTTGTGTACAATCTGATTAACGGCTCCAAATGCAAGCCGTAATTAAGTATATGTTTTAACAACTTGTAAATGCAAGCCACTAAAAAATTGGCGAGTTTCAATTTACGGCTCGTAAGACGCGCCTTAATTATGTTGTTTATAAAAAAATTTAATTGTTTTTTAATTAAAAAAAATTAAATCCACATTTTTTTATTGCTACAAATACAAATTAATAAACTAAAATAAAAAATATAAACAGAACCTGCAAATAAACACTGGACCTGCAGTTAAAAATAAAAACACTGGACTTGCAGTCTATACAAGCTGGATAGGCCATGGGAAAAAAATACATGAAAAGGGTCATCCATTCGAATCAATACCAAAATAATGAGGGAATTCTTGTTTGCTCATTTACAAGATTCACGCACTTTTCGTCTTCTTCCATTGGGATTTATTCGCGAAGGTACCTACCATTACATGAAAGTAAACTCCATCGTTGTCATGTCATCATTGAATCATAAGGAAAAAAATACATGAAAAGGATCAACCATTCAAATCTGCCACTCTACAAACATAGCATCGTCAATGTAGGTCTCATAAGTGCCCTCTTTCGCAGCAAGTTCAGCAGAAGCTTTCAATGCGTGGTAGTATATAGTCTCAAATATATGTGTTGGTTCAACTGTTGGGCCTGCACAAACGTAAAGACAGATCAGAGATCACACCACAGAAGAGACAGAAATCAAATATATGCTCTTGGGACCCTAATATCACCTCGGGTGAATCAAATGCCATTCCAAGTAAGATAAAAGTATCTGCAAGGCCCTGTACTCCTATGCCAATTGACCTGTGTCACATATTTGATCTCCTTGCAGTCTTGATAGGGTAGTAGTTAACATCGATTATTTGTTGAGATTCATGGTAACTATTGCAGTAACCTGTATTGTAACAGATGATACACTGATTTCACAGCTTTGAGAATAAAAACAGAATAAGTAAATTAAAAGAGATCAACAAACCTCTGTTATATTGTAAAAATCAAAGACCCGATTATTAGATCCTCTACTTCCAACCAACTTAGATGGGTGCGACTCTAGCGGGGCCCCCTAGAAGATATAAGAATAGCCCACAACTTACTAAAAGATATTTGAAAAATAGGTATTTCAAATGCAATAACAACTTAAGACAAATGGGTGATACCTTCTCCCTGACAAATCGTGGTAAAGCATGACTTCAAATAGAATATAATGAAATAGTCTGAATAACTTTACTCTCCCCACCACAAAATTCTTGTTTGCAAATTGAAGAAACCCAATAGAATAAACTTCACAATACACAAGAAAAACCTCATTTTCATCACAGAGAAGATCCACACTACATGCTAGCTATCTTCAGTCTCAGCCCAAAAAGAAATGTAAATAACTAAAAGATTCAACATAGTCTCCCACAAAGCAGTCCAAAAAAAATCATAGTAGCTCCACTAATAAACAAGAAACAAGTGAGACTGAATTCATCATATTCCCGGGTCTTGATTTGGGTTAGGATTCATGTCTAAGACATAGTAGCTGGAGCCTGATATCATCTAACTTGGTTGCAACCCAGGCCCAACCCATGGGCACTCCTACCCTTTCAAATTGAATGTTATGATTTTCAAGACTAGGACTAACCTTGTTTAGGAAAATGCTATGTCCTGATGCTTGCCATATGTTTTCCTTATTGGTTGGGTTGGGCCCAAGAGCACAATTGGATCTGACAAAATCCAGAGGTATCAACACCATGTTAAGAAAAAAATCCCTACTCAATACGGGAGTTTGAGTCTACCATCCACATTTCTCTATTTTTTGACATCACTACTAAAAAAAAGGCATTTTATATCGGCTAAAAACCGATATAAAAGACCTATAATATCGGTTTTTGAGTGAACTTCAAACCGATATAAGTACCCCCGATATAAAAGATAAACGTAACCGTTATAATAAGTGTAATATTTCATATCGGTTAAGCCTAAAGCGATGTAATATTCCTATGCATTTATATCATAAATTATTGTAAAACCGATATAACTGAATCATTTATGGACTGAAAAAGTTGGGAAAAAAATCCAATATTGTCTTTCCTTGTCCCCTTTTTTGGCTGGAATTGGTATATTTTATAGATATTAGCCTTTATTTTCAATTACTTAAAATGATCACCAGGATGAACAAACATATCAAAATTTAAGAACTTACAATCTGAAAAAAGTTAACCACAAATGTTCGTAAATGCAACGGAAATCGAAAATGAATTTGAACACCACAGATATCCTATAAAGAGCACATACTAGTGTACAAGCAAGCAAATAAGAAAGAAAAAGTCATGTCCAATCTGCAAATGAGAACAAACATATCAAAATTTAAGAACTTGCACTCTGCAAAAAGTTAACCACCAATGTTCGTAAATGCAACGAAAATTGAAAATGAATTTGAACACCACAGATATCCTATAAAGAGTACATACTAGTGTGCAAGCAAGCAAATAAGAAAGAAAAAGTCTTGTCCAGTGAGAACTAGAAATTCAGAATACAGGTTTGGTTGATAAGAAACATTTTGAGTTCACCCAACGTTCAGTGGCAGTATTGAAAACTACTCTAAAATAAGTCAGTCAGGGATTCTGTTAGAAAGGCAAATTCCAAAACAAATCAATTTATCTCGTTTCTCAACTCACAAATAGATTTATGATTCTGTCAATCTGAAGCAACTACATTTTCTTCTCATTATCAAGTGGGATAATAAGATGATAACAGCTAAAACCTGTTATCACTCTTTTCCCAGATTGCCCAACCACTCGGCAATCCAACATCCATTTTGGGAGACAACTGAATTCCGAACAGAAGCCTACTGTTCCCAAAACAATTCTACATTTTGGAAATCCTCGGACCTCTGAAGGTGAAATTTTACATTGAGGAATGGAAAAAATATAACCATAATGAACTCAACCCCAAGCAAACAAGAAGCTAGTATATTGTTAAATATAATGAGTGCATCCATTCTTTATGGGCAAAAGACTTAACTGCTAAACTTGAATACAAATACATCAAAACTAATTCAAAAGATTAAAGTTCTTCCATTTCCAAGGAGGACTAACAACAAGTCGACCAATGACTTAACTCTTAACTACTTAAAATCATTAAGTTAAAATGACTAACTTTGGAGTGATTCACCTTTCCTGACTCTAGTCATGTTCGTGTTAAAATAAAAGATTTATGCTTTCATATAACGTCAAATTATTTCGTCACCTACTCGAGCCAGTTAATTGTCTAGAGTGATTCACCTTTCTTGAATCCAAAAACCAAATAGAGTAATAGGAGAATCAGAAGCAACAAATAAAATTGAAATGCTAATTCCAAATGATAGACTTCGTTTGAAACAAATCGTAAAAACCATCACCAAATTATAACTAACAAGCAAAAACTCTCTTTGACCCATCAACAGAGCAATCCAGATCTAAAGATAATAACCACAGTCTTTTGATATAAAATAAAGTGCGGTTAAATTAGCAAGATAGATGACATTGCCTAAAAAATGATGAAGTTACAAAACCAAAAGAAATTAGGACTAACATGAAAAATTAAACTTTAGAAACAGATATAAAACATTTCTTCTAGTGAAAGACAAAAACCCACAAGAAGACATCAACGTCAAACACTCAAAAGAATCAATCCCAGCCTGTTTTACCTCATCAGAGAAGATAAGACATGGAATCCAAAGCAGAAACTAAAAAAGAGATAAACTCATCAAACAATGAAGGAAAAAAGAACAGTAATTCAATCATCCTTTCTAAAAAATCAATATAATAATAAAAAGAAACCATCAACAATTTTTGGTATGAAAAATAGGATTTGTTGGTTAAGTTGAGAAGCTTTTCCTTTTGTTAGCTTGATCATTTGATAAAAGGCATCACGCTAGTCCCTCCATCTAGGGTTTTTGGAGATCAACATGTTAGCAATAAGAAACACCAAATTAATGTTTAAATGGGGCAATCCAATACAAGCCATACATAGCTCCCATTCTCAAGAAGACATCAGTTAACGCATTGTTCCCAACAACTGTCCATACATAGTGGATGGATACCCAGTGCAAATTCCAAGGCTTGAACTGTTCCAGCGGAAGAAGATGCACAAATTTTTGTGTGAAGGATTTCATAGAACCACTCATACCATTTAACTAATAGATAAGTATGCCTGCGCCAGAGACTTCCAGATGTGTTATTTATGGCTAGGCAGAGTACGCATAATACATGCATCTTGAAGTCTATAGTGGGGGTGATCTCTGCATGCAACAAAGTCCACCATATGCAACAAAGTCTACATTCTGTGTTTCCAATTCAAATTCAGTTTTGAACTCGGACTAATCATTCCGCATCCATCCAAATTCCTACCTTCTTGATAAGAATCTGATCCAAATTTCAATCTCACGCACCACTTCACTTGTTCTTTCCCCTTGTATAAACATCTTTTTAGTAGTAGTAGTAGTAACCCATTCAGACGGTTCAATTAGATAGGAACCAACAATACTAGTTTGTAGCACTACATCATACAAACTATATGGTAACAAGATTTACATTAATTTTATTTTCTTGAAATAATTGCACATAAAAAAGTGTTCCTATCCTCAAGAACACAAGAAAGACATCTACTCTATGAGAAATGACTTTAGCCTGCACAAATTGAGAATTGCATGCATTAAATAGATGATTTGTATAGTTGTCCCAGGCAGTCCCAAGCACAAGTTAAAAGAAAATAGTTTAAGAATTGTAGCATATTATTTATGACAGCATAAGTGTAAGACCCCGACCCCCAATTTCTCTGTTTAGTATTGTTTTAATCGTGGTTTAGCTTTTAAAGCGAGATTTGAGTTGGTTTGACTTTGTCCTTGAATTCGACTAGATTTTTCATAGCCTTGGAGATTTGAGGACCGTTGACTTTGGTTTGACCCGGTCCATTTGATTTGTATTTTTGTGAGAAATTATTCTTATTTTGGAAAACTACAATTTTGCTCCTTTGACTCATTTTATGAAGTTTAACAACTTTCATGTTTTGACCGTTTTGATTTGATGATCAAAAAATACGTTTTTCGAGGAAAAGGGCAAAATTGACCTTTCACGCTAAATCTGTACTTGAATTTCAAAAATTTCAGAATTTAGGGAAAATAGACTTTTGGAAAGTAAATATTTCGTTGATCGACTTTGTCCTCTTCGTCGATCTCATTCGGGACATACAAATGTTAGTCTTAGCCTTTGTAATGTTGGGGCCCATGGGGCCCAGCCCACTTAACCCTTTATAAAACCACAATGGGTTCTTCTCTTTCCCCATTCTTCATTTTTCCTGCAACAAGAGGGGAGCCTAGGGTTTTCTCCCAGCACTTTCTCTCTCGTCATTGAAACCCTTCATCTTGAGTGCTAAATGGAGGGTTGATCTCCCAATCTTCTTCTCCTCTCTCTTGGCTTTCCAAAGACACCATTTTCTAAAGATTTGAGCTAGGAGAGACTAGTTTTCCAAGCTCTTCTTCCTTGTTTGAGCTTCAAAACGGTTAGCAATGGATTTCTTTCTTCAAATCTTGGTTTTCCAAACCATTTAGAATGTTTTCGACATATATGCAAAGAGTTTTCATGGAGATATGAAAATGGTTGGTTTCTAGGGCTTCTTCTTGAGCTATTTTTGGGGGTTTTGTGATTTTGGAGCTTGGGACTTTAAGAGGACCATCTTAGAGTGATTTGCATCTCCTCTTGACCAGGGCAAGTGAATATTCAGTTAATTTGATGGTTTTATGCAATATGAGTACTTTCTTGGTATTTCCACTTTTAATATGTCTTATTATGATTCATCTTGAAATGATTTAGTATGGATTTATGCTTTCTCTATTTAAGACATTGTTTTACCATAATATATGTATGTATTGCTTTTGGAATGATTCATCTTGAACCAACCTTTATGTTTAAGGAACCTTATATCTTGATGGATGAAAGAAATTTATGTTTATGTTTGATTTATGGATGAAAGGAATCTTTCAAGTCTCAATGCACACTTTATCATTTTAAATGTTGTGGATTTTCATTGGCATCAAACATATTCTTTTATTAATCAATGTTTAAAGGTTTAAGCGTGTATTGAGATGGTTCCTTGGTAAGTCATTAAGTCATTCTACATTATTCTATTCCATTCCAGATCAGAAAAATGTATTTGTACGCTTCGGTAAACTAATTTGAATAGCATCGGTGATTTGATATAGAATCATGTGGTTTTCCATGTTCGAAAGGATTGATCGTATGATTTTATACAAATTACTTTGATGTGTATTTGAGTGGTTTACCATGGTAATTCGTATGTTTTCTACGAATCGATTTGGAAGGAGGTTTGAGTGGTTCGCCACATTCGGAAATACATCAATAAGACTATTATTTTGAAAATAAAACCTCGAGGCAAGATTGGGCCAGAGCTTTGTAGTGCGAGCCCATGAGCCAAAGGGACTAGTATTTTGAAAATAAAAGCTCGAGGCGAGATGGGGCTAGAGCCTTGTAGTGTGAGCCCATGAGCCAAAGGGATTATTATTTTGATTTGTATTGGTTCAGGTTTTAAAAACTAAAGGCACCACTAGGCTTAGGTCACCTTGTCGGGCTGATCACCCGGCTTAGGATCTTTAATTTGTCTGCCAGCTGCAGCTTGGATTCTGTCCGTACCGACCTTGGCAACCGTTTTGATCTGCCGGTCCCACTTGTATGTGGCTACGGTTCTGATTCTGTTTCCGGTCCCACGTGTAGTGGCTATGGTTTTGTCTGCTCTTGTTACTTCGGTAATAGGAGAATATAGCTATGTGTAGTTTGCCAATGTTTTTATCGAATGCCATTGGTTTATTTTGATCGTCATCGAATTATTAATTGATTAGTGTTTTATTCGATTGCCATTGATTTATTCGTTTATCATTATTCTATTCATTTACATTTTTAATGATCCATAAAGTGTTTACTTGACTACATTGGTTATTCATATATGCCCAAACTTTAAATGTATCAGATTTGATTTTATATGGTTTTATAAATGTTCATCATCCTATTACTTGTTTATTTGCTTGCCAGACCGTCGTGTCTGACCCTGTTTGTTTGGTGCCATATTTCCCTCCTTCTGTTTTTAGGTGTTTGATTGGAGGAGGCAGTTGAGCCGCCGGTCTGACGTGAGAGGCTCCCCATTGATATCATCTAGATGTCAAGTTTGGCACCGGAGTTCGTATCTAATTATTGCAGGTAGTATTTCTATTTAGTTGGATATTACTTTTGTATGGTTTTGTTATCCTTCTTCTTAGGATTTGTAATTAAGACACTTGTTAATTGTAATTTGAATATGTGGGAGATAAATAGTCCTGTTACTACCAGCTCAGTATTCTTTGAATTATGATTTGTGCCGGTCTGCTTATATGATGGCTTTATGATATTGGTCGAGTGCAACACGGAATCCGATGGCCACGGACTTCGGGTCGCAACACCATGATTAGCTTCCGCGAAAAATATGTTCAGTTTGTGTGGAATTTTATTATCCTCATTCACACGGATCTTGGGAAATACAATAAAAATTTTAATAAATCCCAAGATTTTTTTCACATCCCGAGGTCGGATCACTGCAGGGCCCGGTTTCGGGGTGTGACAGGTTTGGTATCAGAGCTGGTTAGTTTCTAGGAAATGAAACACTCTAGAGACATTAAGACGTGTGGTGAGGATTCATTAGATTGTATCGATCTGTTTTCTCTTGTCTTTGTTTCTTTGAATTTGAGTCTGCTTTTCTTTTAGTTCGGGAGACTTTGCTTGTCTTTTCTTTTAGTTCTTGTTGTTAGGGAATTTGGACAACCAAATTTCCTCTTTCGTGGGGGAGAATTTAAAGTCTCCATACCCACATTTAGTGTCTTTTGCTCGTGTTCGCGTCGGAGACTGAAACATTGTGGATTTAGTATGTTGTTTTCAGAGAACATCAGCAGACTTTTAGCCTTCAGCATCTCCATTGTGGTTAATGAGAGAATACATGTGCATTTACCCGCCAAAGTAGAACTTGAGCAGTATTTGAAGATCCCCTCTCAGCTAATCGAAGATCATCATGCAGCGTATCAAGGTAAGTAAATGTGGATTTTGGGTGAACTCAGACCATCTTTCCAAGATGAAGGACTGCAAAAGGCATATGAGCTGTCGATTTTATGAAGGGAGAAGTGATTCTTAGTTAATAAGGTTAGAAGTTGGTGCCAGAGACTCAGGGGTTTCCCGGATTCAATGAGCCTTGTCATAGTTTTGGTTGAGAATTTCTGTAACTTGCAGCTTAGCCAGTGTAGTTGATTCAGCGGTAATACCAAGTGGATGGTTAGTTGTAGTCAAGATAATTTTCGGAGCAGAGGAAACCTTGTGGATTTTACCGACTTATAGGATAATGGATTGGACAACGTGTAGATGCAAATGAATCAACTGATTGGGATATATGCTCATGGATTTATGTTTCTTCTTTAAGGCTTATTTTTGAAATAAACTATGTTATTATACTCTTTTCATGAGTCAAATGATTTTGTTTTCATAAGGTTTTGTGTTTCGGATTTTTGTTTAATCTTCTTAAGATATTATTTTACAATGATCTTGGAGTTTTGCCCTTGTTTTAATTTTCTTAAATGTTGACATCTACATTTCAAAACCTTAATGATTTCAAAATTTTGTATATGTTTGGTTGGAAATGGATGGATGTTTTTAATGATGGATTGTAGAGGCTAGTGAATGAACTGATCTTTAAAAGCATGTAACAAAATTGTGTTTCTTTTTTCAAAGCATAGTGTTGAAATTTCTATTTCATTGATTTGTTTCCTTTGGCTATGCAAGATGAATTTCTTAAGGGTTTTTGTGTTCAGATTATATACAGATTCCTACATTTGTTTTAACGTTCAGTTGTGTTTAGATTTCTGCAGGACTTTTTTGAACAAATGAGTTCAGATTCAATAAGGTTTAGTGTTAATTAACACTCATATTTTCAACAAAGCTTAATGTATAGTCATACTATATGAATCTGATTTATTTTGAAATCCTGATTTGAAATTGTTGAGTGTTTCAATGATTGTTTGGTTATGAAAATATGAATTTCAAATGAATAATGTTATTTCATACTCAAGCTTTGATTTATTTATTAAGCTATATTTGACAATTTGGAGGTTCAGTTTCTACTATGCTTTAAAATGATGAAATTCAGCTAAGTAATTATTTTAGTCATTATGTTTAAAATTTTAAGATTTGTTTTGCATTGAATGGAATGAGTTGTAATTGCTTATGGTTGGAGTTTGGAAGTGTATGAATTGAAGGGTTGATGGATGTCAGGGGGTGTATTGGTTCAGTTGGAAACAAATTTGGATTTTTGAGGTAGTGAGCAGAACTTAAGACATAATATTCAGATGAGGCTGTGGCAATTGTTCTTACAAGAAAGGTAGGGTACGTATAAGGCAGAAATAGATGATTGAGCAGACTCCAGATTGTGAAAAATTTCAGTCAAGCACCATTCAAGAATATGACTCTACCACACTTTTGCGAGGATTTAGTTAGTTGGTGAACCTTAGAGGACAAACTAAAAGTGGTGAAATTACTTCGAGATTTGGATTGAAAGTTTTAGCTTGTCAAGGAATGATGCCAGCTTGGCAGGTTTATTTTTTTGTTGATGATACAGTATCAAGTAGAAGATCAAGAACAACGAGCAGATAGAATCAGAGTGAGCATGGACTTCTGAGTATAGTGGAGAAAGACTTGAACTTTACGATTTTAAACACACCCAGGTTGGGTTTCTAAGTTTGGTTATGCTTGTCAAAGTAGAAGACTTGAGGAGTGAAATCTGAAGAGGCAAGCCATTCGAAGTTTCGACACAGAACAGCTCAGCAAGTTATGGCAGTTTAACATCTGGTTTATAGCAGTGTGACATCTGGGTTGTAGCAGACCAAGTTAGGGACAGGAGACCTATTGGAGTTTGTGGTTTCAGAATGAAGAAGGACTGACGATATTCTTAAAGGCCAGAAGACAATTAATGCATTCGAGGAGCCAACAGATTTCTAAGTCACTCACTTCAAAATTAACGTGCTGACATGAGACTCTTGCGTTGATAGCTTTGATGGAGATGATGGATTGTTTCAGGATTCCGAATCACAGTGGATGAAGAGACTAATACTTGGTAGGATTTCAATTTCACTAATTCCTCGAAGACAAGACCAGATGGAAGGTTTTCAAGCCAGAATCTGAATGGTATAGTATAAGTAGGTGTATGGAGTTTCAGAATTTTTCCGGGATGAAGATTTTTCAGTGAAAGCATGTCTATGATCACATCTTCGTACAAGCGTCAGGAGCACCGTGTACAGTTTTGTAGGGCTTAAGGCACAAAATTCCAAGCTAATAGAAAGAGACAGAACTTGTAGTATCTTGGACCGACAGTGACTGACAAGGTAAGTAAAAGAAATGATCCAGTGCAGGAACGGCATATGACACCAAAGATGATTAGAAGAATTGTTAAACACTAGTTTGGTTAGAGAAGTATGTTTTGAGCAGATATGTGGAACAATGTGAAGCCTTCAGCCGAATCAGAATGTGGTTTGCAGGCGCATCTCAATGTCAGGTTTGATCAGAGGGTATCTCAGTTGCCGAGGTTCAGCGTAGGGTGTCAGTGTTTTCTTTTGTCTTTTGGGTTTTGATTTTGATTTGGTTTAGACCATTTGGAGGGCCAAATGGGTTCTAAGGGGGGGAGGATGTAAGACCCCGACCCCCAATTTCTTTGTTTAGTATTGTTTTCATAGTGGTTTAGCTTTTAAAGTGCGATTTGAGTTGGTTTGACTTTGTCTTTGAATTCGACTAGATTTTTCATAGCCTTGGAGATTTGAGGACCGTTGACTTTGGTTTGACCCGGTCCATATGATTGTATTTTTGTGAGAAGAATTATTCTTATTTTGGAAAACTACAATTTTTGCTCCTTTTGACTCATTTTATGAAGTTTAACAACTTTCATTGTTTTGACAGTTTTGATTTGATGATCAAAAAATACGTTTTTTCGAGGGAAAAGAGCAAAATTGACCTTTCACACTAAATCTGTACTTGAATTTCGAAAATTTCAGAATTAGGGAAAATAGACTTTTTGGAAAGTAAATATTTCGTTGATCGACTTTGTCTTCTTCGTCGATCTCATTCGGGACCTACAAATGTTAGTTTCAGCCTTTGTAATGTTGGGGCCCATGGGGCCCAGCCCACTTAACCCTTTATAAAACAACAATGGGTTCTTCTCTTTCCCCATTCTTCATTTTTCCTGCAACAAGAGGGGTGCCTAGGGTTTTCTCCCAGCACTTTCTCTCTCCTCTTTGAAACCCCTCATCTTGAGTGCTAAATGGAGGGTTTGATCTCCCAATCTTCTTCTCCTCTCTCTTGGCTTTCCAAAGACACCATTGTCTATAGATTTGAGCTAGGAGAGACCACTTTTCCAAGCTCTTCTTCCTTGTTTGAGCTTCAAAAGGTTAGCAATAGATTTATTTCTTCAAATCTTGGTTTTCCAAACCATTTAGAATGTTTTTGACATATATGAAAAGAGTTTTCATGGAGATTTGAAAATGGTTGGTTTCTAGGGCTTCTTCTTGAGCTATTTTTGGGGGTTTTGTGATTTTGGAGCTTGGGACTTTAAGAGGACCATCTTAGAGTGATTTGCATCTCCTCTTGACCCAAGGCAAGTGAATATCAGTTAATTTAATGGTTTTATGCAATGTGAGTAATTTCTTGGTATTTCCACTTTTAATATGTCTTATTATGATTCATCTTGAAATGATTTAGTATGGATTTATGCTTTCTTTATTTAAGACATTGTTTTACCATAATATAGGTATGTTTTGCTTTTGGAATGATTCATCTTGACCCACCCTTTATGTTTAAGGAACCTTATATCTTGATGGATGAAAGAAATTTATGTTTATGTTTGATTTCTTTTGATGGAAATGAAATGGGAATTAGTGTATCAAGGATTTTGAAGGAATTTTGCTGAGGCTAAGAGAGGTCCATTTTTATGTGAAATATGTATGGAAGAGAAAGGATGGAAAGAAAATCAAAGAAGAAGAAAAAGAGAGTGCAAATCTGCACACAGAATCGGACCGAGCAGAACTGGGCCGCTCGAGCGAGCCCATGGTCCGCTCGAGCGGACCAGTATCTGTTAGGGGTCCGCTCGAGCGAACCCTGGGCCGCTTGAGCGGACCTGGGCCCAGTCCAGGGCCTTTTAAGGCCTGAATTGTGGGATGTTTTCAGCCCACTTACTTGGGTTGTTTCCCACTTGTTTCAGGGTCTTTTCCATCCCATCTCCCTCCATTTCTTTGAGGCCCATTTAGCCTCTAATGATGTATGAAAGCCCATGAAAGTTTTGGGTAAATTGTGATACTTGGAAGATTGTGAAATGGAATGAGAAAAATGAGAGAACGAATATATGTGGAATTACCCGGGAATCTTTCAAGTGTCAATGCACACTTTATCATTTTAAATGTTGTGGATTTTCATTGGCATCAAACATATTCTTTTATTAATCAATGTTTAAAGGTTAAGCGTGTATTGAGATGGTCCTTGGTAAGTCATTAAGTCTTCTACATTATTCTATTCCCTTTCCAGATCAGAAAAAATGTATTTGTACGCTTTGGTAAACTAATTTGAATAGCATCGGTGCTTTGATATAGAATCATGTGGTTTCCATGTTCGAAAGGATTGATCGTATGATTTTATACAACTTACTTTGATGTGTATTTGAGTGGTTTACCATGGTAATTTCGATGTTTTCTACGAATCAAATTTGGAAGGAGGTTTGAGTGGTTCGCCACAATTCGGAAATACATCAATAAGACTATTTATTTGAAAATAAAACCTCGAGGCAAGATTGGGCCAGAGCTTGTAGTGCGAGCCATGAGCCAAAGGGACTAGTATTTTGAAAATAAAAGCTCGAGGCGAGATGGGCTAGAGCCTGTAGTGTGAGCCCATGAGCCAAAGGGATTATTATTTGATTTGTATGGTTCAGGTTTTAAAAACTAAAGGCACCACTAGGCTTAGGTCACCTTGTCGGGCTTGATCACCCGGCTTAGGATCTTAAGTTTGTTCTACCAGCTGCAGCTTGGGATTCTGTCCCGTACCGACCTTGGCAAACCGTTATTGATCTGCCGGTCCAGTCTTGTATGTGGCTACGGGTTCTGATTCTGATTTCCGGTCCCACGTGTAGTGGCTACGGTTTTGTCTGCTCTTGTTACTTCGGTAATAGGAGAATATAG